>JAWWMO010000096.1:44562217-44576508 GCA_035047845.1 Dendrocincla fuliginosa | reverse complement strand
ATATTTTTTTTTACAATATATAGTAGAATCATACTTCCTTATAATGTTAGGGTGGGAAAATAATTGTTTAATGGAAGTATGATTTCGTTCTACATTGTGTACAGTGGGATCATATTTTCGTTACATATATTTTTTCACAATAAAACCTACTTAAATCTTTACTTAATGAATAAAAGTACTGCTTGCCTAAGTAGACTATCAATGTTATAAAGAAGATGATTTTTGAATACTTGAAAATGTTTTGTATATTCACAAATTTCTTTTCCTCTGCCACATTGCAGGTATTGGCTTACATGCAATGAGTGGTGCTGCAGCTGGACCAGGGCCTGCTCCAGGGATGCCTGGCCACGCAACTGCCATTACCCCTAAAACTTGGACTGAAGGTATAGTGGGGAAAAGGTGCAGGGGAAAGAAAAAATGAAAAGTAAAAAGGTGTGCAGAAAAATAGTCTATCCTTTACTGTATCTAAGATTTTAATCAGGGAGTTCTAACCTTTTATGCGTCTGTGAATGGCCTTTATGAAATTACTGCAATTTTTAGGCAGACTGAACATGAAGCAGCTTTTTGCAATCAGAATGAAATATGTAAGCTGCCTGAGGGGCACCCATAAAACCTACTTAATAAGTAATTTTCTGAGTGTGCTTAATTGCAGCAAGATTGTCTTTTACCTGTAGTCTTTGCTACTGTAAACAAAAGTTTTCAAATCGTGGTAGAATTAGGCTGCCTTCTTTTCTTTTTGTTGTTTGTTTGGTTGTTTTGGAGTCAAATAGCTTTGAATGATCAGTGTAGTCTTTGAGATCAAATTAACAGTGTACCTTTTCTCCCCCTGTGTGATATCAGGTTTTGAATCAAATCATTCAGATTTGGGTTTACAGGCTGATTTTACTGTTTAAAAGTAGAGTGGCGGAATTAAAATTTAAAACTATTCGAAATTCTAGTAATATGTATTGTTTGAAGTTGTCAAGGTTTTTTTAGAGACATTTAAAAAGAAGCAAAGTAGTGCAGACTTGTGAATAATACAGGTTTCTCATACAGTACAGATGTTACTACATATGTTACATTGGTTGTGGGTAAAGCTGGGGTCAGTGGTGACTCCCTGATAGGTAACTTCATAACAAAATCTCTGTCATTAGTTGATTACTTAGAGCAACGTGAAAAGAAAATTAAATAGTAGCATGTAATTGGAATTAGAATTGCTTTTGTTGGAGTATTCCCAGTGAATACTTAAAATTTGAGTAGAATAATAAAAAGGAGGTGAGCGTTTCTGGAGAGGTTGTATATATGTTTACCAGGCATGGGACCTTCTAGCTCAAACGCTGCTGCTGAAAAATGCTGACAGATACACAGAATTGCTAGATGGATAATTGTAGCTAAATAATCTGGTATGTCACAATAATATGTCTGGGTTTTTTAACTACAAGCTGTTCACTATTTGCCTTTTCTCATTACTCTTTATTTTTAACAAGAATTTGTTTGTCCTTGCTGTATCTTTTTTTGATGTTTTATTTGACGTATTTTTAAAGACTGTGCATGTGTCTGCAAATTTATTTGTCATTCATTACACAGTCATTCAACTTGCAGGACTTCCTGAAATCTGAGACTGCACAGAGGTTTTTGGTGGGCTTTCTTTTTTTCTTATTTTTTGTAAGCTGAAGTACAGTGTTGCTAAATATAGGTTCTACAGTTTGTGCTCAAGTTCCTTTTCTGAAGTTTGATGCAGATGTTTGAATGGCAGATGGTGATCTCTGAAGAAATCTTTTTATGTAGATTTCAGGATGTTGGGTTTAAATTAAGGTTGTTTATAAGACAGGTGTACTTTGTAGTTGTTTTCCTTAGCATTAAGTGACTTCTCAGAAAATTGACATTTTTATTCAAGCAGTGTCTGTTTTTAGTGAGTCTGTGAACATCTGAATGCGTAGGTAATTTGCCCTAATGGCATAATACTGAAATCTAGGACCCTTAGTGTCTATAAATGATGGGTACTCTTTTCATGGTAACTCAAGTGTTACTTTTCAAGACTATAAGTGAATTCCTGGTATTTGAAATAAATACAGTTAATAGGAGATCATAACGAAACGCAAGCTATTTATAGTGGGCAGGTACTTCTAATGACAATTGTAGAAATTTTAATATGGTTGTCAAGTTCTGATAGAACTCTAAATTGAGACCTACTTCTGCTTTTTGTCAGGTTGTGGCTATAGATACTTTAACGGGTGCAAGGACAGTGAACAAGGGGCAGAAAGAGATCCTACATTTGCAGGAAGTCAGTTTTATAGATGTTTTATTTCTTTTAACATCAGTGAAAAGTTTTCAGTAATGGCAAAAGAAATCGCATTCAATATAAAGTTCTCAGTGTTTTGTTTTATTTTGGACGACTTTCTGTAGTGTATGGTATACTTGAGTTTTAGTGTGTAATTTTAAAAACAGAGTGTAGTCTTTCTCAGTGTGCTTTTTCTGATGATATTGAATGTTTACCTTACCTTCATGTTTTGGCTTCAGAAACCATCTTGATTTTTTTCCTGCTTTCCATATCTCATGTTATGAATGAGTACTCTTAATGTTTCAGGCCAAGCTCCAGATATGAATATCTCCAATGCACAACAAAAGCTTCCAGCACCTGCCCCTAGTGGGAGGCCTTCTCCTGCCCCCCCGGCCGCCCCGCCTGCTGCCACCATACCTGGGCCCTCTGTACCACAGCCACCACCTGGACAACCTTCTCCCATTGTCCAGCTGCAGCAAAAGCAGAATCGCATCAGCCCTATCCAAAAGCCACAAGGATTGGATCCTGTTGAAATACTCCAAGAACGTGAATATAGGTAAAAGCAAATAACAGGATTAAAATGCATGTGTAGATTCTTGTTTTTCACATCCACATTCCAACTGAAACTCCTTGCAATCAGCTACTGCAGTGCTAATAGTGTAAACTGAGTTTCCAGAGAGAGACTGTGTCACAGAGAAGTACACAAATCTCAAACCAAACAGTGATTAATTCTTCCACAAGTTATGAACTAGTAAAGCGTGCTGGCAGTATCATTGCAAACCAGTTAAATTTAAAACAGGCTCAGGGGCTCTGCTGGGTTAGGATATTAATTGGGAGCTGCAAACACTGAAAGTTAGGAAATGAAAATCTTTGTAGTCTACAGAGAAATCAAATTACTGCACAGAGTTTTCAGTATTATAAACAAAAGAGAGGTTAGAAGAGAACAGTGAGGGTCAAAAGGCTGCTGAGTTAGTGTCTATAGCAAAACCAAATTTTATTGGTGATGTGCTTGGCTGGCGACTGAAGGGTAGAGAAAATAGTAAGAAAACACAGGCAAGATTAAAAACAAAAGGTTACCAGAAAACATGATTTTTAAAAATTGCCTCCTGAGTGCACTAGTTAGATGGTGGCGTATACTCATTACGAAGTATAAAGGATAACATTTCTTTGGAGTTAGGCTTCTTCCTTCTTCCCATCAACAAGCATCTTAAACAATTGACCTTGAGAATCTGCCGGGCAGAAGAATTTTCACCTGCATCTGGACTATGTTCCTGATAATCATCAGTCAAAGGGAAGTGATTGCACTTAGGGTATTTACTTGTTTTGGACTGATGATGCATCTTGCATCTTAACAATGAGTTTGTAGGGAAAGGTAGCCAAGAGGGATGTTGACCTCACAGAAGACTGGTTTAATGGCTTTTGCTTATGAAGGTAAAACAGCATTAGGTGTTTTAGAATGTGATGCCATCCAGAATTCAGGTCTGGATTCCAGAAAAGCTCTTACATTTTGCATCAGATAATGCTTAAGTAATTTATCAGTCTGTTGTCATTCTGTCAGTCTTACCGACATACCCTAGGACTGAATTGCCATAACTGTTTCAGCAATCCCTATTTTCTAGCAGCTTTTTCAGAAAGCTTGTAGAACACACCGTTTTAAGGTCTCTTAAGTTACTCTGACTGAAGAATTACAGCACTAACTTCAACAAGGAATCATCTGGCCTGTATGATACAACCTCAAATTGTCACTCTTCCTGTCTTTCCAGCCCTGGTCTGTTGCACTGTTTGTGCCAAACTGTTATATCTCAGTATGTGTAAATGGAGAAGAGTGGAAAGTCACAGAAAATAATGGTGATGCATTTACTAATGTAGAGAACCAGATACAGGTACAGCATATCTGTTAGGTTCTAAATACACTGATCTTGACAGAGTGAGATGGGAGTTTAATAGGTATTCTGCAGCAGAAGGGTTTTATATTTTTCTTTTTTATGCCTTTTTTAAGATCCAAACTTTTTTAATGTTGAACAATACTGGTATTTGATTTTGCTTTGAATACCAGAATATGCAGAACTCCTGGAAGTCTTTATGTTATTTAAAACTTTAACATCAGGCAAAAACTTTGAAAGAAACAGTTTACCACCTTTGAATGGTGCTAGATTTAGATATAATATAGGCAAGCAGAGTACAGAAATGTGATGCATTCACAATTAATTAAAAGGTAGTGAAAAAAGCCAGTATAAACATTCATGTCCTGAAACCAGTGAGGTTAGTGAAAGCTTTATGAAACAATTGGCTCTTGAGAACTCACAGTAAAATGTTTTAAGAAAGGGGCATTATACTTTGAAGTACTTAGAAAACTGTTTGAATTGCATATTTCCAAGAAAAGACAGAATTACCAGGTGGGTATTTTAGAGATGCCGATTTCAAACATATATATAGACCCAAAAGGTAAAATTTTGGTATACTGCCCTCTTACGGGAAAGTGTGAACTTTGAATTGGATGAACTTGGGATGAATCTGGAAAGTTGCAGATTAGATATACTCAGTGCCTGTACTGTTTTTGACAGGGATAGAGTTAAATTTATTCATAGTAGTTTGTATGGGGCAGTGTTTTCGATTTGTGCTGAAAATTGTGTTGGTAAGACACTGATGATGTTCTAGTTACTGCCCAGCAGTGTTTACACAGTTTTGAGTTCTTAACACCACCCCACCAGCTAGTAGTCTCGGGGTGCAGAAAAACTTGGGAGGGGACACAGTTGGGCCAGCTGACCCCAGCTGATGACAAGGTTATTTCAAAACCGTATGGTGTCATCATGCTCAGCAAGGGGAAGGTTGGCAGGGGCCCTCACTTAGGGACTGGGTAAACATCGCTCAGTTGGTGGTAAGCCATTGTTTTGATTTGCATCATGTATCTTGGAATTTATTTCCTCTCTTTGTTACTTTTTTCCCTTTCTTTTCTTCACAATTTAGAAAAAACATTATTTCTTTGAAATTATTAAATTATTTTTATCTCACCCACAAGTTTCTTTCTCATTTTATCCTTCCAATTCTTCCCCATTGCCCTGGGGGTAGGGGAAGAGTGAGTGAGCTGTCTGGTGGTGCTTAGTTGCTGGGCAGGGTTAAACCATCTGTGACCTTGAACATGGTGTTTCTGGATTAGAATGTGAAGTGTGCTGCTGGAGTGACAGTAATTTAGTGCCAGCTTAGGGGCTGTGTGATAAAATGTTAATTGTTGATGTGTTTAGCCATTTCTCTTGCTGTATGTACACCTCTCCAGTGCTTAACAGATTTTTGTTGGAGGATCATACTGCTGCATATACATTTTCATTTTGTAAGGGATCTTCTACATGACTTATGTAATAGACCATGTTTTACACACAGAACAATATTGTAAATATGAAATATTTCAATTTTTGCTAAATTTTTGTAATTTTCCAAAACTGCATTTAATTTTTTTTCAAGTGATAGCAATTTATTTTTCCTTTCATTGTTACTAGGAAGTTACATGGTTTGTTTCATCAAACAATTCATCAAATAGGCACTTAGAAGTACTTAGAAGTTTTTATTCATTAGCAACATGTTAAATAGATCAGTGCAGATGGAGAAGCAGTAATGCAGCTATTAACATATTGTGGAATCTGAAAAAGCTTTGAATCTAATGAAATACCAGCAGTCTGATTTTTCTCCCTGAAAAGCCTTGATCTGACTATAGAAAGGGCTCCAACATATATTGACAAAGAGAAAGAAAACGGAGAGTTAATGTTGCTGTCAAATTCACATAGTTGTCCTGAGAAGCTATTTGCAGCCTATGTTGTTTTGCGATGAGATAATATGAAAGCTTTGTTGTTAAACTCTGTGACTAAGGTAAAAAGAAACATAGATATTTACAATTCTTATCAATATAAGAAGCTTAAATGAATCTTATGTGGACAGCTGTTAAAATTGTGTTCCTTGAAATCTGACCAGAATGAAAAATTCTTACCATGCTGTAGTTGGTTGACCCTGGCTGGATACCCACCAGAGCAGCTCTGTCACTCCCTTTCTCAGCTGGACATGTGAGAGAAAGTATAACAAAAGTTCATGAATTGAGATGAGGACAGGGAGAGATCACTCAAAAAGTACCATCACAGGCAAAACATGCTCAAATTTGGGATACCTAACTTATTACTAACAAAATCAGAGCAGGATAGTGAGAAGTAAAATAAAAATCTTAAAAGCACCTTCTGACTCCTCCCTCCTTCCCAAGCTCTTCCTTCCCTTCACCGGGCAGTGAGGGTTATTGTCCGTTCATCACAGGTTGTTTCTGCCACTACTCAGGGAGACGAGTCCTTCCACAGTGTGGGGTCCCTCCCATGAGCAACAGTTCTCCATTAAGTTTGCCAGTGTGAGTCTATCCCATAGGCAACAGTTCTCCATGAACTGCTGCAATGTGGGTCACTCTTCTGCAGAGTTCAGTCCTTCAGGCATAGCCTGCTCCAGCATGGGGTCTCCACGAGGTCACTAGGAAACCTGCTCCAGTGTGGGCTCCTCACTCCATGGGTCTGCAGGTCCCTGCCAGGAGATTACTCCAGCATAGGTTTCCCATGATTTCACAGCCGTCTTTTGGGCCTTCACCTGCCCCAGTGTGGGTCACCTCCATAGGCTGCAGGTGGATTTCTGCACCCCTGTGATCCTCCAGGAGCTGCAGTGGGACAGCCTGCTCAATAACTTATGTTTCTTTTTTACTTAAGTATGTTATCACAGAGGCATTGCTGTTATTTCTGATTGTCCCACCCTTGGCCAGCAGCACATCCATCTTGGAGTTGCCTGGCACTGGCTCCACTGGACACGGGAGAGGCTTCCAGTCTTTTCTTACAGAAGCCACCCCTGTAACCCCCCCACTACCAAAACCTGGCCATGCAAACCCAGTACCCATGCTTTTATAAAACTCTTAACACTTTATTCAAAATAAAGTGCTGTTTTTTAATCTGACTGAATATCTTCTTGGCTTACTGCAAGGCATCCAGACAGGTTTTAATGTAGAACTGTAACTTCTGCTGTTGACCCTAGTCAGTAAGGAAGGGATGTGCATCACTTGTTTTGCAAAGGGATCTCTGTGTAGGGTCACTGTCTGCTTTCTGCATGACAAAGATAAATTGCTGAACTGCAAAGATTAATTAATTAATCCTTTAAATGGTGAGGTTATATCCTTCAAATGATTTTGAGAAGCATTGAGGAAACTTTTTTGTTTGGATTCTCTTTACCTCATAGCAATTAGCATTTTTCCATGAACATAGCAACCAATCCAACAAACTGCAGTCATTCTCTTTAAAGATTAACAGGTGTCTGTGGTGAGAAACACCTCAAGTAGTTGTTGCATTCAACCCATTTTTCATTATTCTTCCATATTTGTTCCACAGATTTTCATTAGTATTTAAACTTTTTTGTTCAGAACTTCTTTTTAATGGAGAACTGACATGATGTTCACTAAGAGTCTTCTGAGGTAGTATCTCTACTGACTTAGAAATACTGATTTTTTTTTTGCTATTCCTTCCCCTGTCTGGGTTATAAAAGGATGGTAAACTCACAAAAACAGAGAATTGTCATTATTTGTAGCTCAGTGCAGACCATTTCAATGTATGAAGGAAAATAGTTCAAGGAAAAGTTACCCTGAAAGTACTAATCTGCCTTATAACTTAATAACAAAATTTCATGTGCATTTATTTCAGATCAGCTTTTTCATAAAGTCATACTGAGAAAAACAAAATTATTAGCAGTGTGAAGAGTCTTTGACATGGGGGTGGAGTGCACAGTGTGATGATGGGACATAATTAGCACACTCTTCAGTTATATTTAGTTGTATCTCAAGGAACATGTATATTTGGATTTTTGTTAATAATTTTGATGACAGAAATGTGAAGCCCAACCTAACTTGGCAATTACTTGAATTTCTGCTGTGTTAACTTTTACATCAGCAGGCACTTCCGCATACTTTATGCCTGGAGTTAAAGTGACAAACCAGTTCTGACAGACCTAGTAAGTCAACATTTCACTTCATGTTTGTTTGGAAGTGACTCTTGCAGTTGATTATCTAAAACCGTAAGGTATGTTAGGAAGAACCTAGGTTAACTTTCTTGTGCTGATCCTCATGTCTAGTACAAGAAGTAACACTCAATGCTAATGAGAATGAAAAAAGAAATTGAAAATATGTTCAGTATTCTGTTACTTTACTAAGTTCAAGTTTGGAAAGCTTGTGACTACTCCCCTAAGGTTTCATTAAAGTCAGGAAAACTGCAACTTGGCTGTAACTGTTTTGTAGGTGATAGTTTGAAAAGAAGAATTATAGCTGTTTGGAAGGGAAAAAGAGTAATAAATCATGATTATGATATGTGATTGCATCCATGTGTGGATAAGCAACAGGTAGAGCACCCATCATTTAGGACAGGGTTCTCTTTTGTCTTGGCTTCTTTTATGTATGAATGTACACCACTGAGTCAGAATCACAGAATATGCTGAGTAGGTTCATTTAATCTCCACGAAACCACTTAATTCTAAAAACTTTGCATCCTGGGGTGCACTAAAATCTTTTCTTACTGACTGGAATGCCCAGTGACAGATGAAGTTGTACAAAACATGAACATTTTTTTTGTGTTGTGCGTGCATTGAAAATAACAAAATAAGCCAATGTAATTTTCTGAATGAAGACTTCTGCAAGAGTAACGAACTTCTCTGTGTCTGGACAAATATTTGTAGCTTTTAATTGAACTTTCTCTAGTTAGGAACTAACTCTTCCTGATTCACTTTTCAGTCTGTATGAAAAACATTACTAATCTAATTCTTCTTCAAATTTTTGTTCTCCTGAAGACACCAACTTACTCTCTTCCACTAATGCAGCATTACATCCTTTTTGTTGTTCCAAGAACTTCAGAATTCTTCTGGTAATATTAAAACAGAAAAAAAACAAGTTCTGCCTGGCTTATCCATTACTCTCTCTCTCTCTTGAATTTGCAAATGAATGCAAAAGGAGCTTGTAAAGGAAGAGTGGAATAGAATTTGATTTATAGTGTAGCAGTTACGTAGCTGTGAATACTAACAAACTTTCCATTTGTCAATAATATAATAAAGTAGAACTCCAGATGTTAAGGAAAATGCTGACTGTGTCATGACCAGCTAAACTGCATAAAGTAATACTATTAAAGAAGCTTGAAAGCAGAATCCTGAATAGGATGTGTAAAATAAAATTCTCAAATTTCTTTTCACATGCCTAGTTTTAGTCAAAATGAAAAGGCCAAGGGACATTTTCGTTATATGACAGTTTATTTTCAAATTGGTAAAGGATACCTGATGTAATCTCTGCAAAAACCTGTTAGTTCAGACATGTAAATGTCTTGAGATGGTCTGTTTTTACTAAAATTTTTGTAACAACTTACAGATTTTTCCTGGTGTCTTAAACAATTTTCCATTTGCTTAGGCTTCAGGCTCGAATTGCTCACAGAATCCAGGAACTTGAGAACTTGCCTGGTTCCTTGCCCCCTGATCTGCGAACCAAAGCTACGGTGGAGTTGAAGGCACTTAGGTTACTGAATTTCCAGCGCCAGGTAATGCCTTGTACTTGAGGAAAATTTTTGTAGCAGTCACAATCAAATGTGTTCATTTAGCAAAGAGTAAACTGGAAAGTGATCTTGCAGCAGTGCTAAGCCTAAGCAGATTTTTCAGGAGAGAAAACTTAATAACAAACAAGACGCAGGAATGTTATATTTTATTTTGTTCATAAAAATGTGCAAGTGTTCTTTTTGCTTCCTGTTTTATCACAGAATCAGACAGAATCACAGAATACTTTTGAGTTGGAAGTGACCCACAAGAATCATCAATTTGTCTTCCAGGCTAAAATGGAACCATAGAACTATGTCGTTCATAATGAATGTGGCATTGACACAAAGACAAAAGTGCTGGACAGGCTGCAAGCTGATTTTCAGTGCAGATCTCCTTAAACACTTTTTTCTGGGCGTGCTTCATATTTGCAATGAGTCTCCTTGTTTTAAGAAGAGTTGTATTTTGGTGTTGTGTGTGTGGTATTTCTCTGTGAAGTGTTTTCAGGATTTCCACTGTGACACACACTTTGGAAATTAAGCATCACAAGATCACATGTAAGATTTAAATTGGATGTTGAGTGCATGTATCAACAAAGAATTTCAGAAAAGGAGTCACACTGCCAGACTCTTATGGACCTCTTGCCTTTGGCTTTTGGAGCTAGTTTGGAAAAACAGAGATGCAATTTGGCAGGTCAAGCAAAATACTTCCTGACAGAAGCCTTGGCAGCAGTTATACCATGATGTCCAAGCCTTCCTTCCTTGTACCCTTGGCACTCCTTTGTAATGAAGGTTTGTCAGAGGTCAGATGAAAAACAGCGGGTTCTCCTTGCTCCACTGTTGGGACTATGGCAGTACTGTTCCAAGCTACTAACATTTAGCTCTCCTACCTGTCTTCTGTGCAGCTGGAAATGAAACAATTGTCAGCTATGTTCAGGTCCTGCACTAGAAAAGGTGTTACGTATCTGGTTCGTTTGTATTTTACTTTGATGCTGTAATATCTTAGCTGGCCCTTTTCATTGCAGCAGCACAGTTGTTTTCAGCATCTTGTAAAGTAGGAAGAAATAATTAAGAGTTGCTAGCACTTTTGGCCATTCTGTGGAGGCTTAAGATTAGTTTAGGGAAACAGGAATAGCTTTTGCAACTGTATAAATGCTGTGTCTTTTCGTAACTGTAATGAAAAGGGAGAGGTGGCTGGGATATATTTTTGGAATATTATTGTTTTTCTCTTTCATAACAGTGTTTAAAGTTGTCTCTCCCTATATTAAAAACTATTTTATTTTTTTACTATTCCCCACCCCTTCACTTGTAGCTAAGACAGGAGGTAGTAGCCTGTATGCGTCGTGACACAACACTGGAGACAGCACTGAACTCCAAAGCCTACAAACGCAGCAAGCGCCAGACTTTGAGGGAGGCCCGTATGACAGAAAAGCTTGAGAAACAGCAGAAGATAGAACAGGAGAGGAAGCGTAGGCAGAAGCACCAGGTATTTTAATTTATTAGGTGCTTGCCATATGACAGAACTGCACCTTTCTTTGCTATGCAGGTCTTCTCTTTTACATATTTTATTTATCTTTGAAGATGTTCTGATTAAAAACTCCAAGTGATATGTGATAAGTAATGGGAAAATTATGAGATTAGAATTCCTATATTCCCGATTTCAAATCCTATGCTGTGTCAAAGTGCCTTCACTAACTTGTTTCTCCTTCTAGGAATACCTGAATAGCATATTGCAGCATGCTAAAGATTTTAAAGAGTACCACCGGTCAGTCGCTGGGAAAATCCAGAAGCTTTCTAAAGCAGTGGCAACTTGGCATGCCAACACTGAACGTGAGCAGAAAAAAGAAACGGAGAGAATTGAGAAAGAGAGGATGAGGAGACTTATGGTAAGGACTAGCAGAAGGAATATGATTATTTTAGTTAAAATTAAATACTGTGTCCTTTTAATACCCTTATACAGTCCCAGCCATACCGATGTGTTTGCTTTGCAAGTACTCTGTAATGCAAAAAGTATAAACTGCTGCACTTTGACTATGTATGTTTCTGTTGAGGGTAATAAATGGTGTGATGTTGTTCAATTTAACTTATAGTTCCTTCTTTTAAATGGTTTTTATATATGAATAATTGGAATAATATATAGGATTAATTTTTACTGACATGAAAACTTAGCACAGCCACTTCTGAATAATATCAACTTAGTCTCGTTAACTTCATATACTAACACTGTATTGCAAGGGTACTGGTCCATTGTACAAATACTGGACTGTGTTTATTTCTGGGTTTATAGCTTTGAAGATTCCATATGATTAATTTGTTCATGGCATTACTCCACAATTTTTACTTAAAACTTGTTCCACATGTGAAAATACCTAACCAATAGTAGTAATGCACGTATGAGAATGAGAATGTATATAATTAGAATGAATACTAGTCAGTTCTACCTATTAATGCTTCGGTTCTATTCTTCCTATTTCATAGTTTTCTCCTCCTTATACCTCCACAATACCAGTTGTATCATTGGACAGAGTCAAATGGATTTATGTGTAATCATGGCTTTGCAGAACACTGTGGAACCAGTCAAGGGGCTGCTTATGTTTCAGGAGTTAAATTAATTCTGGAATTTAAAGATCAATGCCTACGTACAAGTATGTTATTGACAGGTGTTGGAAAAATTTCCTCAAAACATTTGCTAGCTCTATTTTAACATTTTATAAACACTTTAGCAACATAGAATGGAAAGGAAAATGAGAAGCTTACTTTGTAACTTGCTGGCAGAAAACAGTAAGTATCTAATAGAGGTGCAGATGTAATGCAAAATGCCACTACCTGTCCATAATCTCTTCCCACCATGAATATGGACTGAACAGTTTGGTTTTAAAAACCACAGAATAAAATTTAGAGATATTTAAATATAAAATGATAAAAACTTAGAAATAAGAGTTTGTGTACAATGTAAATTAAGAACTTGCATTAGAGAATAACAAATTCTCTGTGTAGAACATAGAACATTCTTAAAATTACATAATAATCAGATCTATAGAGCTTTTTTATAGTTTGAGATAATCACTAGCAGTTTGTATAACTCAGCTCATAAAAATTTTAATTATTAGCAAAAAAAAGAGCTGATTTTAAATAGAAGCGATATTGGTATTTAGAAATATTTTTGTACATTATAAGGTTGAGTTTATGTCAAATCAAACATGCAGTAACGGTAATAGAGGTGTCCACTGCTAAAAAGTATGAAGTAGATTTGTATGTCCAGAAATGGCACAGGATATCAATGCTTCCAGATAATCAGTGCTTTCTCCTAAAATACCTTCACCAAGACTGTGGTTAATTTCTTACCATACAGGTAAGAGACATTTCATAGACATTTTCAGTTCAGTGTTTTGTACCTACTGCTCAATTAAATCCTTCTGCAATATGTGTTATGTTAATGGGGTTATTTTGCATATTTAGGTTTAGTCCAGTTGTGGTAAATTTTGAATTTGCAGATTTGTACTAGCATTTTTTAAAACATCATCTGCTCTCAGATGCCTATGACAATGTGCTATGTCTAAAACATTTTGCGTATCTTTTCAGGAACCTTGAATTTGTTCCACAAATTACCCTTCATTTTCTGTTACTAGAAATGGTGATTGTGTCACAGTTCATTAATACTAGTAGATACATATACCATGTGCAAGAATGGGCATTGGTACGATTTAGAAAGATACTGTCAAGCTTAAATGCATAAAAGAAGTACCTTGGGTGGATTACAAAGGCTGTGTATTCAGTAGTAGTAGTAAAAACAGCAATAATAATGATAATTTTTTTTTCTGAAGACTTGGGTTTTGAATGTTGTAGTTTTGATGATTTGAATATCACAACAGAATTTTGCAAGCAGCTTTGCAAGCTCAATCTGAACATTACAGCTATTCTTCCTACGTGTCAGCAGCTTTGGTGTCTCCCCAGAAAGGCAGGAGAGCTCCCAGAGTGTTGTCTTTGAAAGTATTTCTTACTTGTATTTGGTTTTTATAAGGCATTATATACTTCCCTTATTTGTTGTTTTAGCCAAAATTGAGAAAGTCACTTCTACTGATTTCCTTGTACTTTTCTGACATGATGCATTATATCTTCACAACACATGAAAATAATATTCCTGGTAGGTCTTACCTCTAACAACACACTTACACTGTTCCATAAGGATGCAAAAGCTGCTGGGATGACCCAGAGACTGGGTTATCTGGTGAATCGTGTTTCTGATGGTGATCTCTATCAAATATGAAATAACACGAGAACAGAACAATGATACATAAATCTGCCAAAAAACAAATTTTCTCAAGATACCTAAAAGAGAAGGATCTATTTTCATATTGGAAAAAGGACTAAATGCAAATTCGCATCCAGCTCCTGTATGAGTTCTTCATTTTGTTAAGCTACCTGCACTTCATGTCTTTGAAAAGTAATCTCTGTAGGAGGCTCAA
>JAWWMO010000096.1:44541442-44558653 GCA_035047845.1 Dendrocincla fuliginosa | reverse complement strand
CCGACGAGAGACTGAGCTCCTGCCTTGCGCAGGAAAACCAGAAAAACCAGTTCCTTCCCCCAACTGCAGCCAGTCTTCCCCCTCCCAGACTGGGGGAAAATCAGAACAAAAAGCTGTGCTTAAGGCAAATAACATCAGCAATATGGATGTCTTTTGTCTCCTTTGTTAAACATCTTTACCGATACTAAAGCGTTGGCTGCAAGCTTTTTGGAAGGAATTCCAACTTAGATTTGAACTCTAACACTTGGGTAGGTTTATTATGGTAAATGGGTAATTTGACAGCAGTATTGTTCATTGTGCATTTTTAGCCTTTAATTGAAGCTTTTCAAAATTACTTTTCTTCATATGCAGTGTTTTACTCTGCAAGAGCAACTTGTTGAAACTGAACAATGCAGTTTTCAAAAGAACAATTCTGTGTGTAAAATACCTACTAAAGAATGATTTGTCACTTTCTGTGACATCAGAGTACCTTTCATCTCTTGCAGGATGTTTATAATCCATTTCCATGCCTGGGTTGCTACTAATTGCCAGTAGAAATATGAAGATTATGTTTAAGGGTTTACTACCTGTACTCGAAATATGCTAGTAAATACTCTAGTAAATATGGATTTTGGACATTGATGGCCCAAAAATGAAGTTCATGTTTTCTCTTGCACTCTCAAAAACATCTGTACTTTTTCTGGAATGTATGTTCTTAACATAGGAACAATACCTTGTCTAAAAAGTTAAAATGTATTTTAAATGGGGTTCGTGACCTGTACTACCAGTGAGAACAGACCTGATTTAATGTACAGATTGCACAGTAGAGATAGTCATTAATGAGACTGCATGTGAAATAAACGCACTGCTCTAATGAAAAATAAGAAGTTCTTTAACAATCTACATTTGTGATATGGTTCTCCTTCTGTGTCAGTAGAGTTGAAGTATGTAGGAATATCTTCTGGTCATGTCAGTAGAGACATAGTTTTCTGTCACTGAAGTTGAAAGAAAATGTGCCCCATATATATTCAGTGTTTATAAAACATAAAACCTAAAGGAGAACTAGCAAAAAAAAAAAAAAAAAAATCTCTGCTCTGGGTCATCTGCAGCTTTTTGTTTGTAATTAACTTCTTTCCAGCCATCTTCTGCTCATCTGTGAAGGATATACGAATTCATTCAAAGATTGCCCTTTATTTTAATTTAGAATTCTATGAATTTTTCATTGCATGGCTGCAGAACTCATTGAAGTTAGTGGGCACTCTGCCTTTGTTCCAAGTCATACATTTTTAATCCTTAAGCTTCTATGTTTTGTCATCCATGTAGAAGTTTAATCTACTAACACCTGTAGTTAATGTTTTGTACTTACAGAGAAATGAGAAAAGAGTTCTCAGGATTTCCTCATAGAAATAGCAGTGAGGAAGTAGATGGTAAAGAAATACTTCTAATCCTTGCCAGACTCACATTATGGAATATGCAAGTGAACCTTACATTCTTAATAAAATAAAATTTGAGATTAGTGCATTCTCTCTCTGGAATACAGTTTCTGGGATCTTTGTGATAGATTTTCCCTCTTTACTTTTCTCACATTCCTCAATTTTTTTTCTGTCTCCAGCTTTCTGTTATAGTCATGGATTAGAAAAAAATACTTCATGTGAAATACTCATGAGATAGGCCAGTTCAGCTTGCTATGCAGCTTTCACCTTATCGGTAGTAGTATTTCCTGTCATTATGCAGAGAATGAAGAAAATGTACCTTCCTACGTCTATAAAATTGGGTTTTCCTTGTCAAGAATTAAATTGTCATATTAAAGATATGTTTGCATGGTCCAAAATAAAAATGCAAGATACCTGTCATTATTTACATTTGTCTTCTTTGTAACATATGCTTCTGCTTTCCAAAATGCTTTTTAACTGTAGGTTTTAAATGGTTTTGTTCTCACAGATCCTGATCCTTGCACAGTGAACAGCACTGATGCTTACTGTTTTTTTGTGATTTGAGTTGTAATGTCTTCTCCATGGCCTGTAGCTAAGCTCTGACAATCTTTATGTATTAGAGACTAGTCTCGTGCAGAAAAGTGGACTCCTGCCCTTGTTCGTCCAAGGAAAAACTATTGTCAGTCAATATAGTGTGTTCAGCCAAGGCCAGATACATGCTTTCATAACTTATCGTGCCCTTCTGTTCATTTAAACCCTTCAGTTCTGGTACAGTTCCTTTCTTTGTCAGTAGACATACGTGCAGCCTAGAAATGCTGAAGCAAGCAGCCTTGAAGCTCATATTGTTGTTGTTCTTACTGAGTATCAGCTATTGTATGGATCAGAACCAATGACATTTGTGTAGCCCACTGAAGTGTTTATAAGCCTTTCCTGTATATTAAAGGATGTTATTATTCTTCATAGTCATTTCAGACTAGAATTAAACCTAGTCATGTTTTCATTTTTGATAATACTAGTGGAAGAGTAGCTAATAAAAATAATTAGGTATAACTTGACGAGTGAAGGCTATGTGAAAGAAATAATAAAATTTTAAATGTGGAATTGATGATACCTGCTGCTACATGTTCATTTGAAGTTCGTGACTTGGATAATGGACTTTAATGACAAAGAAAAAGGCTCAAGACTTGATCTGAAGTAGATATTAAGGATTATCTCAATATTCAGAAGTCCAGCTATTCTTTAAATACACTTCTTAGAAAAGAAATAATTGGATGATCTACATTTATCACACACATTAACAACACTTGGAAGCTGTTTATTTCTAAAAACACAATGGATCTGTTCTTGTTAATCTGATCTGTTTACACTGGTATCCAAAATAATATTTTGCTGTAGTGCTGTGAACTCAGCATTGTGACATAAGCAGAAGCTCTGTAATGTCATTTCTTTTTCAGAATTGTTTGAATAAAGAAGCAAACTATGTCTTTCATTTCCTCATGCTATTTTGATGTTTTTAAGTTGGGTAAATGAGGACAGCCTTTGAGGAAGATACTGCTTGTTCTCAAGGGTGAAAAAATCTTGCTTGCTCCAGTGACGAATTGCAGAGTTCTTTTTGTTTGTAATTTGAGTAAATGTGGCCTACACATCATTAGGGTATAGTGCAAAGAACTCCCAAAATGCTCCTTCTCTTTTGTTGTCAGACCAAAAAAAAGTATATATCCAAGATAATAGTGCTCTGCATGAATTTGCAATCTGTGATACCTGCCGACACTTTCAAAACAGAGATTAAAGCAGTTTAGAAGAAATGAATGTTTAGTCATGTGAAAGTAAAGACCTGCTTTATTTGCATAAGAGCAGTCTGCAAGCTACTGAGCTCTTGGTCTGAACCAAAAATTCAATGGCCCAGCCATTTCTTATATTTAGATTTATAACACTGACTGGAGGTGTGTAGGTACCCTCTTAATATTAGTAAATGGTTTATGTATGGTAGTAATGCTGTGCCTAGCTCTGTCCATATCTGTCACACCTTACATAACATGGATCCCAGGCTGTTCAGAAATAAGTGAGACATATTTATGAATCCAGAATGCTTATATCATATATTCTTTCTGTACCTGTAATCTGACCATGATATTTTTTATGTCTTTATTTTTCATAGAAAGCTGAAGAAAATGCAGAAGGAATGGCATCTGGTCTTGGTCCTGATGGAGAGGTAAGAATTTTACAATGGGGTGGTTGTTGTTGTTTTGTTTAAAAAACCCAAACAAACAAACAAAAACTTAAAAAACTTTTCAGTGATTGTTCTGTGTGTCACTGCTATAACTTAAAATCGTGATCACAAATGTTATACAAGCTGTTGTTCATAACCAGGAGTAAATTTACCTAGATTGCCTTTATACTAGCCTTTTTTATTCAGAAAGCTGAAAACTAAAAGAAAAATTACATTGAATCTATCACTGAGTATGCTGAAGGTCTTCCTCTCAGTTTTGCAATATGCTTAAAAGTGATTTTCTTGCAGTGTGTATAGACAATTTACTTCCTCATATGAGCTTGTAAACAGCATATAGTCTGTCTACTCATATTTATAAAAGTATATTGTTGACACTGCATGTAATTACCTTTCAGCCACAGGACAGAGTACAGTATTATGATGGATTAAGACATCTGAAAGTTCTTTCTTAGAAACAAATGGAAATGAGTAATTTTTCTATGTCATTCTTTGAATAATATTTTTTATTCAGTAGCATAGCATATGCTGCTTCGTTAAGAGCTGTTCTGTTAGTGCAATTTTTCTATTTAATTTTCTATAAAGGCTTTAGAATTGTATTTATTGTTTTGCTTCTGGTCTTTATTGTACTTGACAATAATACTTCTGACGTAGTTAAAGAGTTACAACAATATATTTTAATATATTTATGGTTGCACAAGGAAAATGCACATAACATTCCTGTAATTTCAGTATTTATGAAAATGGCCTAAGTTTTTTCCTCTGTCAGTCACTGTATTTATAACTGTTCAGAATTAGTTTTTCTTGCTCATGGATATATGTATTTGGGAAAAATTCTTCAGTAGAAGCAGTATTAAAAGGCAAAAAGGTTTTAAAGGAAAAAATCTGTGATTAAAGAGGCCAAAGAAGTAACAGAAAAAATAATTATACTATTCCAGTTTTGTTAGAGCACCAGAATAAGAGAAAGATTTTGTTCTTGCGAGTGCTTCATCAGCTTAGTTGAATAAGCTAGGACAGTGAGTCTTTATAAAAGGCCTTTAATTAAAAAGTCAACTAAATTTTTACATCCTTGTTTCTCAATTAAAAAAAAAAAGGTCATAAAGTCACTATGTTATTTGTTACGGATATTCATTTGTATAAATAACAAGATTAAATGCCTATAAGAATACATACCTTGTGTCTTGATTCACAAAAGCTTATCATGAATTCTTTTCCATGCTATTCTTGCTAATTTACTTGGAATACTGTGATTTATTTGTGGTTGTCACATAGAATATGTTACACACAGAAACACTGTGACTCAGTGCTTGGTAGTCATGTGGGAAAGCATGGCTTCTGGTAACAAAACATTGCTGGTTATTCAGACCTGGAATTTCAAAAGTTCTGTTAGTTCTTTTTGTTATGTAAGACAAGGATGACTTTCAGTTGCCTGCTAGTATAAAATTTCATTTGAATTTTTAGCCCATAGATGAGAGCAGTCAGATGAGTGACCTTCCAGTCAAAGTGACTCACACCGAAACAGGCAAAGTTCTGCTTGGACCAGAAGCACCAAAAGCAAGTCAGCTGGATGCTTGGCTGGAAATGAACCCTGGGTAAGCAGTTAGCATACCAAATAGTTGTTTTCTCTATTTGGATTGATACTTTTCAAGTTGCACTTTTTTCTTATTTACCTATTCTTTATTTTACGTAAGCTGAATAGAAGGTGTAATGAACTGAATCCCTCTTCTTGTTGACTGTGATTCATAATCTTTCTGTCATCTTTTTACAGCTACGAAGTTGCTCCCAGATCAGACAGTGAAGATGAAAGTGGCTCTGAATATGAGGAGGAGGTATGTGTCTTAAAGAAAAAAGACTGTGATAAGTAATAAAGTAAAAACAAGTACTTCATGTGATATTTTTGCCTTTTTCATAAAGGAGGCGAAGTAATAGCAGGTGTGTAGGTGCTTTAGGACTAATAGAAAAAGGAAGATTAACTGGTTTTGTGATTCTCCATTCATAGCAGGTGCTCTTTATATATGCTGTAAATGCCTAACTGGCAATTGTGGTTAGGAAGAGTAATATTTTACTCTGACTATTAATAGTCATAAACCAGAGAAATTAAGCAGGTTCCTATTTTAAATATACGTCAGAAAAGAGTGCATTGTGGCTTTGTGCTGAATAAAATCAACATTTTTAAAGTTTGTGCATTGAAGGTTTTATAGGCAATCCTGACTAACACAGTTGTTATTTATATATTATGTTTATTAAAATGTTAGGGATTGCTCCAAAAATTAACATTCAGACTGTTCAGGGTAGATTTATTTGATTCAGTACTTTAACGGTGATTTAAATACTATTATTACAAATATTCTAAAAATAATCTTAAAATTAACACACAAAAATCCCAACCTTGCAGGGTCATAATATTAGGTACTATGAATAATGAAAACAGATACTTGCATAGCATTTTTCAGGTAAGTACTTTCTGAAGGAGAAGTGAAGAGTAGAGAAGGACCATGTTCAGTCAAGAGCCTAGTAGCAGAACTAGGTATAGAATTCAGATCTCCTAAGTTTAGCAGTCTTTACATTACTAGACCAAATAACCACTGAAACTGACTGGACCGTATGATGTTATGGTGTGTGCCTTTGTAGGACCAACTTCTGCTAATGTAATTCTAGATAGCTTTCAGTATTAGGAGAGGAGGCCCTGATCCCAGTCAGATTTTAGAATCTTACTTCCTTAGTGAGGTTTTAAGGTGGTGTCAATCTCTTGCAACTGTAGCCAAAACCAGGTTATCCAAAAAGGAGTAAAAATAACTGTATTAAAAAAAAAAAAGCTAGAAGCCTAGAAGAGTAGCTCTTGACATTTTTTCAAGCTTTATTAATTTATCACACATCTAGAATATGATATAAAAATAAGCATGAATCCTTCCCGTGAACATGGTAGCTACAGAAAGCCTTTTCAAATTAAGATTATGAAAGGGGATATAGTTTTCATTTCAAAGTATCATGGCTTTCTGTTGGTTAATATATGTAAAAGAATTACTTGTCTTGTTATACTGCAGTGCAGTGTTGTTGCAGAATAGGAGTAAGTTGAACTCTGTAATTGAGATGTCTGTCATAAGGCTTTAACCAGTGAAATCTACTGGTATGTGAATACCAGTTGAAAGTATGACTGAGGAACATGTTGCACTTTCCAACATCTCTCTTCTTTTTCTGTATTCTCTAGGATGAGGAGGAAGAATCAAGCAGATTAGAAGCAGATGAGAAGATACTCCTGGATCCTAACAGCGAGGAAGTTTCTGAGAAAGATGCAAAACAAATTATTGAGTGAGTGTTCCTTAGGTGCTGGTGTTTGTTTGTTTTATAAAGGATCCTGCACCTTCTGGTGCAGTCACAACTGTTGAGAACTTGCATTGTTTCTTTAGATATACATATGTAAGCTGAGGTAAAAAAAAAATTTGTTTTTTTGGGAGTTCATGCAAGCTCTTTTTCTCCTTTTCAGGACAGCCAAACAGGATGTGGATGATGAGTATAGCATGCAATATAGTGCTAGAGGGTCTCAGTCCTACTACACTGTTGCTCATGCAATCACAGAAAGGGTGGAAAAGCAGTCTTCCCTTCTTATAAATGGCACGCTAAAACATTACCAGGTGAGAAGTCAGTAAACCATTAACATACTTAAAAAACGGAATTACGCTCAACATTTCAGTGTGGTATTTCAAGTGGCAAACTGAAAATTTGTTAAGATATATCTAGTAGGTTAGGTATCTCTAGTTGGTTAGAATTTGGGAATACAGACAAAGCAATGACAGTTATCTATCACAGATAATGTTTCATACATACTGTCTTAATAATAATACCAACTTTATGCCTATACCTGTACCTCTTTTCTTTGCACATGAATAGTATTTTTATTTTGCTATTCTTCTCATTGAACTGTAATTTGAGTTCTTATGGCTTTAATTTGTGGTGGGTTAACAATATTTTCATTCTTCCAGTATTTAAAAGTTTAGGATTTTATTTTTTAATTAAGATCCTAATGCTTCAGTGCAGTGATAGGTACAATTTGGAAATAAGAAAAATAGTTGACTATAGAGGTTGACGTCACATGTTCTTTACAGACTTCCACTGGATTTAGTAACTAGGAATTTCCGTATTCTGACATAAGCTAGATTCAAATATCCTTGATATGTGTTTTCAACAGTTCTGCTATTGTACAGCTTTCTAGGAAACTCCCAAGAACCTGCATCTTTTTTCTAGTTGGAACATTATTTCCATATCAACATAAAATAAAGAATAATGACGCAGACAAGACACCTTTCCTCTTCCAAATTTTGAGGCTGCTTTGTAACTGGGGGATACAGTGGCAGTACAAATTCTGATCAGCTCTTGGTGGTTTAATACATAAATCATATGGGTAAAGCAAGTGAATTGGCAACATTATTTTGGATACTGTCTCATAGGGACAACAGAATGTTACTTCAGGCATTTAGAGTTTTCCCTCTGAACTTTCTCTTTTCTGCTTTCTCAATGGATGAGACACACCAGAAGTCTGGATATTAGAAGCAGAAACTTCCTTCACATGTCCAGTAATGTGATACACACGTATGTGGAATTCTATCTGACAAGGGAGTAGTGCTTTCTAGCAGTACTACTTGGAGTGTGAAATTCTGTCGTAGACATTGCTAAGCTACAGTACTCTGGCTTCCTTCCAGCTCTGAAATTTTATACACAAGGCATATTTGGATGAAGCTGGCCTACTCTGACATGTGGAGGCTTGGACAGCAGACACTAAATGGACATGTGCTACAAGAGCTTTAGCATGCCAGTGATGCAGTTGGCAAGTGTGAGGCTTACATGTTTTGCACAGACTTGATGGTTTTGAAAGATTTTAATTGATGCAGGCAAATGCCATGAAATATACACAGAAACTTTTAGCATTTGACAGTTAAAATTGAAGAACAAACTCTTGGAGTTTATTAGCCTTATATATGAGTCCCTCTGTTGCTTTGTGTGCAGTACTAAAACCTCCCTGTATGAAATCCGACTTCAGTTTACAGAGTCAGCTAAACAGGAGTGATGATTTCCATGTAAAGATAGACAGGGGTCACCATGCATATAGTATTACTAAAGGAAATGCAACATGTAAGTAAACATGGACATCAGAACATTAGTTCTGTACTGCTAATGTTAGTTATTTGTGTAGGTTTTAAAGAACTGAAACTATCATTCTTCATTTCAGCTCCAGGGACTGGAATGGATGGTTTCACTCTATAATAACAATCTGAATGGAATTTTAGCTGATGAAATGGGACTAGGAAAGACAATACAAACTATTGCACTCATTACTTACCTGATGGAGCACAAAAGACTCAATGGCCCCTATCTCATCATTGTTCCCTTGTCGTAAGTAATGGATTTATTTCTGGCATTAACATCCTAAACATTGCAGAGTGGTGTTTTTGGAATGTAACACACTGACAAGACCAGAAAGCTGATAAAGCACTTGAGTCTTAATTTTGGCAAACTTGAGTAGTGAATTTATTGTAATTCACTCTCAAGCCACAAGAGGGGGATGTTTTTTCTTTCCATGCATGCAGTTTTCCATTGATCTTTCAACTCTGATACTAGAAATCCGTTGCTTAATTCTTTAAACAGCAGGTGCCTCATCTGATACTATGAAAGCGTGCTTTACTGAGATTTGGTGATCTTTTAAGTACTGTGTACGTTTTAAATGCTGCCTTTCTGTGCCTTTTCTAAATAGTAATGCTGCCATCACAGGTCCAATAAGAAGACAAAAAAAAAAGGCAAGCAGCTGAAAACCCTCAAGGTTATTTTTTGATGATATTTTTGGATGATTAGTATAAAATAACTTAAAAATCTATTGTTTTTTCAGAGTTATTGTTCTTATCTGTAATATTTTACAAAATACAAAGTTACATTACTTTTACTGGTTTCAAAGAGGTCTCTGAATATAATCTGAAAGAGTGTTTCACACCGTTTTTATGGTTACCTCCCTCTGAGATGCTTGTTTTTTATTGCAGCATAAAAAGTGCATTTTTAAAAATATGCCGTTATTTGTGGTGTTGGATTGCATAAAATGTGTTGGAGAGTTGGCAACCACTTGGAAACATTTATAAAGTTTGACTTGCAAATGATGAAACGTGTTACTTTTTCTTTGTAATTTCCGATAGGACTTTATCCAATTGGACATATGAATTTGACAAATGGGCTCCTTCTGTGGTGAAGATATCATACAAGGTTTGATTTGCCTTTTATATGACAATAGAATTGAAGGAATGAGACTAAAGCCAGTTTTTTCTCTGTTTCTACGTGCATTTAAACTGTTTGCTTGTAAGATTCTGTGGTGTATACAGGGTACTAAGCATAAGAGTTAATCATACTAAGAAGACTGTAATAAGCTGTAAAATACTAGAAGATGACTGTAAACAACATTAAAAAGTGCAGAATAAAATTGTTAGTATCACATTACAAGGCTTCCAGTGAAACTAATACAAATGGTAACTACTTCACATTTTATACGTAACTGAATATTTTCTTATTTGCCTACTGTAGTAGCGATATGGCCAAACAATTTGTAAGAAGGCTAGATGATTGGCTACATATTTTCATGGCCCCCATAAACAGCTTTACAGTCTGGCAGCTATTTAGGCAAAGCATTGTGAAGACGTCTGCAATGTATAAATGTATTATTTACAGAAATGTAGGATTATGAGTTCATGGGGTTACTCATTGTCTTCTAATTCATAGAAACATCTTTTCTTTGTCTGAATAAAGAGCAGCTACTAACTTTTGTCTCTCTTTTAGGGTACACCTGCCATGCGCCGCTCCCTTGTTCCTCAGCTTCGAAGTGGAAAGTTTAATGTTCTTTTAACTACTTATGAGTACATAATAAAGGACAAACATATCCTTGCTAAGGTAATAGTGACTGTCGTCTCTTTACAGCAAGACCAAGGCACCTACAAATAGTGCATAACAGAAAACACATTTTTGTTTTATAGGGAAGTTCGCAGTGTTCTGTCCTTCAGTAAAAGTTAACACTTGCATTTATTTTTCTGTTCCTCAGTTTATGATTGAACTCAGTCACAGCTCTTCTCTGTGTGAACAAAAGGATTTTCCTGAATGTGGCCAGGGGACTTCTTATTTTGTGCAGTTCTGTCAGTGCTGTGTACCTATTTGTCCTTGGAAGAACATGACTGTTTTCACCTCTGAATAATATAATTTAGCCCTGATCTGCAGCAGTGACTTTAGTTTTTTTCCGTGGCTTCTGACTTGAAGCTCACTCTTACAAGAGTCTTTCCAACTATGTGCTAACTTTTCCCCACATGACTAAATAGTTACCTGCATCATGGCTTTGCTGTCGCTCACTGGCTGTGTACAGGTATACCTCAATGAGATAAATTTAAAACTACTTACTGTAAGACTATTTCATGTGTACACAAAGCAAAATAAGGAAGTATTTTGCTATACAGAGAAACCATATGGTTCTTCTGTCCTTTTGTTGTTAACTTTCTCTTTTACTTCCTGCATATTCAGATTACGTGTTTGTCCTCTCTAATACAAAGGCAGTGCATTTTCTTAGCCTAATTCAGATTGCTCGAAAACAGCATGAGACTACAGTATTTCTTTTCTGCTAGTTTTTCCCACCCTTGCTGAAAGATATGAAGGACAGCCACTCAACCTCTCCTGAGGAATGAAATTAGGTAGCACCTATGAAAGTACAAACTAAGGACCAAACATGGTCGTATAGTCAGTGTGGCACTTGTATGGACTGCCCATGTTGTAGTACATGTGGTAAGAGAGAGTTTGAGCAACATCTTTCAGTGTCTGCTGTGACTGCATTTAAACTTACATATTAAGAAATAGAAACTTCAGTTGAAAATACAGTAGCAGATGATTGTAATCGTGCTGCTTTGTTCTCAAGTAAAAATGTAGGATTAGATGAAAAAAAAAGTTCAGGATTGCTGTTGTTTATGGGCATACTTACTTTGTCCGAAAGTACTTTTGACTCCTTTCAAGATCTTTGCAGCAAATTTATTTGGAGTTTATGTGGTCTCTTTCTTCCACTGTGAACCGTATTTTGGCCTTGAAGAGGTAGACATTGAAAGAATCTGCTGTTTGCTGTTGCCATTCCAGTCAGAATTCAACATCAGATTGAGCGTACCTAATGTTTATTTCTGTTTTTGCTGCTTGTAAGGACACTGGTATTTGCATAAATCTTGATTAGGCGTTCCTCACACTCATGAGTAACTAATGTTTCACGCTTGGAATATTTTTGTTCTACGCCTGTTGGGAGGAATTTGACAGTCTGACCTGCTGTAACTTAGCTAACTTCTTTTTTTTTTTTTTTTTCAGATTCGATGGAAATACATGATAGTAGATGAGGGCCATCGAATGAAGAACCATCACTGCAAGCTGACTCAGGTCTTGAATACTCACTATGTGGCCCCTAGGCGAATACTGCTGACTGGGACTCCACTGCAGAACAAATTGCCCGAACTTTGGGCTCTTCTTAATTTCCTCCTCCCAACCATTTTCAAGAGCTGTAGCACCTTTGAACAGTGGTTCAACGCTCCATTTGCCATGACTGGAGAAAGGGTACTGTGGCAAGTTTTTTTAACAGATCAGAAACAAACCATTTTGGTGAAAACAGAAAGGAGCATATACAGAAGGATTAGTGTTTGAAATCTCTCACTGGTATTTAGTGGGTTACGATAACTAAAAGTTACCTGTTTTGTAATATCAGAAAATTTTAACATCAGTGTATTTTCTGACTCAGAGTCAGTTTGGTTGTAAGATGCAAATAATTATTGCACATACTTAACCTTTCATGTGAGAGAAGACATTACATAATATACAGAGTTGCTTTGTAGTGACTTTTCTAAACTTCGGTAGGTGGACTTAAATGAGGAAGAAACTATTCTGATCATCCGTCGTCTCCATAAAGTACTTCGGCCCTTCTTGCTGAGAAGATTGAAGAAAGAGGTTGAATCTCAACTGCCAGAAAAGGTTTGCAATGAGAGGAGTTTTGGAAGGGGTTTAATATTCCTTTTTAAGCATTAAATAATGTTCTCTCTTCGGATTTATTTTTCAGGAGAGAACTTCTTTAACATTTTTTATTGCTCTCATTTGGTTGTTTATAACTCTTTAAAGAAAACTGTCCACTGAGGAAGCCTGAATACCTGAAGTTTCTGAATTTTTAGGATTCCTCACCAATCTTACAGCTTTAATTCTCTTTGCTGTCATCATTGTAAGATATGCAACCTCTTTCCATAGAGTCTGGTTTCATATTTCTAAGTTACTCAGCCATACACTAACACTTTGTTTTGTTCCATCCTTCTTGCACTGGTTAAACCTTTGTTCCCTTAGCTAGTTTGCTGAAATTCTTAAAGGACTACTGGACTGAATAAAGCAGAATTTGGTCCTGCATTATCATATCAGAACCTGTGTGAATTGTCCTGTTGATATTGTACAGTTTTTTTAAACTAGTGGCTTTTAAATTCAGAACATAAAATGAAATCATAAAATGATTTCAAAGGTTATTGTTTTTCTGTCCAATTCATCTTGTCCTACCACATCCTTCTCTACAATTCTACATCACTCTTCCCAGAATAAAAACAGCAACTAAATAAAAAGTAAATTTGAAAGTGTGCTAAAGAAAATTCAGTGCAAAGGTCAACTGAATTAAAACCATATCAAAATGAAATATTTGTAAGCTGTGTTATGAGCTGAATAACACTGGCTAAATGAATGAAGAACCCTGTACAGATGCTTATTGGCAATACACAAAGGAAAGGCATTTTAAACTTTTTTTTCCTCTTTATAATGTTGTGAATGCTGTTACTGTTGTAGCTTTCTGTTCCTTGGAATGTCAAATTATCAGTATCCTCAGAAGCATTTATTTGAGAATGAAACATGCTTGCATTTGAACATAGTAGTGAAGTCGCCACTGTAAACAATAAATCCATGAATAGGCATTGAGAAGGAGGATTTTCAAGTTGCATTCACAGTGGTACTCAGAGGACTGTTTGTTTTCATTATCTTGAAAACAGCAGTTTGTCCCACCATGAGGACTGAACTTGTGACCTGTTAATCAGATTCTTTTGATCTTACAAATCTTGGTAAAGAAGCCATTGAAGAAAGTCACTTCTCTTTAAGGAGTTCACACTCTTGCCTTTCTGAGAAAAAAAAATAACCTGATAATTTTCTTTCCGTCCATTTATTAAATATTAGGAAGCTTATGCTTTGTCTTCTAGTCAAAACTTGAAATATTTCTAGCCATTAATATGGCTTTCTTATGTAACTGTTACTGTTAGACGTAACTTACTAAAAATGTAGTGACTGTAATCTGGAAATTGGGCAATAGAAAAAGAAATTAGGTAAGTTGGGTTATGAAGTCTTTGTGTTATTGTGTTTAAATCTAGTGGGCAGTTAAAAACTACTTCAATAAATACAGTTTTACAAAGCTAGACAAGTCATTCTTACTGTAGTGGTCATATAGTACTTGATTAATTGCCTATGTTTTAGTGTATGTTGAGAAAATGGCACATTTCTATGACAACCTAGGTAAGCATTATGCTAATTAGACATTGAGAGATGCTTGTTTACTAGATATACAATGATGGTATTTTTATAAATGCTTAACAGACACAATAAAGTCCACACAAAATACTTTTTTAATTACATATTAAACACAAACCAAAGTTAATTTTAAATTATTTTTTAAATTCTCAAAATTAGAGAATGAGAAAAAATATGTTTTGTAGTCCTTCAGTTACATTCTTAGGATACAACTGTCTCATAGTAGTTGTGACTCACAGATGACCGTTTTAGATGTTTGTTGCTGTGCTTTCAGTTGAATTGCTGGTTACAGAAGTTTTATGTGGTGTTAGGGTGCAGATAAAAGATAGTAGTTTCTTTGGTTTGTGTTTTAGAATTACAAGAACCTGCAGTTAGATCCTACTGATATTATATTAGTGTGTTTATGGTTTCGTTTTTTTTTACACTAGGTGGAATATGTGATCAAATGTGATATGTCAGCTCTTCAGAAGATACTGTATCGTCACATGCAGGCCAAGGGGATCCTTCTCACAGATGGTTCTGAAAAAGACAAGAAGGTATAAAAAAAGTCTTAAGTTATGTAGAAAATAATATATTATGATTAAATATGTTAGCAATATGATTTTTGTTTTATAAAATCAATATCTAGGCTCTTACTATAAGTATCTCTAATGGAAAAAGAAATCTCTATCAGGCATACTTTTCAGTTACAAGACTGCAGCTTGTACTCTCTATTCACAAGAAGATATTACTTGTATTCACTGTATTTGCAGTGCATTGCTGAAAATAGGGAACGTTTGAGAAAAACCGGCATTTCCTTTGCCTGAGTTTAATTCAATAATGTACCTGAATAATTGTGATTGTGTCAGTGACGTTTACAGAAAGTTATTCATCTTGTCTTTCAGAGCAATTAGTTAAGTCTTGTTTCAGCCAGCTGGGGCTGTACACTTGCATTCATACTTAACAGGATGTGGTGATGACAAAGTTCTTTTGAGAGAACAGTAAGATTCAATGTCATAGTCAGATTTGGACTACATGTTAGTAAATGTTGATTATGCCATCATGGGACTTGATCCAGTCAATACAGGGTCAAGCAGTTGCCATTCATAAACTTCCTACATTATAAAAAATGTGAAATGCTGTAGTAAATGTGAAATACCTTGAACAGGGAGTGCAAAACATCTTGTATGTTATAGTTTGGGTTTGCACCCTCCTTTTTATATATTGCTGAGGTAATGTAATTATCACATGCAGTCTTTCCATAATCCTTTTTCAGGTTGCATTGGTACAGAAGATGACTTTCTATTTAGTATCTTATTTTACCCTCCTAGTTTTGTGTAGTCAAATTCTTTTCTTTGCTGATGCTTAGTTAAACTCCATATGAAGCTAATTCTTCTCACTGAACATTGAAACTCATCATCATAGTTTGAATACCTTTTAGACATTAGTTTATGTTCCTCAGTTGTATTTTTTATATAATTCTACAGTTTGTTCTCTTTAATTTTGTCCTAAAAATTTCATTTTGTATCACACTCTTATACCTCTTCCCTTTCTGGTTTCTTTCTTTCACCTGCTTAGAAGATTTTGTCCTACCTACTTCTCCGTCCAACTTTGTGCTTAACCAGTTCACACAGCCTTTGCTGTTTTGTGAACATTTCCCTCTCCTTCTTTCTCCCCAGGGGTCTAAATTTTTTCTTCCCTTGCCACCTTCTCTAAATTTTTTTTTTCTTTAACTGTTTCATCAAACTCTTATCCTTACTACCTGTTGTCAGTAAAGGGAAGTGGATGTTAAGGCCACTTCAATGACCAAATAACTACTGCATTAGGAAAAAATCCTGTCTTTCTGCAGCTCTGGCCTGGACTCAGGTGAGATCAGAGAGGTCATTAAGTTGAAAAGCTCTGGGAAATTATATTTGTTACAAATATGAACTTCATTTTCGAGCAAATTTGAGAGGATTTTGAAAAGAACAAAACAAAGTTTTAAATGTATGAAGTGTTCCCTTCAAAAGGATAATCTCGGCTGTAGATGAAAGTTATGATTTAAGTGTACTTTCCAGAAAAGGCTAGACTATTTCTAGTATATGTTATGATTAAGTGGTGTATTTTCCCCTAATATTACGATTCAAAATTGCTACATTGTTTTGGCTGAGATTTTTAAAGTTAATCTGAATTACTCATACAGTAAGCTTGGAATATTGCAGCCACTCTGATTACATTTTTATGAAATTGCAGTGAAGCAAAATGGCATTTGAAAGCATCAAGTCTTTGGCAATGTTCCTAAGATACAATATTCTCTAACTTTTACTCACCTGTTGAAATTAGTTTTAAGCGTAGCTTGGTCTAGCACAACTGACTACTGTCTTGTGTGTGTCATGGTTCTACAAAAAGACAAACTGTAGGGTAAGTTTTGCGAATATACTTCATTAAATAATAAGGTGAGAATATACTTGATTAAATGATTAATGACTGACTCATGAATTTGGTGGTCCTTAGCCTTTTAGCACGTGTGACCTGGAATGAGAAAGCCATTATGTTGAGTTAACTGACTGGAGAAGATACTATGGAGTTGAAAAGCATCCAGTTAGAGTCATTTGCTGTTAGAGGGTTCAGACCAGTTTGTGCGGTTTTGTAGTAAACAGTTAAAAGAAGCAGGACAGTAGATCCTCTGCTTCCCACCATGAATACTGCAGAAAGAAACATAATACACTTTATGGATTACTTCCAGGTTTTCCTTTTTCATTACAGTGTCCTTACAACAGGTTGATTTATACAGCAAGGCAGCAGCACAATATCTTCTAGACTTCTATTGTCATGGTTTTGGGGTTTTTATTTTTAATTATTTGGGGGGAGGGTGTTTTGGTTTTTTGGTGGGTTTTTTTTTATTAGTGATGCGGCATTCAGGTTTGGGATAAAAATATTTTAGGAGTTTTATTCATAAGCTAATAATAATTAATTTTGCATTATTTGTACCCATAGGGAAAAGGTGGAGCAAAAACTCTTATGAACACT
>JAWWMO010000096.1:44501256-44514598 GCA_035047845.1 Dendrocincla fuliginosa | reverse complement strand
TAATTTTAAGAGTGCAAGAGTATAAGCTAGTTTACTTGGATTTTGTTTTTATCATTTCTCATTACTACATTTATAGATGTAATATTAAAAAAGTTTTTCACTTTTGTCTTTTCTTTCATGCATATTTGTTTTCCAAACTATTACCTGCTCAAAGTAAGAATTTTCAGCAGAATTCTAAAATGAGATACTAGTAAACTCTGTGAGGAGAGGACCACTGTGATTTTTTTTTTTGGGTGGAGGAGAGGGCATAGAAAATCTGTCAAGCAGGCAAAAATATGAATATATTGTAGTGAAGTGAACATTAGTTTTCTGAAAGACAACAAAATGCCACCAAAGTTAACAGGATAATTATAACTTTGTTTGGTTTAAGTTTCCTTTTTTTAGTTTCTTGCAAATCAGAATAGATTTTTTCATCAGTTTCAATAACCAAAACCTGATCTGTTCACTGTGAAGTAATAGGTATACATTTACTCTAATAAATGCATCTTTAAAATGTGTGTAACCTATTTCAGGTTTAAATTAATACATGAAATTTTCTAATTGTGCCATAATTATTAAAATGCTAACAATCACTAACTGCACAGCTAAAAATCTGACATGAATGCCTAGAATAATAAGGGGAGAAATATGATAAGTAGTTGTCAATATTAAAGCATGCTGAAGGAGGAAGGCTTCGGGCCTTGTAGTAGGTAGAATGAAACAGCAGATTTCAGTATCCACAATCCTTTCAGTATTAAATTTTCAGTAAAATAAAATTACTTGTATATGAAAACATAGCCTTTCCCCAGCTCTCTTTTTTTTCCTGATCAGCTGATGAAGAGACTAGCAGCTCGCTGCTTTGCTGGCTTGTTAATTTTATCCCCACTAACTGTGATTTCCGATAGCCGGCCTGCTGATAGTGGTAAGGTAAATATCCTTTTTCATTGCCGTCTTGAAGATTCAGTAGAACTACATTGCAGGCATGTGTAGGTGTGTAACACATCAAAAGTCGATGTTCTCCGTGTTTCAGTGTACAACTGAGTGCTTGAGGAGAGCAATGACATTAACTGTTGACAGCCTTGCATGCTGTATTTATTACTAGCTTTTCTAGCTTCCAAGATATGCAGAAATTTCCTTCTCTTAATCTTTGTTAGCCTCAGTGGTTTATAGCGCATGCCCTGCTTTAGCCAGATGAATATTAATGAATTTGTGTGCAGGTTTTTTTTTCCTTCTCTTTTATCCTAACTCATTAGATCTCGAGCCTCCTTCATAGTGGTTATCTGGACGCTGTGGAAGCACGATGTAAATTGTCTTTTGATTATTAAGGCCTAGTTTCAGGCTGTCTCTCAGGATTCTGCGTTTGTGTTTGTTCTGTGGATTTGCACATCGGAGGATGCATAGGAAACAGATTTCAGAATCCCACTGGTATTTTTAATATGCCAGGTTGTTTTGTGTTGTGCATCAGGTTTTGTTCACAAAATGTTATTGAAGAGATGTTGTACACAATTCAGAAAAATTACGTCTGGGCTGTAATCACTCTTTAATATTGATTGTTATGCTCACATGATCATAAATATTAGCCATGTTTGGTGCTGTAGAGAAATGAAGGCAATTGCTTTAGGATTAGAGCTCTTTCAGCTGCAAGAAAGGATTGATTAGCATTTGCATGTACTCAAGGCAATATTGAGAGCCAAAAGCGACTAATATCAACATCAGTTATGTTCTGAGAAATCATTAATCAGAAAGCCTTGGGTTTAAGATTTTTTTTCCTTTTTTAATTTTTAATTTCAGTACTCTTATGACCTGGTATTTTTATTTCTTTTCTTTTCTTGGCTTTCTCAAATCAAGAAAAGTTCAGCTTCTTGCTCTATAACATGGACTTGACAGTGTGTGTGAACAGGTTCCCTTTATTCCTAGTTTGGTTTCTTTGTAGCAATTTTTTTATCCCTCTGTGTAGAGCTGCTGTGTCTGGTTAAAAGCATACATCCAGGTAATTGAAACTGGTGTTCATTGTCTGTGACTGTGTGAGGTTTGGTTTTTGCGGTGGGGGGTTTTTTCATCCCATTTTGTGAGTGCTTTTTACAGTAAAACACTGTAATGCTTCTGCCTACGTCATGGTTACTATTCTAGAAGAAAATGATATGTTTTAGAGATTGTTTTAACACTTAGGTAATTTAGACGTTGATTAAAATATTTGGAAGAGAAGTTGAGTTGTTACTGCGTAAAGCATCTCTGTGGTGTTTGTATGCACAGAGAACTGTGTGTGAACTGACTGTGGGAGCTGAGCACAATTTAGACTGTCCTGTTTGAAACATGTGATACTAAAGTCTGTTTGGCATGGAACTGTGTAACCCAGAACTAATACTCATATGAAAAAATTCGCATCTGTTGTACACTTTCTGAGACAATCCCACATTGTCTGTGCTTTGGAGTGGAATTCAAGGTTCAGATAAACAGCGCGTCTACTTCAGGGATAGTGGGATTGTTAGGACAATTAATGTTTAGTGTCTGATTGCCAGTAACTCAGTTTCATATTGTATTTCTGTTTATAAATAAACTGAACATTTTGAGTTGAATTATCAGCATCCTTGTTCTTGCATTGTTTTTTGTTGCCATAGTTTTAAAATAGTTTGTTATTTCCCTATGCAATATCTCTTTTGTTTAAAAATCATACTTTTTGAATCTATGGTTGTCAGGCAATTGAAGACGGCAATTTGGAAGAAATGGAAGAGGAAGTTCGACTTAAAAAACGGAAGAGACGAAGAAATGTGGATAAAGATTCTGGGAAGGAGGATGGAGAGAAAGCAAAGAAAAGAAGAGGCAGACCTCCTGCAGAGAAGTTGTCACCCAACCCACCCAAACTGACTAAACAAATGAATGCTATCATTGATACTGTGATAAACTACAAGGATAGGTGAGCTTGGAGACAGTCTCTCTCTATTGCATGTCCTCTCTCCTTCTCTGCTGATATTGCTTTCTACATCTGACAGTGGCTTTATTTTTTCAGTCTTTAGAAAGACTTGCTGACACAGCTTTTATGTAAAGTAATTACCCTTAGGTTCTGATCCTGGAAGTCTCACACTTGATGAGACTTCTTTTAAGACCCATCTGCTAGAAGGTTGTTGAAACACAATTACAAAAAGCAAGCATAGACCTCCTGCTTAGGAATAAAGTCATTCTCCTCAGGAAGTGTACCTAACATACAGCCTAAGCAGGATTTTCCTTCACTGTGGTGGTGAAGCATGTGTTGAAATTAATCTTTCCAAAGGTATGGCTACAGATTCATTAATCCAAGTTTACATGGATCTCACCATGTCCTGAAAGACTACCCAAAATATATCGGGCTCATATCATAAGTGTCAGAGCTGACAAAGGAAAAAAAATAGAAATACTGAGCATAATATGTTGTCCACAGCAGAGATGGAAGCCTGTCTGTCAAGAAATTCTTATTTTCAGCATAAATAAATGCTAGTTAGCTGGACCTCAGGAAAAAATATTCCTTTGAATATGAAATGTGATCTGAAGACTTTTGTTTTGCAGGTTTTCAAACTGAAAAGCATCTGTGCTTCATGGACAAGAAATTAACACTTAGTTCATAACATCTTTTAATCAGACTTGATTGAGAAAATTATATTTTAACTCAGCTTCTATCTGCCAAAAATCAGTAAAGCCTTCTTGTGTGCTTATCCCTTCTTTGCTGTACATTGAATTACTTAATTCATATAGGCACCTATTATAAATTAAATTAATAATAAATGCATTCCAAGAAAGTCAAGAAGCATTTGAATTAGGTGACCTGCACAGGTGTAACAATGTATTTTTTTACCTCTAAACAACTTTCAGCCTGTGACTTTAAATGGCAACTTAACGCTTTGCCCCTTTTTGCAACTACTGTTCTGGCTCTGCTTGTACGAGGGTAACTTACGTGGTACTTGGCAAAGCACATGCTGCTCTGGTACATGACTTTTTTGGCAGATAGCTGTCAAAATGGACCTTTCTGTGATCTGCAGGCTCTCTCTAGCGTACATTGTAAAGTTTATTGCATCAGAACAGCATTCACAGCAACAGACATGGTGAGCAGGAAGCTGACTGCAATCTTAGTGTGTTTAGCTGACTGTGACTCTCAACTAACAAAATAGCTCAGACAGGAGAAGTGTTTAAGTTCAGGTATTGCAGTCAGGGCTGCAGGATAGCATCTTGATCCTTCTGAAGCCAAGCACTTCTGACTGGAAGCCAAGCCTACTTCTCACTTTTAAAATAGCAAGCAAAGTTACTTCTGCTAGCCTCCAGTAGGGGATAGCTACCAACGTAACTACTAGTTACTGGGAAAGTTAAAAATTTTTGCCTGACGTTTGTGTCCCAGAAAGTTCTTCTTTGATTTCTGTCAAAAAAAATAAACCACTGAGCTATTATGTAGTTACAAGGCATACTGTTCCCTCTCCAAGGAGTTCACATTTATGCAAGGCAGATTGGTTCCCAGTTTAAAAACTGTATGAAACTCTATTCTGTAAGGAATTAAAAATGCCTGTTAAACTGAGATGTTCATTGCTTTAAGCTATACAGAGGAGTTCCAAGGTTTTGCATTTTGATTTTTTTGTGAGCCACTATCAAACTGCCCAATCCTATGAAATTTGGGATAGAACAGAACTGCACATTTAGACATCAGGAAACTTTAATGTCTTAAAATCTTTGGGGCTAGCTTTTCTTTACAGTTTGATTAATATTTTCAGGATTTGCAGTTTTAAAATTAAGTAGGTTTTAGGCATTGGAACCCTTCAGCTTTGTTGGGGGTTCATGTTTGTTCAGCTCTGGGCTTTTGTGTGTGTGAAAACAATTGGGGCAAGTATAGAGGGACAGGTTAATTGGAAGAAAAGTAGGCCATCAGCTTCATCTAGGGAAAAAAAATGGTTTGAATGTTTGAAATCATCTTTGTCTTTAGCTAAAATTTTCAGGGCTAATAGATGTTTCATTGTTTCTTCATGGTAAGTCCAGAGGGGTGATCCAGACTATGGAGAGCTGATTGTGTCCCAAAAGATGGTCCAGTGATACCCATCCAAAATCTTACTGACTTTGGCCTGAGTTACTTTGTCAAAACCAATCTTTACTAAGTTTTGTTGCTGTTTAAAGGGAAGCATGCAAAAAAAATCAAAAGAATACATTACTAAACTAGTAGGTCTCTGCATGCTTTAGCTCATGTTTTCTCTTGCCTTTGAGTTCCTTGTAAATACAGAACCACTTTTCTGCTGTTACTAAAACATTTCTTTTAAAAAAAATTAAAATGCATGATGCTCACAGAAATCTGAGGTACTGGTTGTTTGCTTTTCTGTGGCAACACTGTATAATGTTGATGCAGGGAAAGATTCTCCAGTGCTTTCCTGCCTGTCTAGTACTTGACTTCTGTTGTAGGCAGCTGGGGACGAGTACCATCTTTGCCTTCCTTGTTTAAAAAACATCCAACAAAATAGGCTAAAGGAACACTAAAGGTTACAGTAATATACACAATAATCTCTGGTAAGTTGGAGTTTGAACTACATGATTATAATGTAAAGGTCAAAACAAGTTTAAACAGACATACTTAGCAACATTTGAGGTAAATGTTCAGTGTGGAGAAATGCAGCATATGATTTTCTGAAACGGAAATTCAGAGGTAGTTATCCGGGTATTTGTAAACCTCTGTTAAAGAGCTCCATGCAAGAGTGGAAGTTAGCATTGAGGTTGGTTTGCTGTTTGTCTCTGTTGTGTCCTCAGTGCAATTTCAACCTTTTTATTTAGATTTTTCTCTTTTATGCAGTATACTATAGCAACTCACCTATCTTCTTTTATTACCATTGTGAATCCCAACATTATGTTGATTTTAACAAAACATTACGTTGACAGTAAGTTTAGTAGTTCTTAGCATTATTTAAGTAAAAGCTGATTTTCTTTGGATCTTTCTGGAGAGCTAGGAAGACACTGAAGGAGGGAAAATGGCAGTGAGGTTTGACTTGACCAGCAACCACCATTGGTTTCCTGAAATTATACTAACTGGGGTGTGTCCCATATAATAAGGAAAATAATAAAGAAAAAGTACAGATGTGCAAGGCACTCTGAAAATGTTCAGCTTGGACTGCTTAGATGACTTCAGTGTGAGAGTTGTTAAGGTGCTTGTCAGGTTGACAGTACTTCTATCTTGCAGCTTGTTTTCCTTTGGATTCCAGTATTGGGTGATGTGCTTCAAGCTTTTCTTCATGTTGATAAGAATTCCTTTATCTTACCTTTGCATTTGTCTTTGTTAGCTAGAAACAGGTAGTGATACCTCAATCTGAAGAACTGTTGGGTATGTGCTCCAAATCGTTAACTAAAAATCACTATTGAGGAAACTTTTTAAAGTGCACCTGTGCTTTTATTATTACTCAGCTTTCAATATCAAACCATAAAATGTTGCCAACTGTAGATACCGAGCAATACTACAAATGCAGATCCTTTTTGACTCTTCTACATTGCTTTGCCATCACAGGTAAACCTGAATTAGTTTAGGTTTCATCTATAATTATTTAAAATGGAGAATAAATCTGTAATGAAGCAAAAGTAAGAGAGAAAATATGGTAAGAATCCTCTGACTTCTAGTCATCTGATCTAGTGAAAGGATGTCCCTGCCCACACACAGCAGGAAAGTTGAACTAGTTTATCGTCAGTGGTCTCTGTCAACCCAAACCATTCTATGATTCTGTGATTTTATAAAGCATTCTTTAGGGTACCACAGGAAATGATAAGTTAATATGAAAGAAAGAGAAGATGAATGAGTAAGCTCAGTAATATGAGTGAAAACGAACAAAAATACGTAACCTGAAGGCACTGTTAAAAATGAAACAAAGTGGAAAGAAGATGCAGCAAAAGTTCTTGGAGAATTAGTGTTGGTGTAGATCACTATATATTTATGATATGTATTAAAAGTGAGGAGTATCCTAGCCAAAATCTAAAATGTTAAAATACCAGGAGTGGCATGAAATTCATAGCAGACTGGACACAGTTAAGTCTGAAGTAAAAGAAATGGCATGAAATGCAGTACCTCAGAGTGCATTATATGATACTTAACGGACTAAAAAGAGGAAACTTGTCTTTTGGTTCAAGTGTCAGTTCAAGTGGAACTGACAGGAAAAGAATAACTTGGGCAGAGAAGTTATTGATCAAAGCCAGCTACAGTCCATCAGTATTGTGGAGCTGTAAGAAAATGGAAACCTCACCCATATACTATTGCCTGTGTGGATGTAGAAATACTCATTATGTATGTATGTCATTATATGTGATACTGTTAATGCTTTTGAGTTGCTGTACTTAGTAATTCAATGTTTTTTCATTTAAGAAAGATTAGTTTACACTGAGACAAGTGTAAATAATTATTTCAGTGATAAGTAGCATGGGAAAGCCTTGCAAGAGGAAACAGGTTGGTTTGTTTATCCAAGCAAAGCATGGTCTTGAGAGGGGAAGATGGTTGCTCTCAATAACCTCACTGGAAAGAAGGGAAGCATAAACACAGGAAGAGTGTAGAAACATATAAAAATACAGGATGGTGGTCACAAGGTTATGTGAGCATATATGAGCATTCATTAATACATACAAGTTATTAATTAAAAGTTGTGGAACCTTTCTGTGTGAAGTAGTGAGACAGAATTAACTAGATAGGCCTTAGCCTTTGGCCTTAGATCCTTGATTAAAAAACTTATGTATGAATATTTATAAGACCATGACCCTACATTCAAGGCCATGAAAACACCTTTCCAGTTACACATTGATCCTGATTCTCCAGAATTAAGTATGTGCATCATCTTTACAGAGTCCCTTTGCAGTAATGCATATTAATTTGAGATTTTGTTGCAATTATTTCTTAAACTAAGATTTAGGTGCCCTTACAGCCCTGTACCTTGTTCTAATCTTGCAGTGTAAAACACCTGTTTAGAAGAGAGAAGTTGAAATGCATCAGTCAGCATTATTGTCACACATTTTTCCAGTGCTGATGCTTTTAATCTGTCTTCTCTCAAAAATCAGGAATGCCCATAGAAATTAATGTCATAGAATCACATGTGTAATATGTGTGTTCTGTTTTCAAAAAGCAAAATCACAGAATGGGTCAGGTTGGAAGGGACCACAGTGGGTCATCTGGTTCAATGTCCCAGCTCAAGCAGGGTCATCCTAGAGCACATGGAACAGGATTGCATCGAAATGGTTCTGGAATACCTCCAGTGAGGGAGACTCCACATCTCTCTGAGCAACCTGTTCCAGTGCTCAGTCACCCACACAGGGAAGAAGTTCTTCCTCATGTTCAGGTGGAGTTGTCTGTGCATCAGTTTCTGCCTGTTGCCTCTTGTCCTATTGCTTGGCATCACCAAATCACTTTGACATACAAAAAGTAGTCTGTATGTCCAGTTAAAACGCTTTAGCCTTTTGAAAGCAGCAACAATTTTACTGGAGATAGATTTTCTTTTGGGAATAAGGAATTTCTATGCCAAATTTGAGGCCTAGCTCCTGATTCTGCATTATGCACATGCAGGCTGAGTCTCCTAAGTGATCTTTTTCCTCTTTCGAAGGCTGTTCATTATGTTTTCTTTCAGAGGAAGACAAGCTGTAAGTGTAGCTTTCTTTTCCTCATGGTTAAAATTAAGTGGAGAAAACTAATGATACTTCATTCTGGCAGGATGGTCAGCAAAGTGAATGATCCTGTGTAGTCAGAACTGCTGAGGCCATACGTCACATCTGGTGTTCAGTTTTGGGCCCCTCACTCACAGAAGGACATTGAGGTGCTGAAGTGTTTTGCGAGAAGGGCAACAGAGCTGGTGAAGGGTCTGAAGCACAAGTCTGATGAGAAGCAGCTGAGAGAGTGGGGGTTGTTTAGACTGGAGAGAAGGAGGCTGCAGGGGCATGTAATCACTTTCTACAACTGCCTGAAAGGAGGTGGTTGCAAGGTGGGGTCAGCCTCTTCTCACTGGTAGCAAGTAACAGGACAGATGGAAATGGCCTCAGGTTGCCTCAGGGAAGGTTTAGATTGAATGTTGGGGAAAACTTCATTGGAAGGGTCATCTGGCACTGGAACAGGCTGCCCAGGGAAGTGGTTGAGTCACTATCCCCAAAGTGTTGAAAAGGTATGTGATGGCACTTAGGGGCACAGTTTAGTGATAGACTTGACAGTGCTGGATTAGTGGTTGGACTGGATGATATTAGAGGTCTTTTTCAACCTAAACTATTTTATGAGTCTGTGATTCATAGCTTGTAATCCTCCAGATTCCCCTTACAAACCCTTCTGCCTTGCATCAGTTTGGTGTTTCCTGTCTGTGTGCTACTTCAGTGCTACCACTAGTTAGCATTAGCTTTGTTTAGGTAGCAACAGCTGAACTCAGGAGTCCTAGAATGCTGATAGCTCTGTTCCATACAGCAATTTGCATTTGTGCTCTCCTTGCTGTTTGCTCTTCATAGATTTAAAGTAAGGGCTTGCATGGTGTACTGGTTAACTTCACAAAGCCTTCTCCCAGTTATCAGTTAGCTGTTGACTGCATTTTAATAGAGCAAGAAAATTGGAGAGTGGAGCTATTGTGTTTTTTCCTGTTTGGCAAGGCACTACCCCTGTCTGTGGTGCTTAGCATTTTGATCACTGCATCATTAAAGCCAACATGTTTAAATGTGTGTCCACATAATTTTGATGACATAGCGCAGGGAGAGAGTATTTTCCCTGTATGTGAAATGGATTTTATTCAGACTACTTTCAGCTGTTTTCTCAGGTTGCCAGTTCTTAACTGTTGTAAAACGAAGAGTAACAGAATTAGCCATTACTAAACTGACTAGTAATTAATTATGCCAACTGGTACTCTAGGGCATTCAAACACACAAAGTAAATAATTCTTATTTATAGGCAAGCCCAAGTTACAGAGAACATAGCCTTTTGTCAGACCCCAGGAATTATATTTTTAACTTCCATTTCAGTGATTGGGACAGGTTCACTATGTGTTACTGCGGCCAGTTCCAAAAAGGAACCATTAAATACATTTAATGGATGTCAGTCATCTTCCTTCATAGCTAGGTTACTGTTGAAAGTTTTTAAGTGGAAAGGAACCACCTCACTATGTCCACTCTTCTGATTTTCCTCCCTGACACTTTTTATTAAATAACATCCTGGTGAGTTGCATTAGATTGAAAGTTGTAGTTTTCAAGCCATAGTTCTGGTTGTGAGCACTCTGACTAGGGCAAGGGTGCAGAACTCTTCATTTCTACCCACTCTATAATGAATGTCAGTATTTGTTAAAAGTTTGAAATTTGCCGAAAGTACAAGAACATGTTGCAGTTTCAGCTTCATAGTTGTCTCTCCATATGAATTCAAAGGAGAAAGAGTGTTGATCATAGTAATACTTTTAACAGGTCTGTGGCAGCTTGTTTCTGGCCAAATACTGCCAGGGAAAACAAATATGAAAAGAGACGTACAAATAAGATTCCTGCATTTCATTTCACTGAAGACAATACTGACTAAAGAGGTGGAATTATATGATCACATGCACCTTGTAATTAGGGTGACAAAAATGAGAGAAAATCTGAAATATTAAGCACAAATATTTTTCAAACTAAAAATATTTTTGAAATTAGCAGTATTTCTTAATGATTTTTTAACTTGCAAAGCATGCAAGTATTTTTAATGTATGCACACATAGGACTAGCATGTTGAGCTGATGCAGTTGCAGTGAACTGTCACTCACAGTTCTTTCACAGTCAGGTCTTTTAATTTATTCTGGTCTTTCTTCCTTTCAGCACGTAGCCTGCTAGTTGCTAGGCAACCGTAAGTGATTTTTACTGCGCATGATTTTTATGGGATAGTTGTTGTGGTTATTATTTTCTAATTACATAAGTGAGGACAAGGATTAAAATCAGAGTTGCATTAATAATTACCGATTTTCTCCTACTATATTGGCAACACAGCAATTTGAGATTACGTTAGGAAAGATAACACTTTTTTATAGTATGGATGCACATACACAGAGAGTGTACAATAGATAGTACTTCTTTGTGAGAGTAGGTTCTTTAAAATTATAGAACAGAATAAGCTGTTATTGATCTGAGTAGACAAAGTCAGGCTCTAGTCTTTTGTCTGTTGTGTATTTCATGCCCTTAATGCTTTTTCTTTCATGGTCTTATAAGAGTCTCATTAATTATATCAAGCAAAAGCTTGAAGGTTTTCTATGACAGTTTAGTAAAATGTGTGAACAAATCACAGTTGGCTGGTTTTATACCAAAAACGTTTCTGTTTAATAATTGATTACTGTTAAATTTTTAAAAGTAAAATACAGTATAAAGGTGATTGTGTGTATGTAAAAAGAGAAAAAATACAGCCATGACATAAAAAGGTATAATCATCAGGAGCTCTTTCAGTAGGACAAATATGCTAAACATGTTTTAAAATTTGGTCAAATTTAGTTTACTAGTAGCTGTTTGCTTTACACTGAAGTCATTCTGTCTGGGATTAGACTCTGAAGCACAGCTGAAGAGTAGCATGAGCTTCAGTGGTTTAGTAATTCTATTCAAATAGATGTTTCTGTTAAAGCTGCTGAAATTAAATACAGCAATAACTCAGTCCTTCTGCCTAGCTAATCCCCATTCAAACTGTGTAAAGGTGCAGGAAGGTAAGTTGCAGTGTGCTGTGGAATGGTGCAACAGAATACTACTTTGCTTTGCTTTTTCTCAGGATCAGTGCCTTGCATATATAAGGTGTGCACTGATCCCTTAATGAATAGCTGAATTCCTCATGGGCTTTTTTTTAATGATCATAAGGAGTCTTAATGTTTTGCAGATACGAAACTTCTTTCACAGCCTTTTATTCTCATTTTACGAATGGAGAAATGGAGAATAGAAACTTAAATTTGGGTACCAGAGATCTGATTTCTGTTTTTCTTAGCATTGCGTGTGTTCAGAACAAATTTCAGTTATCTCAGTTGCAGCTGTGACTGCCCAATGCTTCCCTCTATTAATTAAAGAAAAAATAGTCCTCAGTGTGCAAAGAAATAGAAACATATTAATTTAGCCAGTTGTGTAGTGTGTACTCAATACATTGCTTTCAGTTTCACCTTGTGAGGGCAATATGTGATGAAGACAGGTTCTGTCACGCGGCTTGATGTCACTCACACAGGTCATGAACAGTGCCTTTAAATCCATACTGTAAACACTTTGACAGGGAAAGTTATGAAAGTAATGAATTTTGTACTGTAGTGAGTAGTGAGTCTGTACCAAAGATGGCAGGTGCAGTGACCAGAATTTAACAATTATTTGCTGGCAGGAGGCAGACTGTAAGACTTGGCATGACACTTACCCAGTAACTTTATGATTTCCTCTATTTCAGTAACAGGGTGCTTCCCAAATACATTAGATCTGTTGCGTGAAATTGCTAGTAGCTACCACTGAAGTGCCAGTGGCCTCCTGGAGTATCTATCCCAAGAGCTCTATGGGGTAGATAGACTTCACTGTCATCTTCCCTGGGAGAGGTGCACTGTCCTCCCACCCACCATCTTGTCCCACTGTGCAGCAGCACACCTGGGAGTGCCCTCAGGCATGTGCCATAAACTTGCTGGGATCGAGGAGCTACTGCTGAGCACGCAAGGGGAGTGGCTTCTGCTGCTGCAAGTCAGACAGAACTTATCAGGATGAGACAGAGGCTTTTGGTTTCTCAGTCTTCATTGAACAAAAAAATACTCTAGCTGCTAATCAGTGCCCAGGATGTTGGTAGAACAACACTAATTAGCATTCAGCAATTAGAGCATTTACGCTGTTCTCTCTGGTGCAAGGAGCGCCATTGTCCCAGGACTAAACTGAGAACTATAAAAACCTGGATTAGGTGAGCTGTTAGTTAGGAAATGAGGCAAATCTGTTTATTCATACTTGTTCATTAGTCTATCAGGTACATAAGAAAAACAGTACCTTCTTAAATTCTGGTGTTATTTCAGGCATTAAGAAATGCATAAGGTATAGTAAGCATTCATTAGTTCCATGAAGGGCAGAGCTGTTATGTGCTTTTTCTCATCCTTATCCTCCACTGCAGAAGTACTTCAGTTAACCTTCAATTCAGTTTTAGTTTAATGTGTCTGGTAAGATCCTACACCACTCTGGAGGGTGACTGCAAGAGAGAAGCTGAGTTGGAGACCAGGACTTGGCAGCCTTCTTGCTCAACTTCTGCACAGGTTTGGTATTCCTAAGTTACCATCTGAAGATGCAGCTGAGAAAACGGCCTTTTTTGAGTAGCTGTGAGAGGAGGAAGCATTTGAACGTGAACTGGGAAATGTTTTTGAGTGCTATGTGCAATGAATTACAGTTCTTCACAGCAGAGCTTTTTTCTGCTACTTCGTGAGAAAAATTGCAT
>JAWWMO010000096.1:44454513-44474470 GCA_035047845.1 Dendrocincla fuliginosa | reverse complement strand
ATGAAATTCTTTTCTTTTCCATTTGTTTATGTTCTACTATTACATAGACCAATTAAAGAAAGAGCTTTTCCCAGACCTATCACTCTTATTTTACCTTTCTGTGATTCCCTGTGATTTCATCTTGGTTGAAATCTTACCTAGAGAGAATTACTACAATGACTTTTTTGAGCCAAAACCACATATATTTTTCCCTTGATTCTTGAGCCTCTGCCTTTCTCCTTTGAAAGAAACTTTGCCTAACACCCCAGTGCTACATCACTCTTTTTGTTCTTGTATTACTTCTGTATCTGTCTTGAGCTACAGTGAGCAAAATCAAATTTTTTTTTAAAGACTGTGTCATCACTGTGGCTATCTGTTTTATTTGCTTGGAATAGAAAATACGAGTGCCTGGGTGGGAGGCGTTAGAAATAGAGTCTGGGTTTTGCTGAAGCCAGTTGCATGGGTAAAGAGGAGAGGGGGGAGGAGGGGATAGTTGAGTTTTTGGCGGTTGGGACTTGGGGTGGTTTTAACCTGTTTTTCACACCTTTTTGGGTGGTGGGAGTCTCGGGCAGGTAGGTGGATCGGGCCAGGCTGTGAGCTCCCTAGTACTGGCCAATGGGAATGGAAGCAGGGACCCCCCAGCTGGAGCAGGGTATAAAAGCCTCTGGTTTTTGCTGGCCTGTGTCTGTCTCCTGGGCCAGAGGGACACACCAATTCAGCTGAATTTGTTAAATACAAAGTTATGTTTTGCTTTGATGACTTTGTCCCCTTCTGAATTTAATTGGTAAGTGTGACCATTTCTCACAGAGGTAAAAAAAAAGATAATCAGGTGAGATAGATTAGGAAGAATACAAAAACCCTAGTATTTTCAAGTTCAAATTTTGATTTTCAGTGGTTTTCTGAGTTATCTTCATATACTAATGATGAAGAGGAACACTTTCTATGTTTCATTTTGAAAGTTTTGTCTGTGCAAAAGCCCAGAAAGGTCAGGTGTTTCTGATGAATTTCAATGGGCACAGGACTTCCATAAGCATTTCCAGGTAACACTGACATTTCTGACTTAGCAATAGGCAACATCAAACACAAATGCTGATAGTGCTCTGAGATCTGCAGGTGCCTCTCACTTTAGGAAGTTATACCACAGCTCCTCCAAGACATAACATGGGAAACAGAGGAATCAGCACACCAGCAGCCTGTGCCTGGAAATTATGTATTGCAAGATGTTTTCAAGAGTTGGGGTTTTTTGTATGATTCTGCCTTTGTGAAATGGTAGAAATATGATCCTCATAGGTACCAAAGTCCCTAAAGAAACTGGGATTTATCTTTCTCTCACCTATATTTTCAGGTTGAAGAACCCCTATCAAAGGAAGAAGATGATAACTTGAAATGTTTTGCCTTTGTAGGTGGTTTCAGTCCAGCTAATGAAGTAGGTTAATTCTGGGTAATGCATTTATCTTTGTGACACATCCAGGAAATCTAAGTAGAACAAGGAAACTGGTATACTTCTCTGTTTATCTAAGCTAGTCCTGAGATGACATTTTGGCCTTATAAAGCACCGTTTGACCAATAAAACACCATTTCTGCTTCGACTAACTTGAAGACTTCAAAATTCATAAGATGATGCAGGAAAATATTTTTCATGCAGCTCTTTCTCTCCTCTTATGCAGTTCAGTGGTAGAGAAGCCATTTGACAGACAGAGGACCATAGCTATGAAAGAAGTGAAGTTCAGTAAACATCTAAGAGCTTGATCATGTATGGAGGACACAGTATGGAGGACAACAATTTTCTATGAAGTAGGCTTTTTTAATGAGGATACATTGTGTTCCTCAGACTGCAAGTTAAAGAAAGAAGGAAGAATCTTGTCTGCGTGTGCTGCTTGAGAAGCCTCTGTCCCACCTGACATGAGTGATGGTCTCTGTTCTGATAATGACAATCTAATGAGGAAGGATCATTAATGTTCCAGCACAGTGTTACAGGATTAGAAAGCTACATGTTGTAGCAGGGACATTGGTGGGAAGGTTGTAAAATGAAAAAAATGAAAGTGATTGCCCAATGTGTATCTTTATTTACAGCTTTGTCTCCTAGAATGCTTCTTTTCTTGAAAATTTATCTCATACACTGCATTTGAGTCATGGTCATCTTAAACACCACATCCTCTTGGAAGCTTTTGTTTTGTTGATCAGATGCAAAAACAATACTACTTTTAGGTTTGGTGGGGGGGCTTGGGGGGTGGGGTTTGGTTTTTTTTGAAATTTAGAGAAAATGTCACTTCAAAGGGATTTCATCTTGTGCAGTGTAATACAACTGGATTTTGTTGCCTACTTTTATTAAATCTGAACCTCTGAAGGCATTACTATGTCACTTACAGTGAATTCTTGCTTGATGTACACCCTACAGTTCTGAACAGCTACTCTGTAAGGAGTCATGCAATTTGTCTCTAATGAAAGCATCACTCTCAGGGAAAAAAAAAAAAAAAAAAATTCCATTTTTCTCCAAGAGAGAGCAAGAACTAAAGAACTCACCATTTCTTTGTAGTTGATTCAGACATTTAACCTTTACACTATCTGCAGCAGCGTTACTCTTACGTTTATAAAACAAGCAAAAAGGAATCCAGTGGAAAAAAATCACTGGACTTATAAATTCTGTTTCGAATGAAAATTCAAGCAACACCTTTCCAAGGTAAATATGTTTGATCTGAAAGGACTAGGCTGGATTCCCTCTTGTAGTACAGTTCTGCTGAACCCTGCTGAGCAATACTGGTAATGTAATAGCCTCACAGACACACACTGCCTCATCTCTTGTCAGAACAAGTTATATCCAAGACTTCAAATCACACTAACCCAGCTACAGTCTGGCACAGCTGTGCAATACTCCTGAGCTGTTGCCCAGTCAATCAGACTGTCATTTTCTCTGTTTCTGTAGCATAAGTTCATTGATTAAAACCCCAGTTTGTGTCAGCACATATCCAATGTAAACATTTCGTGATTTTGCCTTTAGAAAAATTGATCTGCTGTTGCACCTATACCAGTTGAAAACTACATCTTTCCCTTCTGATGCATGGAGATGAGAAGGGAAAGAAAATGTAATAGCACTAATATCCCTCAGAAAGATTACTATTATGTACTAAAACAATTGTGAAAATATAAAGTTTAACCAAACACAGCATTGCCACCGGCCTCATGTTTTACTCCCTGCAAATAACTGCACCTTTCCTTTTGCACATGTAAGAACAGATAATGATTGTTCTGTGCTAACAGCTAGTTATATTAACAGTCTCCCCTATTATGTCCACAGACATTTGTAACAACATGCAGAGTACAGAAAAGACTTGCACAATGTTTGGACTTAATTTCACCTGCTTAGGGTTAGACTCACTTTTCAAATTGAGACAGGTAGGCCAGTCCTGCTCTCATTAAGCTTAGTGATAATTTGAACTTTGATTTCAAAAAAACCAGCAATGGACTCCTGTGGAACATGAAATTTAAGATGAACATGGTGAGAACGCAAGGCTCATTCTGTCCTGCCAGTCTGTGCATAGAAGTTGGGTTACATAATATCTGTGTCATTAAGGAGAGAAAATTATGCATATCCACTTTCTAGTTTGATTTCACATCCTTTTGATCCTTTATAACATTGTTTAAAACCACATGAAAAGGTGGTGGATCACATCCTGTATTTATGCAATAGGTGTAAAACTGATGGCTTCCAAAGAATTGTTCAAGCATAATATTCTCTAGGTGAAGATACAGGGTGGTAGATATGCTGTATTATAGACAAGTAAATATTGTTGTCCTTACAAGTAACTAACTGTATTCTTTTCTTAATACAGGATTAATTTTCTTGGAAGCAATACAGCTTTCCACAGTGCCACAGAACGGCAGAGGCTGGGAGGCTGGGAGGGACATCTAGAGGTCACCTGGTCCAGTCCTCTGCTCAAGCAGGGCCACCTGCTGGCTGCCCCAGATGTGTCTGTGTGTGCTTCTTTGAACAGCCTGGTGTGTGGATGATGTGTGATACTTCTGTTGTGTCTATTTCCTGGAAAGACAGTGCTACTACCTACTGATGCAGACCAAATAATTAAATTAGAAAATGCTGTGGGTTTTAGCTTTGAACATCTCACATGCAGATGTTTCAATACTGCAATCGAAGCAAAGAGATTTACAGTATGTCTTTCACAGGCACTTTCTGAAGTGCTGCCATCTTTTATGAAGAATCCACTCTCAATTTTGGTTCTCTTATTGTGAGCCTAAAATAAGCAAACTGATTAATTCCTTGCTTTTCTCACAGCAGTTCTATTTAAGAAGCTAAATAGTCATATAACAGCAAAGCCCTGATTTATGTGTTAATTGCTATTATGACAAAGAAAGTCACACTATTTGAGAGTCCTGCTCTACTTTCCAACATATGAATGAAATTTTTCTTTGAAGTCAAGATACTGCTTTTGGGATGCCTGTCTGTGAGCAGGCTCAGAGGCACTTCCATTCCCAAGGGATTCTAAAGAAAAAAGACACTGAAAATGACATGGGGACTTTAGAGCAGTTCTCCCAAACACCTAAAGCGGGTCCCTGTAACTCCATCGCACTTCTAAGATACCATGGCAAACAGTACTTGCTTTCTGACAGCAGAGCAAATCAAAGCCAAGTGGTGTAAAGTGTTGCCGTGATTTCTTTCCTGGCCTTTGTCTCTTCTGTCAATCCCATTAGGCTAGATTGCCTGGAAATGTTAAAGTGATGCAAATTGGCAACACCCCCACCTTGGCAAACACCCTCTCCAGTTGCTGTTAGAGGTCTCAGAGGTCCCCTTTCCATGAACAGGTACTCAGTCAAGTAGCTGGAAAGACTTCAATACAGGGTGAGACTGCATGAAAGGGGAAAGCCCACAGGAGAATTCCCTGGTTGGGTACAGCGTGCAAACAAAGCCAAGGTAATTCAGTTCTTCAGGGCAACCAGTGCTGTGGTTTAACTGCTACTAGTATGGATGGTCTGAGAAATGTTGCCAAAACTTTAATGTGCAATCAGTTAATGTAAAGCAGGCTAAAATGGGCGGATAAATCCTTCTTTCTCAACCCAAGCAGCTGCTCTAGTGATCCTGCACTTGGTCCAGCCTCCTCTTGCACTTTCTCTCCCAATCTTCTGTCCATCTGTCTGTCCACTGCTCACTCTGGTGTCACCAAGGACTTAGTGGCTTTCAGTCCCAAAACACATCACATTTGGGTGGCTGTGAGGCCTGCTTACCCCAGCCCATAATGTAAATGGTATTTTAGCAGAAAAGATAACTGTTATAGGTGGGGGTATTCAAAGTGCAAGCACAAGGACTTGAAAAGAAAAACTAAAACAAACCCTGAATTGCTAAAGCCTGCAGGTAGTCAGTCTTTCTTAAATATCAGATGGAAACCTTTGTAAGGAGCTTTTGAGAGCCATATGATTTATCCCAGGAAACATCTAATTTTGATAAGTAGAAAGGAAGGGAGGCTTTTCCTGAAGCAATAGTGGCACAGGGGACACAAAGGCACACAGTATGTGCTGCCTTTAAGATGAGGTTGAAAGATGGATTCTGGAACCATTGCTTCTAACTAACAGTGTTTGTTGTTTGTCATCCCAGTTTGTTCAGCCAGTTTGTCTTATGATCCCTGGCAGGTTGTCATCTGATACACTCCTTCAGTTATTGTCCATAAATGTGGTATCCTTCTGCCAGCTCCTGTCATGTTTTGTTCCTTGAGGTGGTGGAATTATGCTGTGAGTGTGTCACAGAAGTCTGATCTTTATCACAACTCTCTAATAAGGTGTTATTTTTTCTGGCTGACCAGGGTCAGTGTATGAGGTAATGCCCTTGGCATGGTAACAGTCTTAGCTACAGCAATTAAAAACTGCTAGAAGGTCTTATTATATTACAAATCCTGTGGAGTCTACAATAAGCATAATCTATATTAAAATAGTTAAATTAAATGATTAAAAAAATTAAATTAGTTTTCTTCCTAAATTACTGCATAGAGAGTGATTGAATGCAGGAAGTTGCTGAGTACCTTGGGTAATCAACTAATATTGTTTCAATAACTGCTGTTTTGTGAGTACTTTTCTATGCCTTTTTATGGATCCATTTCCATGTGTAGTATCAGCCCCTGTATTTGGCTCTAAGATCTTTACTGATGTTATTGTGATAGGAAAGAAAGAAATTATAGCAAACTGTAGAGAATGTTTAAAATGTTGAAGACCAGCAACTGAAGGTAAAATACAAAAATTTTAGATATCAGCACAATTCTGTACCACCAAGATTTCTTCAGAATAATTTGCATCAAAGGCTAGAAGCAATCCTATGTGTAGGTATAAAAATCTCTAAATGCCTGTGTGGAAAAAATATTCTTTTTTTTGGTCAAATTTAATTTAAATTCCACCTGTACGGTAGTCTTTCTGTATTGCTAACTAGATGGTCTCTCTGCATTTCACTTTAAATCAGATGAAAAATAAGTGATGTGACCTCTAACACACACTGAAGAAGGAAGAAGGGTTGCTTCGGTGGATATTCAGTTCAAAAAAAGAATGGAGCCAATTTCAAGAATTTATCCTGGGACCAGGGCTTACACCTAGGGAAGTTTTCTGTTTGCTGCCTTGGGAAACTGCAAATCTCCTAATCAAAACAAAATGAAGTCAGATCAAATCAATTTCCCCTGATCTTGTTAGCAAGGGTGCTTTGCTATAAAACAAAAAGAGAACAACTCAACAGAAACGGGTTAGTGCTTGTCTTTTTTTGTGGTGTGAGGATACTGATGGGACTGTCTGAGACCAGGTGATGTGACTGTAATGCAAATGGCCAAGTTTTGAAATCTGTACAAAAAACACTCTATTGCCTTCCACTAGCAGCTTGATTCTCATTGATGCTGAAGAACTGACCCCTGCAAGGCTGAACTACTGCAGTGATTCACATGTGACTGCAGGCAACAAGGCAGGGAACCTGTCCATGTGCACCAGCTGCCTTCCTGCTGGAGTAGCTCTGCTGTCAGGAATGCTCCTTCCCTTCTTCATGTCTGCAGGAGCCAGTGAGAGCTCAGGCCTGACACACCTGCCTAACATACCAGGCAGAATAGTGTTAATTGTATTAATCAAAGAATCCCCTTGGAAAATAGGATGATGTTTTGACATTGTGGAGAAGATGAAGCTACTTAGCATTCAGGCTGCCATTCCACAGTCCTTCCCTACCCACATAAATCTTTGAGTGTGAGTTTTGGTTTGAACACATACTGTGTTGCATGGACTTACGTGTCCTGCTGCATAGACAATTCAGTTTATGTTTAAACAGGGTGGGTATGGAATGTGTTTGATCTCCCATGTTTACTCTCACTAGCCTCTGAAGTCGAAGACCTGCTTATGCAAGCAATCTCCAAGGGAGCAGGAGGAGGCTTAGGTTTAGGCAGCTCTTGTAGCCCATTCAGTTTTTGGCAATAGGGTAGTTTTGATACCCCCTTAGAGGCAGGTTTTTTTATACCCACTTCCTGAACTACAGTATTGTGACAGCCATGGTTTCCTGGGGAAAGCTACAGCACAGCCAAGTCTGATCTAGCTGTCTCTGCATCTAGACACGGCTGACCTAATTATTCCAGGCACTTGTGCATCTTGAAGCTCTGCTGGTCACAAGTGGTTAGTAACGTAGTGTGCAAATGAAGCTGGCTCCCTACCCGCTTTACTGTTCTCATAGACAGCTCTTACCAGGGAATCTCCACTCTCTCACCCTCTTCCCCTGCATTCAGCCTAGTCTGTGGCTGTCATACCCACTGTCATTCTGTATTTTCAGTTCTTTCCTATTGCATGGCTACTTTTAGACTGCTTAGAAACAGAGTGTCTTCCCCTCCATTTTAGTTTCACAGCCTTCTCCACTGTCTGCTGCTATAGCTGTTAAAGTAACTGTGCTGTGAAAGTTATTCCCCTGAGGTGTAGGATTTGAAAAAATAGTTTTTCCGTTGAATAATGTATTTTTGCACATTGCAGTACTGTTTGTACAACGGGGTAGTATGGAGGACGGTGGGCAATAGTCAGATCACCAATGAAACACTTTTCCTTATCAAATTCTGCACTTGCCTAAGGAGTGCAAGACCTCGGATCAGCATCTTCCCCTGATCCAGGAGATTGCTACAGAAATTCTGTGGTAAAACCACTGAGATATTAGTGGAGCTCAGACATGATCCCTCATGCTCTATTTCTGTGACTAGTGTCCTAACCACTCACACACTGCTGCTTGATATGTAACTAAAAGTGCCACACAAAGTGAGAGGACTTGCAGCAGAGAAGAGCTTCATTATCCTTGCAAAAGCCCTCCCTCAAAACCAGAAACTAGTCTAACTCACTGGTTAGAAAGAAGCCAGATCTTGCCTCTCTGCTATTCTGCTCACCCTTGAGCCTAGTTTCCACTGCTGTTTCCACTGCTTTTGTTATATGGGCTGCAAAATCAAACATTTTGGATTATTTGCAATGCAAAGTTTATTTGGTACAAAAGGAAAATGTTCAGGTTTCCACCTAACAGGTAAGAATAAATGATCAAGAGAAGAATGAAAGGGTGGGACTGCCTACCACACTAAGGATCAGCAATGACAGTATCCCTCCCACAATCCAGCTACTCAGACTCCTTCCTCCCCTGAACTCCACTACAGGCTTGTTTTCTAGACTCCAATGTTCAGGTCTCCCCATTCATCTTCCTTGTTGTTCTAGTCTGTAGAAATGTGCTAGCATTGGCTCCCGTTTCACAACATATCTCTTCTCTCTCCCTGTCTGGCTTTCATCTCTGTTTACTGCACTGTTACTCTCAGTGCACTTTCAGATCTCCTTTTCCTTTTTTTTTTTTTTTTCCAGAAATGTGTATTGCTGTATTCCCTTTCAGGTGACTCTGGGAGCAAAATGAGGATATAGGGCAAGTTATTCATCCTGTTCACTCTCTTGTAGCTCCATAAGAAACAAGTGTGAAGCAGCTACGGACCAAAGCTAGGAACCATCTCTTTGTTTCGTGATTTTTTTTTTTTTTGTGATTCCTTTGTGATCAGTAATTGTTTTGTGATTGGATTTTTTACTTGCATGTAACTTCCTAACACCAACAGTTGCCCCACCTTTTGTGTGATTGACATGCTGAATACTTTTCTAGAAGAAAAATGGGAGCATCCACAGCACTGCTTAACTACCTGCTTCATGGGTTTCACTCCCTTTTGTTTTCAATTTTCTTTATTATTTTTGTTTTATAACTTCTTTCCCTCCCAACATACAACACTTGTGACCACCCTCCCACACATCACAGGTGCCAGCTCATCACCACATCTTATCTTCAAGCTTTTGGGTTCTGAAAGTGCCAATACTCAGAACTGAGCAGTCACAGGGGAATTTCAGGGGTTGGTTAGTTTATTTATGCAACTATTAATTTGCTGGCACTTAATAGTTTATGCTGCAGAAAAAGTACTCAATTCCTCACTCAGGCAAAGGCTCAAACAAAACAAAACAAAAACCAATCCCTAAGTTTAAAATAACAGAATATAGCCATCAGTTTATTTTTTTTGTTTTTTTTTTTTAATCTACTGAAAAATATGTTTGTCTAGAACTTAAGTTGACTTAAGTTTTGTACCTGAGTCCAGCAGTATTTTATAAAAAAAGCAGATCCTTTTTTCTTCTCCAATTAGTATATCATTCCTTTCCTTGTTTAGACATTTTGAACTGAAACTGAACTAAAATAATCTGAGTGTCCTCCTAGAACATCATTAATAAATGACATGGAGTCACAATATATATCTGAAAAGTTTCTGGATTCATTTGCCTCTTCCTCTTATTCTCTCTTTTCTTTCTTTGTGTCTCAGAGGCAGATAACTGCAAATGGAGATTTTCAAAGCAGTGCGAAGGATTGATTCTAATGACAGATGCATGTCTAATCCTGTGCAATGCTTTCATATCTCAACCCTCACTTCATAGTCACCAGTTGGAAAAGGCTGCAGAGTTAATCTGTGAGCTAACACACAGGTCTGCTAAGTATTTCTTTTCAGTATAGTCATGTGGGCACTGTGTATTGTGGCTCAGGAGGGCTGGGGATCTAACAGGGGCTCCTGCAGTCTGGCTGCAGCATCCCTGCAACCCTCTGCAAAGTGTGTTGGCTGGGCCTGGCGAAAGTCTCCATGTCTGGGCTCCTAGGCTGTCAAGCTGGGATGTTAGAGACCCCAGGTCTAAGTGCATTTATCAGTGCAATCATGTTCCTGTTAAAAAAAAGATGCTATCAAAGGAGGGTCTGTGATGGGCCCCATTGAAGTCCCAAGCACTTACATCAATCTGAACCCGCAAAAAGCAGCTTTTTCTCCACCACAGAGCTCTGCACTGCGCTGCTTCTCCAGCACAGGCTGCAGTAAGCCTCCTCAAGCAGCCCATACACCCCTTTGGCTTGTGGCCTCACTGCTGCCAGAGTTTTGTGCCTTTAACTGACACATGTAGGTTTCACTGTAACCTGCCCCTCTTCCACTCACAGTGCCTGTCACAGCGTCTCTTAAAATGAGCTTTTGCTGCGTTTTCCTTGGAGGATGTTAGTGGGTTGATGGGGAGTCCTTACTTAGCTGCATGACCTGGCACGGTGATTTAAAGCTGCAAGGCAAAGTCACTGTTCAAAGCAGAGCAGCAGGAGGATAACAATGTGATGAAATAGGAGTTCTGTTGCCTGTTTTGAAGTCTGGCAGTTAATTGTAACTAATAATGTAATGAATCCCAATTATGTCTATTGTAGAGAGGTTTTTCTCTGATAAAGGAAAGCAACAAATGATATTAGCCATTTGGTATACCATGATACCCACATTAGCTGTGGGGATATTACAGTGTACATTAATCTTGCCCACATCACCTGCACGCCTCTGGCTGGTGTGAAGGTAATGAGGGATACAAGCAGAGACTGGAGCCCCATGGAGGGTCCCCAAGCCCCAAGGAAAGAACCAGGAAAGACCTGATGGAGGTAAATGGCTAGGAAGGGTCCCCCCTTGTGCTGTCAGGTAGATGGCCTTGCCTGCTTGCCTCTTCAGTGGCTGTGCCATCCCAGATCCCAGGGCAGCCCTTGGATTAAGGTGCTATGGGGGTTACTGAGATGGTGGGACTGCAGGCAGTGAGTGAGCATGCAAACCTGTTCCTGGGTAAGCTTTCTTAGGGAAATTCACAGGCTGCAAGGAGAGGCAGTTGAAATTAAATGCTCCCACTTCAGCAGTGGCTGCATCCATGTCCCCAGGGTCTTCTCTCATCTCTTGCCGTGGGCAGAAGATCCTAGACTTGCACTTGTGGGCCTCCCTGTGAGGCCAGGGGAGACAGTCACAGCATCCTCAGGAGCAGACTGGGGTCACCACCTGTGTCTTGCTGGGATACACAGAGCCACTGGACAGAGCTTAAGCAGCAGGGGAAGCAGGAAAACCTGGTGTCTGTTTCTCACTCAGTTTCCAGTGCTCAACATGCTTATAACAGCATCACTGTCCTTGAGATTTCCATGTTCTCACTCAGATATGTTTGAATTCTGACAGAAGACCAAAAATTACTGCAGAAGAGGAATTATTCACAGACAGAAACAGCTGGTTCCCCCCTAGGACATGTTTCCTTAGGACCCAGGCTTAAAATACGCAATTTTCAGCATCTGCACCTTGTTTCCAGATGAAAGGAAGCAGCTGCAAAGCTGTGATAGATAGAACACAGTTGAATGCCTCAGTAACTTGCCTCCATCTGAAATTAAATGCCAGATACCTCAGAGAGGAGCCCAAAGCAGGTGTGGAGGATTTTCCGTCTTTTTTTGCACATTTTTTCTCCAATGAGGAGCCACACAAGTGGTGCAAAGGCAAGCTCAGCTGCCACCAGAGCTTTTTATTTTTAAGTAGGTTTTGGTTGTTTGGGGTTTTTTGGCTTTGTGTTTTTTATGGGTATTTTGTCAGATGTTTTCAAGTTGTATGAAGGTATGAGAGACATTTCGCTTCCCTCATATGGCCAGGTGATGGGAGATTTTGCACAGATGAATCACAATATACATAAAGTGCTATAGCCAGAATTTCAAGGGCTGATTATCTGAAAAATGGATAATTTGCAAATGGCCTTTATCACTTTAAAACATATCTAAGAACAGGGAAATGACTGAGTGATGCCCAAACTGCTCAATAAAAGCCTCAGTATAATCTTGAAATGTTTTTTATTGATGGTTGTCATACATTAATTAGGGAAACAAATGGGCATTCACCAAGATACCTGTATTTATTACAGACTTAATTATGCTAACGTAGAAACAGGAAAGGACAATCATCCAGAGGCTACTCGTTGGTTTGTTGTTCAGCTGGCAATCAATAACCATGCTGCAGCACATTTTTTAGAATATAAGGATTCAGAACAATCAACACAGGCTTGCTGTTTAGTAATTTATTTTTTTCTTCTTTGTGGAGAGATTTTACCTCAGAGTTTGGAGAAGGCATATAATCACTCACTGTGAGACAAGAAATTATTTTACAAGAACAAATGCTGGTTGCTATGGTTTCCAAGAGGGAGAAAATCCAAGGTCATTCACTGAAAATACTTCACAACAGTCAGCAGCAAGGATACTCCCTTACCTCGCTGAGTAACCCTCCCTTGTCTGTAGATAAATTCCTCCCATCTTCATTGATATGCAGGTTCCTGCTTAAGCCACAATAACATTGATAAGAACGCCATGTGGAAAACCTGCAATATGTCTGGAAACAAACAAATTCAAGCCTGGATTTGCAAGCCTGTAGGATTTCACAGCTGGCTGCTTTCTGACTCCCCTGTGCATCTCCTGGAAAACCTGGCCCACCTGCTGTGTTTGCTGACCAGAGAGCTGCGGGTGCAACTGGTGCAACTGCAATACTTCCACTTGGAGGAAATGCCAGGGTATCCCCACATGGACAGGCTGGCACATGGACAAGCAAATGGAAAAAACCTCCAGAGATCGGACCATGCATTTACAGTTATGCTAGAAAAAAAATGTCAAAAGCTACATTTCATGAGTTACTTGTCTGAGTCTGAAGTACAAAACAAAACAAAAAAATGTTTATTTCAGTGAATGAGGTTTATGGCATCATGACTGCTCCTGAATGTCTCAGTACTGACCTATTTGCTGGTGGCAGAAAAAAAGACAACTTCAAACACATGTGCAAAATCCAGCTCCACAACCCTTCAGCATCCCACCAAAATGGCAGCAGCCTTTACAGTGCTGTAAAACTGAAGTGTCAACACAGTGATTAGATGAAGTTTTTCATTACATTGTAACTGCCAGGACAAATTAGTTAATAGATAGTTTTTTGTTTGAAATGACAAATTTTCATTCTGACATGAATTCACAGAGGCAAGAACATGAGCTTTTTACTCGTGTTTTTACAAACGCAAAAACTCTGTGCACATTACTCCATAGCAAACTAGCTAAGCTTGGCTCATGTGAAAAGTAAATGCAACTACCCAATATGTGTTCAAAGCCTTATTAGTGTAGCAAGTGTATTTCTTACATGATGGTGTGTATATGGTGCCTCAGTTACCAATGCTGCAAAATAAATGCCCCTTGGCTAAGCGCTAATTTCCCTTTCAGTCAATTTAAAACCGGGGTGGGGGGGTGGGGGTGGGGGGAGGAATCGGTGTATCAAATATTAGAAGTGACAAGTAAAATGGCTACATCTAAGTGACAGAAATAACATTTTGTAGTGGATCACTGGCTGCACTGGGTGCACAACTGCAAGTCAACTTGCCAAATCACCATCTCAGCAACTCAGCATATTTTGCAGAGGGAAAAATCTTTGTTATTAGAGCACTGGAGAGTGTATAGGATGTCAGTGCAGCCAACACCTTTTTTGATGAAATTCCTGGAGCCAAATAGACAAAAATTCTATGAGTGGGACTAGACTTTCTGCTGCTAGGCTGTTATTCAAGTCAGAAGAGATCAATGCATAAGTTAATTACAGAAAAAGAGAAGCACAGATGGAGATTCGACTGACTTTTACAAAGGATTTAAGGACCCAAGTTCTGCTTAAGTTCTGCTTGCAGCACCTAAAATTCCCAACTATCTTCTTAATACCTCAGCTTCCCATGCCACGTCTATGGGAAGCTTGTTAGTTCCAGGGCACCACAGTTTTGTCATAAAGCTGCCTAAATGCACAGAGCGGTGTTTCTGTATTTGTGTATTCTTGCCTCAGTGTAAACAGTGCTTCAATTCACTCATGCTTAACTCCCCTTGGGTATTGAGATGTCTGAGCCTGCCTCCCAGTCTTCAGGCTTTTATCACAAGTGCAAATGGAAATTCCACAACTGGTAAATAATTAGAAATGTTCCTCATCTGGTACTGGAAGGGAGTCACTGCACCCACTAGTTGTGACCCTGGCCTGGAAATCTGAACAACAACATTCTCTGTTGGTCTACCTCTGACTCATTATCTGTCCTTGAAGGAATCATATTGACCTCTCTGTGTTCTGATTTTCCCAACTTTGAAATAACAATGGTATGTTCCCACACTGAAGCTATCAGGTTGGAAAGTGCTAACAATTATTTTTCTGTGACCTCTTTGTGAAAGCCAGGAGGACCTCTTCTATGGGAATTCAGATGCTGACCACTCTTAATTTCCTCAAGAAAATGTCTGTTGATCTGCCTGATCTATGTTTTCAGCCTCAGGTCAAAATTGTTGAGTGAGTCAAATATATGGTTTTGACATATCATCTCATCCTAAACAATTTTTGGTGAGGAAATCCACTTTATATAGGTATAGATACTTTAGGTGACTTTATGTATTCATTACATCTGTACTGAACTTATTATGTAAAAATAAAAAGGGGAAAAAAAACCCAAGATAAAAAATTGAAACCATAAATATATTCAAAATATGTCACTGATATATTTTTGGGTTTAATTATGTTACCTCTGTCTGTGAGTGTGAAATACTTAAAAATCTGCCCCCTTGTGTAAAACCAAACAATATTGAGGACTAGGTCATATTGTTCATCAGTACCAGATTACTGACATAACTTAAAAATGCTAAGAACCAAACAAGACCACAGTCTCAGGCTATCACTGTAATAAACCAACAAACTATTCTGATCTATATATCATAAAATACTATTTCAGCAAAACTTTCCTTTCCAAAGTTCAAAAGAAACAAGTTTCACTTCCTTAAGAAGTCTGCAGGGAATCTATGTTAGGCATTGTAATGGTACCTGCTATGCCAGTAGAGCCAGTAATTTCCCTCCTTCTTTTTGTACACGTTTAAGAACAAATTCCTGCAGTTTTCCCTTGCTATTTTTCTTATCAGTTTTCTGCTCACTAAATCATAGCTTTTCCTGTGTGAGGCTGTGCAACAGTCTGATGCAAGCTGAGCTGAGGAGGGGCAAGGCACACAAAGATCATTATCACAATGTAAGGTTGCTCCTTAATGTTTGAAATGCCATTTATGTTGGCTGTGTTTCCCTTCCATGTTGTTTCTGTAGAAGTTCTCACTTTTCAAACCCTTTATTTTCTCTTTTTCTGTCATATTTGTCCTTTCCTCCTCCTCCCCCACTTTTTTTTTTTTATTATTCTTTTAAAAAGCCCTCCATTTCACAACTTCCATCTTGGTTCAGTCTCTCTGGTGGTATTTTCCCATTGGAAAATTCCCCCTTCCCAGAATGTGCATGTGCACAACCCATGGCACTCCCTGTTTCCCTGGCCTTTCTCTCTGCTTATTTTTTTCACTGTATTCCCAGGTCTTTCCTCCCCTTGTCCTCAAGGCCACTCTTCGCCTGCCTGCCCAGCAGCACCTCTCACCTCTCATCCAGATCCCCCTCGCTGCTGATGCTCGCCCACTCATGAGACCATGAGAAGAGGTCTTGTAGCAAGAAGACATTGAAAAAAAAGATGTGTCTGCAAGACTCTCTTCTCTGCTCTGTTTCAAGTATAACCCAACCAGCTTTCTTCTACATCTCAGCTGAGCTGTACTCTAACAAAATGTTGGTCAGTTTTGCATAATCAATTACTGAACTAATAAAGAGATATTTTCAGCTCATTTTAAATTATGTAAGTGATTCACTTTGTCTAACTTAACTAATTGATGATACTCCAAGTCCAATAGTCACCTGATACCTTATTTTAGTGCACAACTGATTTTTCTCTGGTGAGGACAGGAAGAGGGCAGGGATTAAAAATAATATAGATAAATATGCTTTCCAAAGCAAAAATGAAACAAGTTCATGTAAAGATTTAGGTGTCTATATAATACCAAAAATATATGCATTTATAAAAAACAAATAAGTAAATTTTGCAAAGAGATATAAAGGTTTATACATACTTTTAATATTGCTCATCTGCTGACCAATCATCATTTATTTATGATCTATACACACCAATTTTCTTGTACAAATTACAGCTTCTTGTCAAAATTGCTCTATTATCAAGTAAATAACCATCAATATGGCAGTTAAGTGATCAAAAAGAAAATGACTCCCACAGTTTTACAGTAAAAGTAACAGACTACACCCCCCAGCACAAGGCATAGACAGGAGATGAGATTCCCTCCTTCCAGCCACTGTCTCAGCATGCAGTACAGAAACAAATGTGCGTTTTTTCACCTGACTAATTTGCTCTTGTTCACCATGTTGGAATTGAAGAGAACTCTCAAGATACAAATATTTTGAGATTAACTCCAGGTGGGTTTTTACTGATGCTGTCATTTGAATCCCTTAGGCTATGAGATTTTAGTAATTTAGAAGCCAGTGTAATTCATGCCTTCTCTGGCCCCACTTTTCTCCCCTCTTGGTGGCTTTGCAGACAAGTTTGCACATGCATGTACACAACGTGTATGCAAGGAAGATGCTTTTGTGAATTTATCTATGTTGAATCTGAGAGTAAAATCAAAGGACATGAGAAACCAGTGGGTCTGCAATATTATTGTACTGATCATTCACCTATTCATGTAAAGGGAGGCTGGCAAAATGCCATGAAACAGCCTTGTACTAATCAATATATTCTGATGTAATAATTAGGGAAATGTGTTTTCAATTCCTGCTTCCTACATCAGAAAGACACATCATGTGGACCAAATCAAATTATATATAAAAACAAGGAAGAAGGAAAGAAGCAAGTCTGTCTGCTTTACGTCATCTCATAACAAAAGTTCCCCCATTTCTGATCAAAAAAAGTCAATTGAGATGAGTATATTATATTAATAAAATCATAAATCCCCAAAGATATGAGTGTAATCTTCTCATGTTTGTTTCCCCAATTACATTTTTGTTAACTGAACTTCAGCTGATTTTACAGCCAAAAGACAAAATGCACTTCACACAAACATTTTGGGAGTACTGATTAGGAAGTAGATGAAGTTACCAGGATATAAAGCAAGAACAAGAGGAGAACTCAACCGTAAGCATCTCCTGTCACATCTCATGGGAATCATAGCCTGGTAAGGAAGGGCTGTTTTTGTGATACAGGCACTGAACCCTCCTGTAGAGGTATGGAAACATCATCTCCTTAGTTGAGTTGAGAATCTTGTGGCAGACCTCAAAATCTTACTGTACTATTTTATCCCAGGTTTTCAAGACTCATGCTTTCACTGTTGTTTTAACCACCCATTGCTGCTTCCTCTAGCAGCATGTCTTTTAAGAATTACTCTTCTTGCCCCACATTGGCCATGAATACATGTGGTTCTGGGTCTAGAATCGAGAGGGACTATGGTTGCCAGGGAAGGAGTGAATCCAAATCTCTCCTGTGCTTTCCCAGCTGCCTAGGCAAGTTGATAGGGGATATGAACCTCTGAAGGGAAACTTGGCTGTGCCCACCAGTGTTGAATTAATTACTGTGAGGCATAAAGAGCATCTATAAAAGGCTAGAGGCTCCACGTGCTGTTAAGGGAGCATTGGCAGGAGCAACAGGAGGAAGCTGTGGAGTGATTACGAACCTCTGGAAGATAAGCAAGGTCAAGGAAAAGACATTGTTTTAAATGTGTAGGCCTAGGGGTATGTGAAACCTTCTGCTTGTGGTGCAGATCTATAGAGCCCAGGGAGTCCCCAGGTTTTCCCAAGCAGAAGGGTTTGAACCTCTTGTGGTTCTTGGATGACCCACCATTAGCAGTGAGAGAAAGAAAGGTCAGGAGGCTACATAGGAGCTGTTTGGGAGCAGCATGGATGATGCTGCAGTTTGGATCATAGGCTCATCAGGGCTTTAAGCACCTACAGCGAGAAGAGATGAAGGTATTAACCAGTGCTGCTCATCTCCCGAGCGTGGGCATTGCAAGCAGCACTGTGCCCCCCGAGGGCACCTGGGCTGTGAGCTGCTCCCCTGAGATGAGCTGCTGTGAGCACCAGGGTCTCTGCAGAAGCCAGGTGAAGAAGTCTGCTGTCTGGTTTCTCTTTTTCCAGGCGTGTTCTTTATGCTGAACATGCAAAAAAAGGCTGCTAACAGCAGCACTGCCCTCTGGGTGCCCCATGGGCGTCCCACCCCACTGACACATTTCGCTGCCCTGTGCACTATTGCCTATGGGTACAAAGCAGAGCTCATGGCCTAGACAATCTCCTCTTGTCTTATCCTTCTACAGGCAGCTGTTCTCCCCTTGGCTTGCAAAGCACTTAAACTGGCATTTATCCTCTGTAACAAAACAAGAAATGTGTCCACCTTGGCGTCTGTCCAGCATTTTATCCAGTGGTAGTGAAGAGATCTGTGGTGGATACAGCCAGAGGTCAGGCAGTGGGGATGGGGAGAAAGGCCTTTTATAAAATATTAATTGCACTGTATGCAGCTCCCTCATGTCTTTCTTCTGTCTTTCATTCCTGTATTTCTGAAAGGCCAATAACCACCTTATTGTTTCCATCTCTACAGCAATTCCATTCTTTCTGTTGCTCTTTCTGTAGTACTTAACTGATCCACAAGCTAGAAACTATTTGGCCTTCAGTGCTCCCTTGAAAGCATTATTTGGTTAAAGCTTCATCAGAAATAGAGACACTGTGCTTGATTTTATACAGTTTGAGATTTTTCTCTCTCTGACCCGTTTTCTTCCAGAACAAAGCCTTAGCTTGAAATGCCGAACTGGAAGGACACAAAGGCCTGATGCAAATGGAGATAGTATATGCCTGATGAAGCAGACACAAAGTCAAACACAGATTCTAGTTGTTCTGGTGGTTACTGCAAATAATAAATTTGCCTCCTGCAGCTTTTCTGCTGCCTTTACTCTTGCCAGTTCATAAGAAAGTTGCCTGTAATTGGAGGAAACAATGTTATGACATAAATGCTGGATATGTACCCCTTGCTGCCACTGTATCACACTTCCTGTTTCAGCTAGAAATCAGAGTAGATTAATATCACACCAACCTCACATCTACCTTTTTGCTGTGCTTACCTTCTCTGCTTTCTGTCTATGGCCTGACACTCTTCTCACTAAACTGGTTTATTCTGAGCTAACTAAATCACTGTTCATCACCTATCTCCCCTCAGACCACTAAGGTATGAAATTACAAGAGTTTTTGTAAAGAAGGTGTAGGATTCCTCAAGATGTTCCATCTTGTCTTGAAATAAAAAGCAAAGGGAGTTCAATAATTGGTGTTGGCCTGTATATCCATGTGAGCCTGGAGAGACAGAGTTGAGTATGGAAAATCACGTCACTCTGTATAAATATTAACAGCTCCATCATATCTATTGGAAAAAGTTCATTGAGGTCATGGATTAACTCACAAGGTTTTCCTATTCTGTAATGAATTTCTGTGTAACAAGATGTTAAATAAACATGCATGCAAATGTGTTTCCAAGCCAAAAAATACATAATCTCCAGATGAAGAAACTGAACTCAGAAAAGACTGAGGAAATGAGAGCCTTTGTTATTGGACCTTTCCTTCAGTATCAAAAGGATGATTCCTTTCACTCTAACTTGGCAGAACTTCTTGTGAGATCTTAACTCATACAGTGAAATGCTTTGTCTGTAAACCTTAGTATCACCACTGTCTTGAAATTTTGCTAACTTTTCAGGGAAAGAACACATAATATCATGAACATCCTTGGC
>JAWWMO010000096.1:44424158-44445404 GCA_035047845.1 Dendrocincla fuliginosa | reverse complement strand
ACATAATTTTAGTTTATATTACTCTGTCTCTTTTCTTAAAGGTGGGATAACCGTACTTTTCTTCTCTGAAAGACTGACAAATTGAAGGTTATAATTAAAGTCGAACCAGCAGAAAAGCTCACTCTAAGCCGACTTGCACAACCCAACTAGCTGACTTTGGCTGAAGTGCAAAGATCCTCTGTACTCATGGAGAACAACACAAGATGTGCAATGTGGCCAGACAAGTGTGTCAGAAGATTTTAATTCACAAAGCATCTTCATTTGATTACACTTCATAAAAGCATCTATAACTCACCAGAGTGGTTTGGTCAAGACAAAAATAAGACCATGTGCTCAAGTTGATATATTCCCGGGTGAAAACACCTGACTTTGCAAAAAAGAACTGACAGTGTCAAACATCCCACATATTAGTTGCATGTGAATTTCAAGCTAAGAGTTCTGAATTTTCTATTCCTTTTCAGTTTAGTTATCTACTTTGAAATTAGTCTGGAGAACACAGAGCCAGAATGCAAATTCTTGTGTGCTGGCTTTCACCTTCAATCCACTCCAAGAGGAAATTCCATGTTCTAGGAAAACTTTTTCCAAAGGTTTGGGTCTGAAGTCATATAGAAACAAGGACAGAACCGTTTAAAATACAAGCCAAGAAAAGTAGCTCTGCAAAACAATCTCTGCACTGTGTTCCATTTCCTGAATGCAATTGTTCTACAGTGAAATTTTCTTCTCTTAGTTTGCATTTAGAATCATAGAATGCCTCAAATTGGAAGAGATCCATAGGGATCCTTGACTTCATCTGGAGTCCGACTTCATCTGGAGTCCAACCCCATCAAGTTCAACTCTAGCTTCCAGGAACAAGTGTTATTTGGCATCAAACGGACTTTATCTCTTAGGTCTCTATCAATTCTTGTACAATTCTGTCTGCTGTTTAAATTGAATGCAGTGCAAATAACTACTAAAACTCTTGAAATATTTCCATTTGACTTCTATAGAGAAATAAGATACTTCTCCAGATGCAGAAGTTTGTTTCAAAACCGTATTGGAACTCCTTGTTTCTAAAAACTGTTAGCTATTAAACTTCATTTCTGTCTAGAAATTTCTTCTAGAAACTGACACACCTGTCTTTATTCCAGAAGGGCTAATTATGCACTTCTTGTGCTACAAAATTTAAAGTCCCCATATGCTTGCTCAGTCATGCTTGATGCTTTCCCTGACCTTTAAACTCTTGCTGAAACATGTAGAGCACTAAAATCATATTAAATGTTAGTAGATGTGAGTACTTGCACTGAAGCATTTAAATTATCCATCTCCCAGAGAAAGAGGTGGAAAGTCTTTTATTGAAAACTCTGTCATGATCCACAATAGTGAGTCTCATTGCTGTGTAGAAGCTACCAGTTAGGAGAGTTGGAGGTAAGAGCTCCTGTTAGTCCAGGAGAGTTGGAGAACAGAGCTCCTGTCAGTCTGTGGGGAAGAACTCCTGTTAGTGATTGCAGCTGCCTGGCTGTTTTCAGTTGCATTCTTGGCTATAGAAGTTATTATGTCAGAGCCTGGATTCTAACCCTGGATGAATCTTACAGAACTTGAATAATGTGTTAACAGCATGTATGAAATCCACATTTTCCTCAGCTCCAACACCACTGATAAATCTGTGGATCTGAGAATCAAGTCATAAGGGACTTGTAAGAGCCTTGTCATAGGATAACTCTGTCCTGGAGAGAAAGACAGCACAAATTTGAATGTTTACACAGACAGAACCTAGACAGTGCTAATAAATACCAGTTTCTTGACTGCATATATTGTAGACTGTAGCTAGTTTTAATTTTCAGAAGTCCTGAAACAATGGTTCCATGTTTTGATTTCTGTGCATTTCCCAACTCCATATAAATTGTGTAATGCACACCAACAGTTGGCTGAAAGCACAATAAATAGGGAACAAATAGAAACACTTTAGCGTGGTTGCAGCTGAATTATATTCCCATGAGATCTTAAGTGTAAAATACTTCTGAAGTATTTCCAATAGCTGACAGCATCAGCCTCAACACTACAGCAGGCAACTAGTTAACACAGATAAACAAGCATCTCCTTTCCATCAAAAGTTTTTCCAGGAAGAACCATTTTGTTTTATTTCCATACCAGCTTTGAATAGTAAAGACTTGACACAAAGGTCAGTCACCCTTACCTTCCATCTGTTCTTTATTCACTGCCTGCTGCATAGTTTCTTAGAACTAAGAAAACACTAAAGAACACTAAAACATCACTTTAAATCATAGAATTGTCAAGGTTAGAAAAGACCTCCAAGATAATCCAGTCCAACTGTGCACTCCACACTCACCCCTGAACCACTAAACCATCACACAGTGCCAGATCCAGATGACTCTTAAACACACCCAGGAATGGTGACTCCACCACCTCCCTGGGGAATTTATTTGAATGCCTGACCACCCCAACAGTGAAAAAAAATTTTCTAATATCTAATCTGAGTCTCCCCTGTCTCACCTTAAGGCCATTTCCTCTGGTCCTCTCACTGCAGGCAGAGTGAAAGAGACTGGCCCCCACCTCACTACGTCCTTTCACGTAGTTGTCAAGAGAGATGAGGTCTACTCTGAGCCTTTTCTCTATAGATTGAATAAAACCACCTTCCTCAGCCATTCCTCATGAGACGTGTACTCTAGACTTTTCACAAGCCTTGTTGCTCTTCCCTGAACTCACTCCAGGATCTCAGTGTCTTTGTTAAGAACCTTAAAGTCGAGAGTGCAGAGTTAATAAAGGTAAAAGGGAAATGCCACATCCCACATGGTGGTTTTGCATTCACTGAAATAAAAAGGCTTTGCCTCCTATTCCAGATAATCTTGTGTATTAAATACAGATTGGCAGAAAATATAGCCCTCCATCTTGGTTTATATGCAAAAGAGTCACATCATCCCTCTTGCCTCTGTCAAAAAACCCCAAATCAAACCCAAGCAAATCTCGTTAACTGCTGCTGTAAGTTTAAAATTAAGTAGGAAGTGGAGCAAGAATTAGTTTTATTTAAGAAACTTTCACTCTATAACATCTTTCATGGATGTACTATGTAAAAGTCTTCCTCACAGCAGGGTTACTAGCATAAAAAGTGAATAAACCTAGTGCAAACAGCAAATTACCTGTAGTAGAATGAGATGGCAAATTTATATCGTAAGGTCAATGTAATTGGGTACAGATTCACAAATCTGTGCAGCAAAAATCTTTCAATAATCCAAAGCTACGTTTATGTTTTTCTGTAATTCACAGTCCAGCAGAAAAAGTCTTTCTCCTGAAATAGAGAACTTGCTGACAATCTGAACTGTCATTCCACTGCTTCATGGAGTGGAAAAACTAACATCTGTGCCAGTTTCATATGAGAAACGTATCACTTTAACCCTCAGCCCTGTATCCAAGCCTATATACTTGCAGTAAGGAAGCACTTCAGATGTGTGTTTCAGGTTAAGGCAAATATTTCTCCAATTAGAGAATAAATACACCTATAAAGTTACATGTCATTCTCTCTAAAAAAGGGTGCAGTTTATTTTGGTTTTCTTAGCAATAGACCTGATACTCTAGACATTTCCAATACAAAAATAAACGACAGATTTCTGGTTCAGGTGATTGAGGAACCAGGAAATGGTTGGACCAGGTACTTACACACAGAAGGAACTAGCTCTGAATATGACGAATAGTAGCAGCCTTGACTGCAGTGACCAGGAGATAGTAGAGGTCAGGATTCTGGGAGACAGTAGCAGAGGAAATAGCAGAATTGCAGCCCTGCACTTCCAGAGGCCAGACTGCAAACCCTTTAGAGATCTGCTTGGAAAAACTGCTTGAAAGACATACCTGGAGAGAGGAGGAGTCCACAAGAGCTGGTGGACCTTCAAGGGCCACCTCCTCCAAGCTCAAGAATGGTCCATGCCAACAAGCAGAACCTAAGCAAAGTGGAAGGCTGCATGGTTGAGCAAGATGCTCTCAGTGAGACATAGACATAAAAAGGAGGTGTACAGGAGGTGGAAGGAGAGACAGGTGACCCAGGAGGACTATAGAGGTGCTGTCTGACTGTGGAAAAATGGGCTCAGGAAAGCCAAAGCTCATCTGGAGGTGAATATGGCAACACATGAGAGCAGCAACATGAAAGGTTTCCACGAGGACATCAGCAGCAAAAGAAAGACCAGAGAAAATGAGGTCCCAGTATTAAAGTGGGCAGAGACCTTGGTGAAAAGAGATATGGAGAAGCCTGGGGTACTCAGTGTTCTACTTCTCTCTGTCTTTATAGGTACAACATTCTCAGGATTTCCAGGCTCATAAGACCAGTGGTAAAGTCCAGTGTGATAAAGGATCACCTTCAGTGGAGGTCACTCAGGTTAGGAAACATTTTAAAAGAGTGGACCTACAATTTTTTCATGATGTGATGAAGCAAGTAGTCATAGAAACCATTTACAGACAAGAAGGTGACTGGCAGTACTTGGCATGGATTTATGGACAGGAAATCAAGCCTGATCAAACTGACAGCTTTCTACAATGAGGTGACTTTCTTGAAGAAGATGGAAAGAGCAGTGGATACTGTCATTTTGGATTTTGGCAAAATGTCAAATTGCCTACCCTGTAACACCCTCATAGACAAACTGGTGAAGTGTGGGTTAGACAGTTGAATGGTGAACTTACCTGAAAACTGTCGGAGTGGCAAGACCTAAAGAGGTGTGATCAGTGGCACAAAATGCAGTTGGAGAACAGTTACAAGGGTCATCATTCATGGCAATTATAGGTTCAGTTTACTATCTTTACTATGTATATTTATTTATGTTTCCTTTTTAAAGCAAGGAAGATGGGGCAGAGCTCCTCCTCAGCATGCAGGTCTGAAAATGGAACAAAAATATGAGGAGTGGCTGATGCAATAGGTGGATGTAGTGCCTGTTAGAAAGAACTGACAGGCTGGAGAAACAGGCCAACAGGAACCTCAGAAAGGTCAATAAAAGAAAATGCCAAACTGCACCTACTGAGGAATAACCTCATAAAAAGACAGCCCAACAGGCTGGAGAGCAGCTCTGTGGAGAAGAATCTGGGGGTTCTGGTGAACCAGAAGCCGATCATGAGCAGGCAGAGTGTCCTTGTGGCAAAGAAGGCCAGTGGTATCCTGGACTGTATTACAATGTTGTCAACATATGGAGGGAGGGGCTCTTTCCTCTCTGCTTAGTCCTGTTGGGGCACATGTGGTTCTGCACGTAATTCTGAGCTCTCTAGTGAAGAAGAGATATGGGCATACTGTAATGAGTGTGAAGGCCACACAGATGAAGGGACTGAAGCATTTGTCACATAAGGAAAAGCAGTGAGTGCTGGGTGTGTTCAGCCTGGAGGAGACAAGACCTATTAGGATCTTAACTATGTCAAGATTAGCGCGGTGGGTAAAGATAAAGGATCTAAACTCTTCTTGATCACCTCTAGTCAAAGAACAACGGAAAACGGACACAAATTGAGATACACAAAACTTCACTGAAACATGAGAAAACACTTATTTGTTTTCACTGTGTCATCAAACACTGGAACATGTTACCCAGAGAGGTTGAGGAGTTGCCACCCTTGGAGATATTCAAACCTTATCTGTCACAACTCTCAGTGAATTGCTGTGTCTGACCTGCTCTCAGCAAGGCATTGGACTGGGTAATCTTCGGGAATACTTCCCAACCTCAACAGTGCTGTGTTTCTTTAATCAGGATAACATGTTTATAAACTTGTCATAAAATCTAAACTCAGTGACGGTTATTCTTTCTGACCTTGCTTCAAGCAATAAAATGTATGTAATATCTACCTCCCCAGAGGCTCTCTCTTTGTCTCAAAGGAAGGTGACAATGGCAGCATTTTAAGAATTCTAGTGGAGGACAGTAGTTTGGGACAGAGGTCCCAAGCTCAGAGGCTTCTAATGTTCCAGTTCCTAGTGGCTTTGATTAAAATCTTCTAAACACTCCTTTGAGTACTTAATGAAAAGCCATGTAAGCAGCTGTTGCTAATCACAGTGGCTAAAGTAAAAAATGTTACTCTTGCAGAACCAGAGCTAGGTGATATTACTTGAGCCCATAATACAACTACTTGTCTCCTTGCAAGCTGGAAATTATTTCTGACCTGGCAAAGATGAAAAACACCATGTGAGTACAAAGCAATGCTCTTCTCTGGCATTTTTCCTGGTGTTTTTTTCAAAAGTGTTATGGATACAATGTCAACAGAATTCCATACAGTGATCACTTTCTGATTTATCAGTAGAAAAGGCTTTCCACTCTCCTAAATTGTAATATTTAACTTTATTTTTTCTATCCCTTTGATTAAAAAGGCCTATCTGATCTCTCTTTGCAGTCTGTGGTCTAGATGACAAAGCATTTGTTGGTCAACATACACATATAATCTTCACTTAATTTTGTCTATCAGTCTGCTGTGTGGCCTTGGGCAAGTTATTTCATAATTTGAATTGTCTCTGTAAAATGGGGACAACGATACTAGAGTGCTTTTAAAAGAGCTTCCGGATGTAGTCTGTGTAAGACCCAGTAAGAACAGAACACACAGTGCATCAGCGCCAAAGACACAGCTTCTCTGTGCTGGGGAAGATCAAAAACTCTCTGACACATTAATCAGTTCCAGTAGAGATAAGAACATATTAATGTAATTATGCAAGGCATTGGATACATTTACCCAGCACACTGAGTACAGAAAGCTTTACCTAAACTGAAAAAGGTATAGGGCAGGATTGACAAGATGATTAGGAGGAGGGGACATAAGTTACTTTGACTTGCTTAGTATAGTAAAACCTTTGTTTTCTTAAGAGGTTTTGACATCTCTAGAGAAATTCATAAGAAAGAAGGAGGATATATGAACAAAAAGAAAGAGGGAGAAGAAATTGTCTAACCAGTGTTGGCATGGGAACAAATGGGTAGTACCCACAGAACTAAACCAGAAATGAAAGGTTTCTCCCCTCCAGACAATTGAGGTAATGTGTGCTTAGGCTAACAGCATAACGAGATCACAGAGAAGTGCCTGGTAGCTTTTTAAGTAGTATTGCATGATATGTTTTCTGGTGGTGCCTGGTGCAGGTCTCAGTTACAGCAGAAAATGTGTTATGGATCTGTATTTTCTGTACCCCTGGGTCTTCTTTTTGCTCTTCCTTCTCACTTCCCACATCCACACCAGCCTCATACCTTCATCTGTTGGTAGTACCAACGCTGACCTGAGCAAATGTAAAATGGGGGCATACATACCCATGCTGTATTTCAGACCACTGTGTGATAGTGTTTTCTAACAGCCTCCTGTAAAAATCACTTGAGCAAAAAAGGCACAGAACTACTTGAATGAAGTTTGTACGCACCATAATAGTTTGGAATAAATGGTGAAAGCTTTTAACTGTAATTAATCCACTGGAAATGTAATTTTTAAGTGTCTCACTGAGAAGGAAAAAATGTATGTTTTGCCAATGCCAAACTATTTCCACTAATTCTTATTAAACAGTCTTCTGTGATGACTAGGATTTACTTTCCAAGTTGATAAATAAAAAGCAGATGGGATAAATGTAGCCGACACAGATGTGGCTGCTATTTCTTCATAATCTGCCTGCCTTTGAGCAAACTGTAACATAGATGGTGAGATGCTGGATCCTGTCCAATAATGAAAAACTGTCCTCAAAAGTACAGTATGTTTTCAAGCCAAAAGCTAGTCTTGGCTCTGAAAAATCTGCTTTCACGGTCTTGGTTAACTCTGTCATTGCTGGCTCTACATTACTCAAGGTCTATTGCTCATATGGAAAGAAATACACATTTCTCTCTCCCTTTAGCCCAAACAGGAGGGATATTGGCTGTCACAGCAGCTGCGTGAGGCAATGTTTGAGGAGCCAGTTCAGGCAACCCATGTGCTGTGGGTCACCCAAAAGTTCACAATTCCATCCCTGCCCAAAAAGACAAAACAATGATGAGATGAGAAAAGGCTGGAGAAGAATATTTCATTATGTGTTCTCTATGTTTGGCAAGATGACATCTGTGTTTTGAACTTTGCAGAGGGCAAACATTTCAGCTTTTAATACCCAAATCTTAAATGAAATCCTGCTGCCAACAAATTCAAGCTCATCTCTATGGTTCTGTATAAAGAAAATATGCAGCTAGACTGGATTTTTTTTACCATGGCTGGATAATCTTAGATGACAAATATGAAATTTAAATAGGGAACAGAAAAAGAAATCTGAATATTTGTTTTAAGTGATTAAAGCAGCTGTGCAATCCTGGAAGGGGTCTTCCATTTTAATATCTCTCAGAGGATATGTGATAAGAGGTATCAAGATGGCAGGTTTAGATTATTTTATGACCCACACAATGAGGACTTTTGAGTGGCTGTGAAACTAAACTAGCTCCTAAGCATGCATCAACACAGCATGAGACACTGAATGAATGAGTTCTGTTTACAACAGTACTTTTGGTGCCTGTGTTACTGCAACCTGCAAGCAAATGCAGCAAAGTTCCAGTTCCTTTGCTTGCTGTATTTTGACTGCTTCTTCTTGCCCTTTCTTTGCATAGACATCTCCAGCCACACAACACAACCTTCTCACCTGCAAGTAACTGCCCCAGGGTTACAATACCATGTACAGTGAAGGAATCTTCCTCACTTGTGATTCACCACTTTGCTTTGTTGAAGTGGATGGGACAAATTCTTGTTGCAAGAAACTTCTCTCTCTCGGACTTGCCCCTTTTAGTGAGCTAATATCCAGTCCTCTGAAAGGCCTTAAATAAGTGCATATCTGCCCAGCTTCTTGCCACAAGCTAGGTCATCACATGCATTGGCAGCTGGCCAGGTGAGATAGGAGAAGATGCATAAATACAAAACCCATGTAATTCATCCCACTGCACTACTTTTTTTCTCTGTCCATCTGGGAAGTGGATTAACAGCCATTAATAGCAATCAAATTGGTTTGGGAAAACCCTCTGCATAGCAGAAGACTTTAAAAAGTCACTTGAAGTTTTTGTGCTTTTGAAGCATGAGGGGATGTGAAGGAGTTCTACCTATTATGTCAGCTGCCAGCACTCTCCATCCTAATGTCATTGATTTTTAGCACATTGTCATGTCATCCTTCAAATGTGTCTTTAGAGCTAGTGTACTTTGGCAATTAACATGTTGGGTGTAAAGAGGAAATTGCTGTTTCCAGTCCCAGCCATATTTCTAGGTGTCACTATCTCATGTCACTGACCTTTTATGCTTCACTTGGGTTACATCTTGTTGGCCCTGGGCCTTCCCCTTCTCCCAGTCAGGATGCACTGCAGCTGTGGTACAAGCCAGAGGTTACTAGCTGGTTTAGTCCTGACTGCCACCCTGCAATATCACCAGTGATGAGCTTTCTGGCCAGTATTATTTCATGTTGTTCTAGACAAGTATGTTTCCAGTACTTATTCATGGTATTATGTCCCAACAGCAGAAATAACCTGAAAACAAACATTCTTTAGTTTATGTGTAATATTTTAAAGCTTAATCCCCAAGTTGTCCTTTTTTTAACCCTGAAGGTCTCAAAGATATTTAAGATTTACCTATAAGTTAGTCCAGGACAGAAATAGTGGAGCCAAATTCACAAAAGCCTTTTTTTTTCCCCCACAGACAATTGCTACTATTCAGTCATGGTCAAAGTCAGAGGCACTGCCACTTTTGCACTCACATCCGAACGAGATTACAGAGATCATCAAAGCATAAAAAACCTTTGTGGGAGGGAGGGATTGTCAGGTCCACCAAGACATTGGTGAAAAGACACTTTTCTGGATAATGGTTATTACTCCATGCTACTAAGTGGCTTTCAGAAAAAAAAAAAAGTGTCTTGAAAGAGTTAAGAGTCTACAGTAGGCATAATAATATCTCTACTACACATCTTTCAGAATAAAATGAGAGATGGATATTTTTGTACATATTTTTCTTGTTAAGGAGTTGCAGTAAAAAGTGTCAAAAAATACAGGTTATCAACAACTGACTGACAGTAGCTAGAAGACAAAGATGTTTAGTTCTGTGTCTTGTAGTTACTGCATGGTGCAGAGTATTTCTGGTCACACATACAGGAACCAGTGCTGTTGATGTGCAGGTGGCTCCAGGGGTAATAAATGAGTTCTGCAACAACCAGCATGTTCAAAAGTCAGAGGCCCACCCCAACCCCCATCAGTGTTTGGTGAAAGTTGTTCCTATACAAGCATCCAGAACCACTAGCCAGAACTTTTTTGAATTAAATAGTCTGTTGAGGATGTTAATACAAGAGACAGACAGAGCCAGGACTCAAATTAATCCCAGACAAGGTTAGTTTAACATACCAGAGAAGTGATGAAAGCTAGGAGTTTTCTCTGTCTCTCTCACCATGATCTCACAGAGATGTCTGATATATATAAAACATAATTATCTGCTGGATTACTCAATGAATCCAGGCCTCTTTATTCAGTAACAAAGATGGGAGAAGTTAATGTCTGTATTACAGTAAAGCACTGTGTGCATTTAAATAACTGAGCTCTTTCTGTTTCTGCTGGTCTAGGGATGGGAAGAGTAGCTGGTGTGCTGATTTTTGCCTGGTTTTGCTCAGTGCAACTCAAAACATTCCAATACAAACTGAGTGAGAAAAGGAGTGTAAGGAGGCTTATTACTGCTCCTCTCTTCATGGAGAAAGCTTATAATAAGCATATATCAGCACTGATACACCCTTAAAACTATATAGGGTGGATCAGTAAGGCCAAAATGAAATTTTGTTCTCCTGGAAACTCAGATTAGATTTAATCTTATTAATAAAATCAAATATTTACAAAGCATTTATACCATACAACAACTGGTTGCTTCCCACAAGTTTCTGACCCATATCCTTCCATTCATATAAGAGTTATTACCTCTCCTAAATTTATGAAATAAGGATGCTTCTTTATGGAGTTTGCTGTGCACTTTGAACCCGCTTCACCAGTTGTACACCCCTTTAAGGCAGATGCAGCTCTGCAGGTGCTTAAGTAATGATCAGTTTTACTGCTGGCTTTGCTGAGAAGGAGGGTTAAGCTCAGGGTCCCGGAAAATCTTCCACAGAGCCACCAACCCACTTGAGCTGAGAAGATGTGTGGGATTGCAACCAAGTTGGCTTAATTAATTCTTCTGAAAACCAGTGGTGGTCTGTCCTGACCCATGGTGTTGTTGCTCCCTCAGTGCTACCAGTGTGAGTGTGATGTGTGATGTGTGATGTGTGATGTGTGATGTGTGATGTGTGATGTGTGTGTGAGTGTGATGTGGCACTGCCCAAATGTCCCTTCTGTGGGAGATGGGACAGTCACCAGTGGGAAGCTGAACACAGCAAAATAAGCCACAGCAAGCAGCCTGTCAGTGGCAAATCCAAAGCAACTAAGGATGTATGACACAAGCCATACTGAAGCAAATGGCAAGGCTGCCCTAGATTTCTGCAGAACACTATCCTGGAAGGGAGGCTGGTCTTACACTGGGATGCTGGTGGCCAAGGTGCTCCTTACAGCTGGAAGTGCAGAGAGGTGGTCAGCAAAGGGAGAGAGTCCAGCTGCAGTGGGAGCCTGGCTTTTGGTCTGTAACACATGGGAAGGATGTGGACAACAGGGCTCAGTATCAATGAGACCTTGTATAAACGATTAGAAAACAAATTTTTTACAGAGGTCACAGGAGAGGAATTTCCTTACCCACCTCCAGCCCTTTCATGAAACAATAACCACAGCATTCAGACAGACATCTTATTGCAGGAGACATTTTTTGCCATAAGAAGTTTCTGGGAACATGCTGACCTCCTCTTAGACTGGGGCATTTTCTAGGAGTTCACAGTTTCAGAGCAAGATGCAATTGTCCTTTTACTGAACTTTGTCAGGTTATTATACTCAGACAAAAAATTTGTTCAGGGAAAAATAAATTCAGCATCATGAATAGTGTGTGCACAAAGCTGTAAATAGCACATGGAATAGAATGCAGAATGTGTCCTGTATGTTTGGCAATTACACAGACATCAGTGGGTTTTAATGGAAGCATAAAGATTAGAATATTTATCTTTAGCCTTTCAAATTTTCTTTTTAAGAATTTTACAAGAGAAAGTAAAGCAGCCATTAAGCCCTAAAGAAGCAAGTCAGGGCATACCTTGTGAGTATTTTGTCTGGACAACCAGTGGTCCTTTGTCACTTCTGATATCAGCAGTGATTGTGGGAAGTTTCTGTAACTCCCCAAAAAGGATTAAAAAAAGTTTATATGACCATAAAATGTATATTGCAGATATATTTCATCAGCAGAACATAAACGTATTCAGCTATACTAGATAATTTAAAATGAGAGAAGCATCTCAGTGTTTGCTTTCTAAGAAAAGAAATTAAACTGTAGAATTTCAGTAAAGGAAAATTTCTCACTTTTCCCTCCATTCTCTGCTGATATGTTCAGAAAGAACCTGCAACAGCTAACAGGAAATTTTGGGGGAAAAAAAAAGGAAGGAGAAAAATGAAACCTTCTTAGGACTCCAGTGATACATTTGAAAGTTTTTATTACCTCTTCTGCACATATCTGATAATACAAATTGCTAGATATGTGATACATAATACCTGATTTCAGGCCTGGAGATTTGCTTGGCTTCAGAGTAAATGATCTCTTTGCCCCTTACTCCCAATGGGATACTGCTAAATATTCATTAAAAAAATTTGAAAGTTGCTGTCTGCAGTTTCAGTCTCAGCATCCTACTTCACTCTATGCTCTAAATGAAAAGGTGGCATTAAAGAATACAGCTAAAACTGCAACAGGCACCCATGTGCCCAGAAGTGTCATGAAAGTCATCCTGCATGTACCTTGCTGGGGACATCGTGCTCCGCTTGGAGAAGAAGGAACACTAACTCATGCTTTCTACAAGCTTGTCTGATTTACAGTTTTTGTAAATACAGTGCCTTGTCTTGGAGACTGCTCTACAGAATATTTATATATATCTAACACTTACATACATCTTGCAATTATCTAGGATGAGTGAGCAGGATGAACCATCCTGGACACATACTTGTAGAAAGTTAATACCTTCAGCTGTATCCTGTTTGCTGGCATGTCGTACCACCTATGAGGGTCATGCAGAATCACATCCTTTCTAGTGAATGACGTTTTAAAACTGAAAGTGTGTGTGTGTGGTAGAGTAAAGCCACTTTATTCTCCTGTTTGTCTGGATGGTGTTCTAGAAGGACTGACCTTTCAGAGCAGCTTTTTCCAAATGTGAAAGATTGCAGACTACCAGTCTCAACAATCAGAAGTTTCCATAAAATCTATAGCTGCCTGTTAACTATCTACTGAGAATAAAAGCTCTTTCCCTAGTGTAGCATCCCACCCTTAGGGGAAACGGAGCACACAGGATTCATAGATGCTTGTGGTCAAGAGGAATGACAAAAGTCAGAGGGTCTGCAAAAGCTTACAAAGTTTTATTAGTATATTATGAAACTTGGCAGGGAAATGACTATGTCAGTCCTTGATCTCCTAGTATGACATGTAGCGGGTTTAGGATAAAGGGATAGGGTGGAAGAGAGAAAGGGAGATATGAATTAAAGAGGGGGAGAGAGGAAAAAGAAAGGGGAAAAGGGAAAAAAAGAGATCACCAGTCCTGGCTCCAAGACTGATCCAGCTGTCCGGAATCCTGGGGCACATGTGCACTTGGGCTTCATGGAGATACATTTTTATATTTAAGTTTCCCCACCTTGCAGCTAAGTTTCTCACTCTCTATGCAAATTAATTATCATACACACTCTGTTCTTCTACACCTTTTTGGAAATGGGTGACAGGGCTTCAGCAGTCTTGGGTGGTCTTGACCATCCCCTACAGCCCATGCCCGCTTCTCAGTCTCATTTCTGTGCCCACTCTGTACTGTGTTGTGCTTATCTCCAGGAACCAGAACAAGTACTTTTGCCCCAGAAAAGTGCTGCCCTATCTCTGTATGGCCCCCTTTTCCGTTCACATCCTGTTCTTTCTCACAGTGTCTTATTATCAACAATCCTTGGCTGTTGTTACCAACAATCCTTGGTTGCCTACACAGCTATCTGGCTATTGATGTCTGAAGCATACACATTAGCCCTTTATCTTGTAGGCTTCTACACCCAGACTTTCAGAAATGTCTATAAACCTGGCTACAACAACTGTCTCTTCTGTGTTGTCTTAACCATTGCAAAGTGAACAATGATCGTGCATTATAAATAAACCCTTTTCTAGTAAGATTTTTAATTACTTTATTTTGATCTGCTTCTTTACAATACAAATGATTTCATGGCAGATAGTAACAAATTCATCTTCCAATTCCTTGCTAAAATCAGAGATTCTTCCTGTTTCACAGCAGAGAACTGCAGTGGAGATTGAATAGGTTCTTAGAAGTCAGTTTAAAAAGTAATGAAAAAAGAAAGAATCCAGACCTCTAAAACCTTAATCCAGAACATGAATCAGGTGTAGCATTTGTTTCCTCTCACAACAGACAACCAGTGCAATCCTCTGGATTATCATTGTTCAGCTTTATTGTTTAGAGAAAGAAAATCTCTTAAAAAGAGGAATATGTTACAGGGTCTTGACTTTTAAAGAAACTAAGGCAAGTAAAGCATGAAGAAATTAGGTACCCAATCTATCTTCATTATTTCCCTATCACTACTGCATGCTGCATTAAAAACCTGCCGGTGTGCATTTTCTCTGTCAGATACAAATTTTCTGCAACTTGTAGATGTTAAAAGTGATATAATGTTTCCATATGCTCCCTGCCAAAAGTGGGAGTGATACCAGACACTCACCACGCCACTAGAGAAAGCAATGCCAGCCTTATGTTTAGTAGGATATGGAGATAGTTCAATATGCAATGGCTACACTGTGCATTGTGATTTGCTGGATAAATAGATCATTCAGCACAGCTGACAGTACAAAGCCAGCCTGTGCAAAACCATGTCAACTGCAGCTGCACCTTTAACTACAGCATGCAGAGACTTCACCACTAATAGACTGAAGACTGTAACCAATTTACAGTTTGCTGTATCAGCAGTCCCTTCCAGCTAGCAAACTTGTTCACTAGAATGATTTATCAGAAAGGTAAACAAAGAGAAAGAAAATACTGTTGACAACCAACCATTTAAAAATGTGAATAAATATTGCAGAGCAGTTTGCTCCTCTGTTTACCCTATGCTGAGCAGGACTACCAAATTAATTGGAAGATTAAACCTTCTGGAAAGCTTTGCCAATCAAGCATAATCCTCAATATAGCTGCAGGGAGTAGACCAGTTTCAGTGTTCTCCAGCTCCTCTGAGAAATACATACTTACATTTCATGGTCTGCCTAAGTAATTTCTGACAGCAAAACACTAGCTTTAAGGCTCTGATTCAAAAGCTATTGAAAACAATTGAGAACCTCCCCAATGACCTCCATGGATTTTGGATGACAGCCTGAACTGTTTCAGTGCAACTCAGTCTGGTGTGAAGCATCCAAAGCTGTACACTTTTCCAGAGATTTGTGTTATTCTAGGATGATAAAGTATAACAGTGAAGATCTTAAGACATTTCTTGCTCTAGACTGGTCACATTCTCCCCAAAATGTTGCTGTAAAGACTGGCACATCATGTAAGAAAGTTGTTTGATTTCCATCTTTACAAGACTCTTAAAACCTTCAATTACCTTCCAGCCACAAGCCAGGCTGGGCACGTCTCAAAATTGACTACTAGGATATATTCCCTAAAGCTGCTGATAAACTGACAATGCAAAAATTTTGGGGCAGAAGAGATCAATACGAGAAATTTATAATAACTTGTCCTCAATCACTGCAAAGGATTTGCTGTCTCACCAACATAAAGAATCATGACGACAAGTAAACTCATCTATAGCCCTAAACAAAGAATTTGTCTACCTCTCTCTTTCCAACTTTGTAATTACACTTCTGTCAATCTTAGTTTATTTTGTCCTAATTGTCCTATTGTACAAGGCTTATTATTTCATAAAACAATTTGTAAATATACCTTTTAGAAAAAAATGTTTAATTATAAATCCCTCTGAAAACTGATAGACCTTTTACTAGAAAGCAATTAGCCTTATCTTAGTATCTCTGAAGAAATATTGATTCAGTGCCTCCACAGCACAAATTTTCCCTTATCTTACCAATTCAGCTTTGCTTCTTACATTGAGAAGATCCATTCACTCGACATGACTGTAACCTGAGTACCTCAGAGCACATCAAATACTGTTTGAAGAAGTTGCATTTATTCTATGAGAAAAGCAAATTCAAGGAAACAGGCAGACCCAAAATAATTATAAATATTACAATATGTAATTAAATTATAAATATTACAACATGTAAATACTTTGTCATGCTGTCTCATCACTCAGTGAACATCTTTCAAGTCACCATCTCATAAAGCAGAAAGTATTACTGCTGTTGTCTGTCTTAAACTCTTAGCAGTTGGATGTAATTTTAGAATAATTATAATTATTTCTTTTAAAATATTGAGGTCCTTTAGAATACAAGTTATTGGCACATAACAGTACTTGAAAGGAAATTGAATCGTGGTCTAAAGGGTTTCCTTAGGGACTAAATAGCAATAGCAAATAAATACAAAACCAAGAGTTGCTGTTGGATCATGCATCCAAAGCAATGCAAAGGTCAGGAAGGAGGCAAGAGAGAGATTTCTGCATAGACTGAGGAAAAGCCAAGTGAAGTTTTGAACTGAATCCTGACTGAAAGATATTTTATGGCTGGAAGCAAGAAAATGTAATTCATGTGCATTTCACGACTGGTGCTCCAACATTGTGAATGGCACACACTTTACACTTAAGTAAACATAGTATCAAATGTCCTTCGTATTGATTCCTCCTCTGCTTGGGGAAGGGAGTTCTGAGCTTTGAATGCAATTCAAAAATGGTATGGAGAAAGAAAAATCTGTGTCATTCTGAATCCTACAAAAATAGGCTCAGTGTCTTCCCATTTTCCAGCTCTGTGTATAGCACTGACATACTTTCAGACTGTGGAAGTCTCATTCAAACCAAATATGGACCATATTCAAAACTGATGCAAATCGTTCACAAAGCATGGGGGGCTTTATTTTCCAGTATCTAATACAACCAGAAGCACATGTTTTACATGCTGTTTCATAAACCCTCAGAAATACATACATGCTGAGATTTGTGAGATTCTAGTGTTCTCTGCTTCTAGAAAAATCAACTCTTCAGCTGCATGGCAGATCCATTTTTCAGGGAAGAAACATGGAAAATTATGTCATTAAATATTCAAGGCTAGGAAAAAACCTTAAAGGTAACATACATTTTGACAGCATCCTTTTAAGTAATATTTGTGCTTTTCCTTGAACTACTTCATCAGTTATTTATAAGTCATATCACAAAAATCGTAAACCATATGAAAGAGCAATTTACAAGCAACGAAATCTGCATTAACATCTGAAAAGTGTGTTTTCGAAAATATCAAGACAAAAGAATATGCACTGCATTATCTTCAGATTTCCTGCTCTTCCCTCCCCTTCCCCACTACACTCCTTGAGTTAACGGAACAGACATTCACAGAAAATTTTCATTAAAAGCTTAGTTCTTCAAAGTGCCAATTGTCTTCTGATTTTTAGATTGATTCTCTATGGTGTCCCTTACTACACAAAACAGCAGATGTTTCTTATGCATATACAGATTTAGGAAACATTTTCTTGTGTTTTCTTAGCTTTACCAGACAAAGTCCTTGGGATTCAGTGCCTGCAATCTCTTGCACCTGCTGACATCAATGTAGCCCCACAGCTGCATATAATTCTGCCTGCAGGATCAGATGGAAATTCCTCTGCATTAAAAGAGACCTATGACAACAACTGCGAATCCTCCACAAATTGTCTCTTGAGGATGGAGAATGTTTCATTGGCTTTAACTACCCATTTACCAGTGTCCTTGTTCTTACTAGCAGAAGTAACACTGTGTTACAACTTGCATTGAACCTTGCTCAAAGATGCTGATTATTTTTCTTGTATCAATTAATCAAAGTATTAGATGATAATTTTTACAGACCTTCAACTTTAATAAGGAAGTTTACTGAGAAATATTTTACAGAGCCAACACTGGTCATATAGCAGAGTAGTTCTATACTAAAATGCAATTTCCTCATCTTTCTTTTCAGTTGCCAAAAAAGAAAAGAAGAAAAAAAAAAAAAAAGAAAAGAAGAGGAAGGAAGGAACTAGCTATTTAGTGAGACTGGCACTTGCAAAACCCTCAGTCTTGTTCATGCCACTTGGATAGTTTTACGCTGAAAGACTGACACATAGCTCTGTTGTAAGCCTGAAAATCTAATGATCAAGCGCAAACCTGACAACATGAGTTGGAACATGAAGCCTACTGCTTTAAGAAAATATTTGAAACAAAGTAGTACCTTGTAGCAGAAGGGTGCCTTGGCAGGCTGTAAGACATGTAGTGACTACTGTTCTCTGCCACACAAATCAGACAACAAAGTAACAAAAGCTGCAGGTAAGTAGGTCCCTGGTCTAGAAATACAAATTATTCAGCATCATGCTCTCTGCCTAGCTACTGCTATTACCAAGTTTGCAGGAAAATGCTGATTTCTGTACCAAGAAAATTACTGAGGGATTCCCCCATTCTCATATTTTAGGAGCACAAAATACTTGCAAGGATTGCCCCATGAGAGAGCATTTATTGCATTGCAACTTACGGCTCTCTAGTGTGAGGACATGAAATTGAAATGGCCTTCACCTTTTTGGATGCAGGGAATAATATTTTTTCATGAGATGCTGAAGAATTGCTGCCAACTTCCTAGTTATCCAAGGCATAATTAAACCTTGCAAAATGATGATTTATTTTTCTGGACTTGTTCTCCTTAATTGCTATGGGGGTGCTATAGGATGAAGAACAGCTCCTATGCTGAGACCTATTACTCCAGCTCTGGCCAACAGTCGCAACACAATGACACAGAAGGGAAGTAAAGCACCCTAGTTACCCCACACTCCACCCAAGGGTACTGAGGGAATGAGCAGAAAAGCTCATTGAGCCATTTTCCATCATAGTTCTGTCCAGCTGGGGAGGTCCCAGTTGACTGAAGGCTGGCAAACGTGACACTCATCTACAAGAAGGAGAATCTAGAGTCACAAGGATGATCAGAGCACTGGAACACTTTTCCTGTGAGGAAAGGCTGAGAGAGTCGGGGTTGTTCAGCCTGGGGAAGAAAAGGCTATGGGGTAAGGGGTAACCTTTCTGCAGCCTTTCAGCCTAAAGGGGGCCTACAAGAGCATGTAGTGATAGGACAAGGGGGAATGGCTTTCAGCTGAGAGAGGATAAGTTTAGATCAGTAGAAAATCTTTATTGTGAGGGTGATGGGACACTGGAATAGGTTATCCAGAGAAGTTGTGGGTGTCCCATTCCTGGGAGTGTTCAAGGCCAGGTTGGATGGGGCTTTGAGCAACCTGGTCTAGCAGAAGATGTCCCTGCCCGCGGCTGGAGGATTGGACTAGATGATCTTGAAGGTCCTATCCAACCCCAGCCATTCCATGATTCAATGCCAGGGGCACTAAAGAGGCCTATCAGCCTGAATTCAGTGCCAGGGAAGGTCATGGAGCAGATCATCCCTAGGGCCATCATGCAGCACATGCATGAAGACCAGGGAATCAGGCCCAACCAGCAGGGGTTTGACCAGTGGGATCTCTTTCTATGACAGTGACCCAGAAAGACTGTGGATATTTCTGCCTTTCAATCTTCTGTTTGTTTTGGATTCAGAAACTGTGCTTCAAAGCACAGCAGAAGTACATACTAACTTTCATAAGTATCTTCTTCTTTCCATAGCACTTTATGTTAAAATCACTTCTCCCTTTTCTTCTCGCACAGCAAATATCAGTAACAAGTCAGTTGGGTTAGTTGCAAGTGTAACAAGAGATTTCAGTGCACCTTTGGGGCACCGACACTAAACTACTCTGAGTATGATAGAAAATCCAAAACCACTCCTATTTCAAGCAGAAGTTTAACGAGAAAAGAGAGGAAAGCTCATGACCTCATCTTCTCTGAACTTGTCTTCCAATAAACTTGTTTCTCTACATTGTTCATATACAAGATAGTGTCATAATGGAACAAGCCATTTGGGAATGATGTAGCAAACTCGACATGTTTACTGCAATTCTAGATGGAGTCAGATGGACAATTTCTTTTAGCAGCTATTAAATATCTTAAAGGAAGAGTAGTAGTCCCCCATCCTGCCCCAAATCCTCCAGAAAACTCAGACTCATTTAGAGCTCCAAACAAATAGGAAGAAACTATGTGAAGCAATATTTCAAATCATCAGTGGTCTGGGAAGTATCTACTTCTCTAATAGCAAAAGATCTTCCTATTAAAATAAACTGTATTGTTAAATCAAACACCAGTCCTCCGAGCAATACTCACCAAGAGTGCTAGCAGGTTGCTGCTAGACTGTGTCAACAGAAAGTTGTGCCAATTTCTTTGTATCGTCTTTGTTAGACTGGTAACTGTTGGACAGAGAATAATATAAAATTGCTACTCCAAATGTCAGAGTTGATGTACGGGCAGAAATTCTCCTGTGCTTTGTGGAGGGACCAAAGTACCCCAACTGAATGTAAAATGAGCATTTGATTGTAGGCTTTTGGTAAAAGACTATTTAACGCCGAATCCCTTATTTCATTCATGGACTTCAAGGAGTTCAGCTGAAGGAAGGAAAACAACCATTCTTCACCATCTGTTCATTACAGGTTTCAGTTAGTATCCACCAACCAGAAAGACCAAGAACCCTTCTGGCTCCATATTACAGAGAGTAAAATGAAAGACCTTCTGAAGTCATAAGGAGTGGTTCTCTGCTTCCCTTTAAGCTGAGGGCAGGACTTCCACTCTGACTTTTGTGAGTAGGTTTAGATAATACCTGGGAAAACTCCTTGACCATTGGGAGTAACTGGTGAGTGCTCCTTTTCCCCACACCAGGACTGCACTGCAAATCCTTTCATAACCCAAAAGCTCAAAACAATTCAGTGGTTTACGTAATTTCCAAATATAGAACTGTTTCAAAATCTGGTGTGTACATCTGCCAAAAGTTCAATTCACTGATTCAAACACAGTGCTCTCTTTTAGAGTACTAGCAATGTCAGGTAATTATGTGGTTGAAATCACTGAAAAACTCTCAGAGAAGACTTATGCCAAATGCATGACTTAGTGTGACAGAGTCAGGCAAGAGCATTCAACACAACTTCTACACCAAATCCACCTCACACAGATTCGTAACTTCTGTGGCAGGGTGGAATTTAAC
>JAWWMO010000096.1:44386610-44403366 GCA_035047845.1 Dendrocincla fuliginosa | reverse complement strand
CCAACTCAGTCAAATGAGAAGGTGTAGGAAATGGAGAAGGGGCAAGAAGCAACAGCATGGCCTAATAACCTAAGTCAATTTAGGTATCTTTGTGACTAATTTGCTTTCGGCTGGTCCTCTTTCCCATGCAGAACAGAGGATGAGAGAGATTGTAAATATGGGCTTACAATACTGACAAACACTTCTTTTTTCCTCGCATCCCAACTTGTCGCGGGTTTCACAACTAGCATAAGCCAAAGCAATGTGGAATGCTCACTAATGTTGCATAACATTTATCCAAAGTAAAAGAGAAAAGCTTCATTTTCACAGCACAGCCACATAGCTCCTAATGCCAGCACAAAAGGGGCAGCAGGAATGTATGGTCTGGGAGTTAAGACCATTGTGACGTTGCACACTGCTTACGGACAGGACCATTGTACTGTCACTCCAGGAATACTGTGTAAACAGAGAAATGCATGACTGGCTATTGAGAAGCCATGGTTTATCATTTGCCAAACACTGCTTTGTTCTGATGTAATGTTCCTCCTTGCTCCTCCAAGAACACATCAAAGGGGAATAAATCATAAGAAATGCAGATGGTGTACATTTCTGTATAAATCACTGCTGGTCCCATAAATCTCTTCACCAGTATGACAGAATTTGGAGGAAGCTGAGCATTTTATGAGAAGGGTGCTCTGCTCATTTCTTTTCACTCGAATGAATAAGAAAGTACAAGTTTTGTAACAACACACGTCAGAAGTACAAGACCTAGCTATAAAAGTATTTTATTTAGTGGATAATCTAGAAAAAGCTGATTTTGAAACTCCCACTGTGTCAGTGTTAGAGGTTAGTTATTAAATGAATATTACTGTCAGTACGGAAACACGCAAAAACCTAAGTTTGTGACCATTTAAATGCTGTGGCAAAATCACTAATTTGGTAGAAGTAAAAATTGACAATTTCAAGTGCTGTTTAACCTGTTTATAAAAAGAGGTTCCAAAGTATCAGAAACTCTGACAAACCTGATTTAGGATGGAGAAGTTGTGAGTCTCACTTCATTCAGCATTCTGGTTAACTACAGATTTTTGACATGGAAATCATAAGCAAAGACTGAAGTTGTTTTATAACTTAAGTGAAGCATATAGATGTACATATATATAAATATTTATGTATGTGTGCATCAATACATATATATATATATATGCTGATATATAGAGACAAAGAAATTAATCCTCTGGTAAAGTAATTAACATGAGGTAAAGTTATCTTCTGATGCAAAGAGAAGAAATCAGACAGAAAGTAAAGCCCTGTTGCTAAAATATCTTTAATGAACATGAAAGCAATTGATGAAGGTGTCACATCCCATCTGTTCATACCACATAATAAAGCTGACAGATAAGATGGCACATTTCCCTAATTTTTATCACCTCTATGTGACAACATTTGTTTGGATCACGATAGATGAAGTAACACCACAACTAAGTAACTGAAGATCTGTCTCAACATTCCTAATGGAAGATAAGCAGATAAAAACCACAGCTTCTTGAGCAGCTCTGCTTTCTGAAAGTCATATAGGAAGGTGCAACCATTCACAAGCTATACTTACGGACAGACTAACCCTAGACTTAGTCATGAATAGCTCCATTTGTGGATAAGCTCTTAAGATGAAGGCCTTTGCTTAGTGCGCAGGCTCTGGTGGTCTGGATTAAGGTGTGGGCTGTGTGCCACACTTAGAATTCTATCTGAAAAACTGGTCTCCTTGAATCTCAGCTTATCAAGGCAGTATGATACACCTGGATTTGGAGATGGTTACAGGCTGTGGCAGAAAGCATCTGTTGGGTCATGCTTTTAGGCAGAACTTTCTGTCCTTTTGCATTTACAGCCTCAGGGGAAACAACTGCTAGCAACTGTTCCCAGTACTGTGTGAACTTCCAGTGCAAATGAAAACTGAAGAAGCCAAAAAGACTTTGGAAACTGCATCTTAGACTTCAGTTTTCCACTTAAAAAATATAGAAACTCAGAAATATTTCAATCAGATCTAGAACCCATGCATTTTTAACAAGTATTTGTCATGGATCTGACTCCATAAAAAGTAGCTTTGGTAATTTGAATATGCATGATTATTTTGGGTTTTGTTTTTCTAAAACAGTGATTTAGAGCAGTTGTGTTGTTTGCAGCCTAGCTACTAAATCATTGTAAAAGGGAGCTCATAAGAACAAGACGTTGCTAGATAGAACCAAACCAGCTGTTTCCTTCTTTTCTATTAAAGGGATTTCTAAAAAATATTTTTGGCAGCAGAAATAATGTTATCACTGAGAGGAAAATTAGTCTTGTAATAAAAACAACTTCTCACTTATTCCACCTATAAAATTTTTCATTCTTACAATAAATTCTTCTCAGGGAGCTAATTAGAAAGTTCTTTAATTGATGAGCATCTGACCATTAGGGCATTTTCAATTTCTCACAGCATCCCAGATGACACTGTTACAAAAAGGCATAACTGAAAAGAGACTAATTGGAACAATTAATTGAAACAACATACAGTTAATTTCAATTATAGAATCCTGACTGCTCCCTCATCCCTTGTCAAGTGGCCTGCTGTACTGAGGTGGTGTTCCTATAGACTCATCAGCAAAAGCTGTGTGAAGATCCCATCTGCTGCTGATTATTCCTGTATTTACTATTTGTATTACCATAACACACATCAGCTCTACTCCTGCACAGTTCCCAGAGTACAGTACTCTATAAAAGCAGAACAGGAAGATTCATGACTGTAGACATAAGAATGACTTTGCATGTTTGAATTACTCATTCAGTCAGGAAAAAAAGTTAAGCCATTCACTCAAATATTTTGTTTCTAAATGTCCTCATCACAAATTTCCTCAAGAAATGTCAAAGGACGCTTCTAAGCAAGAAGTCTGTTTCCAACTAAATATCCACCTCTGATACTTAACAAGTTCTGGGAAAATGTTCCAAAATGTGCTTTTTGCAGGCAGAGGTTTCATGCTCCAGTTTGGAAGCTTACAAACACTGAGCTACAAAATCTTACCACCTGTTCACCATAAAGCAGGAGATTTCTTGCTGTCATTTTTACAAGAAGCAACTATGTATCACTGTCTGTGGCACCCTGCAAAATTTGGCTGGGTGTGTACTCATACCCTGTAGGCTGATCTCGAAGTGATCACACTTCCTTGCTCCACCAGTTTCTGCCAACCATAATGATTAATAAAGTTATAATACTGTCAAATGCATGGCAAGGTTTCCACTCATTTCTGTGAGGTTAGAATTTCCTGCTGCATCATTTGGTGGATGCAGTAGCTTTTGTACAGGATGCACCAATGCCATATTCACCTGCAAAAATTATCCAGAGACTGGCTTGAAGCATGTATATGACTCTTTCATCTATACAGAGCTGAGTTTGACCTCAAGACGTTAGCTTCTTATGGGAAAAACTGTTTGATTTTTCATACTAGCATTCATTTCCTATGCCATGACTCCTAAGTCTGCTACAGGGATCTTATATAAACAGCCTATTCAGCAAGCTGTGCTGAGTTTGGGACATGACTAATTATAATTTTATATGGTTGAGTGAATCAGGACTGTACTGTTCAACAACGGGCTGTCTGGAGAGTTGCATTTATTCATAACATCCACCAATATTTTACCTGACTTTCTCACACATTGTCCTCCCTGCAACAAATGACAGAAACCATTCTTATGTCAAATTAATTTTTCCTTCTGTATCATTCCCCATACCCTTCTCCTACACTTTCACAGTTCCCTACAGGAAATACCATCGTTTCACACTTCCCTTAGCAGGAAATACCATCTGAAGATGCATTTCACACTGACATAATCTCTTCTGCTGGTAGCAGAGTGAGAAACCCTCCTGATTATCAACTATGTTAACAGCTCCTGGGCTTTTGAATCACTTTGAAGACATGATCTATGGAAAGTCTGAATAATGATACTGTCTTAAATGTATGTCAAGTCCATAATCTCTTATTTTGCAAACCACAGATCACCATCTATTGAAAAAGCAGCATTTCTTTGTAAATGCAGGCTATACAAACAGGCTTCACATTGAAATAAACCTACTCCTGTACTGACTTTCAGAGTGAACAAAAGCAAACCTAATGCCTGAGTACCTACATCAGGCAGATGATCTGAACTTTGTGCAACCATGTGTGCCAAATATGCTTATTGAATACGTCAGATTGGTCCCACCTTAAAATACAGTCTTATTTAAGACAATGATGGTGCATTGACAATAGTTGGCTGCCAGACACCCAACCAATTTCTCTTACTCTCCCTCCTCAGCAGGAGAGAGGCCAAAAAGTAAGGTTAAAAAGCACCTGGGTTGAGATAAAGGTAGTTTAGTAAGAAAAGCAAAATCTGCACCAGGAAGCAAAGCAAGAAGAGGAATTTACTTACTACTTCCGTTCAGGAGGCAGATGTCCAGCCAGTTTCTGGAAAGCAGGGCCTCAGTATCTGTAATGATTGCTTGGGAAGACAAAAGTCTTAATGGGGAATGTCTCTGCATCCTCCTGTTTTCCCTCAGCTTTTATTGCTGAGTATGATGCTGTATGGTATGGAACATCCCCATGGTTGGTTTGCATCTGCTGTCCTATTTGGGTCCCCTCCCAACCTCTTGCCCAGTCCCACCCTGCTGGTCTCAGGGGTGAAGGGGTGGTTTGGAGGGAAAGCCTTGACACTGTGCAAGCACTGCTCAGCAACAGCCAAAATTCTGAAGTGCTACCACTGGAGAATTATCAACCCTGCTGAACCACAAATGCAAAGCACAGCTCTAAATGGGCTGCTAGAAGGAAAGTTGACTCCATGTCAGCCAGGCCCACTACAATGGTACTGCAAGATATCCAGCTCCTGCAGTGACAATACACACAGATACTATTACAAGATCTACAGAAATTATTATATAAGTGTCATGAGAGCATTTCCTAGCTCCTACAGCACAATAGAGAAGTCCATCACTTGATGACAAATGGAGTACTGGAAAGTTTCTCAGGGACTTTTGATGGAAATCTGAACCGGGAAGGTAAACACTTTTCCCTTCTTTGAAACACATGGACTTTCTGGGGATTGCCATCATTGGGCACCTATTGGAGGAGTCATGCCACCCCAGACTTGGCAAGAGTCAGTAGAAGGTTCTTCACTGACACAGTGCACAGCAAGACAACAGAAAACTGCTAAAAAGGCTGGTCTGGCCAAAGGGAAAACCTACACTGCAGTGAACTCTGCAAAATTTTCCTTATCAGAACTTAGCAAAACTAAAAGTCACAGGGAACTGAAAAACTGGATTCAAGAGATTTCAGAGTTTAATTAAACTAAGCCAACAAATAACAGGCTACACCCTGTCAAGCAGGTAGCACACTGCATCTTCAAACATAAAGGAGAGCTTCTGTTGCCTTGTTTCCATCATTACTTTTCCACATTTTTCCCTAGTCTACTACATTTCTGTGGTTAGAGAAACCAACTGGAATGTCTGGTACAACTGGCCTATAAAACAACTTTTCTAAAATATCCACAGCTTGTGAGCCATTAAAAATCATGAGGAAACTGACTGCAGCAAAGGAAGCACATTGTGAACTGTAAAATTTTAATGAAAAAGTATTTCATACTCTTATATTCATGTGGGCTTACAAAAGTTGGGAAGAGGGTCAGTGTTCTGTTAGCCTCTTGGCTCCTCTGTTGAATACAGCCTAATGGTCAGGATCTGGGTGAGAAATTTTACATAGTTCTAAAAAGTCTGCCAGTGGCATCGGATACAACTGAAATAGGCCCCACATACTTGTGATGTGGTTATGTTCATATCTAGGTATTAAACAACTGCACTCAAGATAGCTTGCTTTACATTTATTTTTCTCCTACAGATGTGTTTCAGTCAGCATGTCTCTGCTATTCAGTAGAGATAAAAGAAAATTTGAAGCTGTCCACACACAAGCAGCAAGATCTGAACAGTAAAATCTCACTTACTGGCATAAATGACTTGATCACTCATAGAAGGAATTTGCTCTATTAGGTACTCCTATGGCATGACTGGTTAAATGCAGACAACAGCAGCTGTCTTTTAACACTATAATAAGTATTATAACAGCTAATAACGATTGGAATCAACAACCTGATCTGGAATGCCAAGCCATGTGATCTCACATTTCCAAGGCTGTATAGTATCCTGCTCTTATCTCTACATTTACAGTATTACATCCTAGGTAATATTTCAGAAATACTAATTTTTCTCTGAGGCTTTTTGGCAATCTGACATTTTAGGCATATATGACTTTCATTATAAATAGCCTTTTCCTATGAAGCTACCAGAGCAGTCACACCTGTATGTGAGCACCAGAACTGTGTAAATTTTAAAAATTCTATACAAACTAGAATATTTTCAGATTTTATAATAGGCTTTCATGACTTCCAACAGTCTTAACTGAAAGTGAACATTGTGAAGAACATGTCATTATTTCAGGCTTAATCCATTTTAGTTTGTAGGCTGCATGTACGAAAACAGAACCTCTGTTTCTGGTTGCAACACAAAATATTTGTGGATTATTTATTGATCCAGATGTAATGATAAAAATCACTTAAGTGAGCAGCAAAACTGGACTCTGTGCAAGACTAGGCATCAAGTTTTGGTTTGTAAAAGGTGCCTCTGCCAGAGTGTAGCACATGGAAAATGATGGAAGCCTGGTTTGCTGTTGTAGAGAGACTGCCTGGATTTGATGTATGTCAGCTTAACATTTAGCTCTTCATTTACTCAATATCTTATACTAGTGGCCAACTGCTAATCCTGCTTCTCCTCCACTGATTCAGGTGTGGGCATGAGTCCTCCCATCTCTCTGTGGCATTCCTAACACTTCACTGGCAACATAAAGGGCCTTGATAATGTAAAAGTTGTAAATGCAATTTGACAGGATGTAAATGCATCTCTTGCCACCTTCACTATGCCACAGTGATATAAGGTAACCTTGTCAGTGAGGTTGGTTACTATGCAACTTCTATGCTTGTGGCTAAGATGTAAACAATAAGAGCTGAAAAAAGCTGTCCCAGAGACAAGCTAATATCCAGAACACAATGAAAATCATACCTTTTTGTTGAAACACATTACAAATACGAACACAAGTAGATCAACGGTCACTGCAGGAATTCAAATCTATATGGAAAAGAACGGTACAAAACCTGATGGAGAATCTGGGGCATAATGCAGGCACTTCCATGAATAAAATTTCATTTGGTTTTTTTTTTTTTTTAGTTTCTAAGCAGACCTATGACCCACTTCTGTTCCCACTGAAATCCATGGCAGATTTAATAGGTGCTCTATTTTTTCATTTTAATAGGCACTCTATTTATAGAAAAATGTGTAACTTAAAACTATGCGAATTCTAGTCTTGCTTCACCTCTACTCCTCGAGGGATACTTCTTACTGAAGAACTAAATACTATTCCACAGCATAACTGTGGAAGTAACCATACACTGTGCCTAAAATGCCTGTCATAGCATGTTTAGCAGATTATCCTACACTGGAGAAGAGAACTTTTTCGTAGCTACTAAGATACCATAAGCATAGTTCATCATTAAGGCTGTACCTGCTTTCGACACAGCACCTCTCAAAACAAAATCAAATTATTTTATACTTCCTCATCTTTGACCTCTACCAATCAGTATTTGTCAAAGTATTTGCCGGGAAAGGCGCTGATGAGGCATGAAAGCTGGAAAATGGGGAGCTGCTTCTAACTAGTCAGTCTACTACTCTCTTTTGCAACATTGCATCTTAAAAGTCGATTCTCTGATGCACTCAGTTTTCTAATTTTTTTAAGATGAACCGAAAAGAATGAAACCTTTCCTGATACATCTGTGAAATACCAACGTCATTTCCATAGAAAAGATTTGGGTGTCTGGTTTCAAGGTTTAGTTCCTACGATGGGCCTAATGCTGCTTTCAGGACTTCAGCACAGGAAAAGTAAAATAAGGCAAAAAATCTCCAACATATCTGTTTCATAAAATTAAGTATATATACAATTTAAAAAAAATAAATAAATAAAAAAATAAAAGCAACACACAGATATCAAGATAAACTGTGGTGGTTCTTAAGCTTTAGACTTCAGTTATTCCTATTCATTGCAAATCAATACCTGGATCTACTGCTCACCAGACCAGAACTCGGAAGCATCAGCCACAATACCTGAGCTATGAGGCTGAGTAATGTGATGTTGAGCCATACAGGCATGCTCACAGAGAGATAAGCAGTACGCAGGGCCAGTTGTAGAGGCAGCGCAGTGAAAATTGGTGCTGCACTTGAAGGAGTGGTTTTACCTGCTGCTCCCTGCCCACAGCCACTTTGCCCTCTCATTCCAGTGCCAGCACTCATGTGGCCACAGAGAGAGGCTGGAACCAGAAAGCAGCTCAGCTGAGAGCCAGCAACAGTGAAATGTCTGGGGTTTAGCCAGATGGTCCACCAGTTCTCCATGTGGCTGCACTTGCAACAGGAAGCCATGGGGATGAGTGGTCAAGCACTGCAGTAAGGACAGTAGGCACAGTGCCATCTCTTTTGGAGCAGCTTGCACTACAGCCTGATTTATCAGCCAGAGAGCTCCAAGGGGGTAAAATTGTCCTGCAAGTCAGGTGTGTCTGCAAGCTCTACATCGGACAAGATTGGCATAGCAGTAATTTGTGTGTGTTAACCTGCCTTTAAGTAAAAGCTCTTAACCCCCCTCTTCCATGGCCTTTAGAAGTATATGAACAACCCATTCCACAAGTAATAGATAAGCTTGCTTGGTTAAAGTTTTGTTCAAAAGAGGTCCAGAACATTATATTCATTTTTCTTAACCTCTGTGTTACTGCTTATCCTGTTCTGAGATCGTTATAAGCTGTTATGGGATGTGGATAAAAGAGCTACAACAGGCACGCAGGAGCTCCCTTTGCCTGCACACCAATCTAGTGGGCCTTCAGCCGGCGCTGAACTGAAAACCTTTGTGACCTTGTTAGGGTGACACTGTGCTGGAGCTAATAAACTGCACACAGAGGCAGACCGATCTGGGCTGGGCTTCACAAACATGCTGTTGAGCTGGAGCTGGCTGCTGTCCAGGCCACTGAACACATATGCAGAGGGCATTTGTGCATGAGTGCAACCAACCATGGAGACATATTCAGTGTCATCAGACTGCAGGCTACAGCTTCTCTCCAGAAGATCTGAGTATCTGCAAAGCCTCTATTCTAGATTTCAACACATATGCACTGCATTTCACCTAACCTTCCCTTCTGAGACAATGGAAATCTCTTGTATTACACAAGCTATCCAGTCATGTTCTTATTAGTTTATACCTAATAAATTGTAGGATCAATTTGGCTGTTCATTTTTGCAGAAACTACCCACTTCCATATGGTTTGAGGAATATTCCTATAATTATCTGTGTTTTACAAGGCATATGAAGCAACCTGATGTGCCTTTCAGTTTTGTAACTGTCTTGTCTCACAAAGCTAAATTTTGGCCATGTTTTGCATTCAAGAAACCTATGCAATAGGAAAGTCCTGTTCAGTTAAGCTTGTTTTTTTAAGACATCAATAAAACTATGCAAACTATGACTGTGTAATACAGTTAAATACTATTATAATTTACATCACTTCAATCACAGTTCAACACAAATAAAAGCTAATCTATTTTCTAATCTACTTGTTACTGGTTTTACCCAGTTTTCACTGAGTATTTCAGCTGGATTGTTGCAATTATTTCCCACACCACCACTGACACAAAACCAAGTATCTTTATTACTTGCATTATTTTATTAATACAATTGGAACTTAATTCCACTCTTTAACTTTTCCCCCCACTCCCACCCCCCAATTCTTTTTCTCTGCTCTCTATTGACAAAGCTGGATGCCCTAAACGTCCATATATCTGAAAACACATAAGGTTATACCAACAGCATGCAAAAGTGTAGAAAAAGAAATTGAAAAGCAATGCCGTGCTCTGTCTATGTATAATAGACTGTATAAAGCATAGAGCAGAAAACAGCAGCTATATGGAGATGTCAGAGAGTGCTTGCAGCAGCAATAAGAAATCCAAAAATCAGCACAGGAAAGGGAAGGAGAATTAGGCCTACTATTGTGTAAGTCTGGTAGAAATCAAAACGCAGTATTTCAAGTGGGCAAAAGGCACACTCAGTATGTCAGGCAGCCATTCTGACAACTTAGGTGTGTCTGGCAAATATCAGCATGCCAGATGAATGTTGAAATTTCCTTTGAGAAGTAAGCCTATACAATTAACACGTGTAATATCTCAAAAAGAAATTAAAAGATATTTCTGACTGAATTATGAAATAACTGTGCCTTTACTGTGTAACATTTATCTAATGTTAAGAGGGGCCAGCTAGGATCTATGTAATTTCATACATAGTTGGTCACAAGTAGTTGCTTCATTTTTTTAGCAGTTGCCTGTATCATTTGCCATTATGTATCTTGCAGCCTTCTCGATATTAATAATACCTTATTTAGAATGGAATTAGGAAGTGTGATTCACAAGCTGGACACTGTGAAAGCAAAAATGTATTAAAAAGGTACTATTATTGATGTGTTACTAAAGAGCTGGGAAAACTCTTGGCAAAAAAAAATGTATTTAAGCATATCAACTGCCACAATGAAATCAGAAACTTTCAAATCATTTAATTAAGCTACTGAAGTTAAGGGCTGACTACAGTTTGCCTGCAGCGAAGTTACCCGAAATCCAATATCAAAAAATTAACAATCAATACTTTTTCCCTCTGGGAACAGAAGCAAGTACCAGCTGCCACACTATACACATAGCTGAAATCTGTCTCAAGGACCAGTACTCAGATTTTCATTAGAATGAGCAAGGAGTGTTTTTAAACTGCCTACACTGACCCAGGGACATAAGTGCTTGTAGTGAGAGTTAAAACAAGCAACCTGACTCAATCCTTTAAACTCCCCTTAGGTACCTTTACCCTAATTCACCTGAAATATGCCTGTAGGAGATGTCTTGAACAAGAACAGAGTGAAATCTGTGCACAATGAACAACCTACTATATAAATGGAGGGATTCCCACCACCTTCAAGAAGGGCAAGAACTGGGTCTACATGTAAACATAAGTGTTCTTGCAAGATTTGCACAGCGTTGCTGCAGTTGATCGTAAAGCATTCATGCTAATATAAGTTTATTACATGTTATGCGCATACAGCATACTGTATTAGAGAAAAATAGTTTGTGGTTATGTTTTTAATATGCAGTATGGCTAACCTAGTCCATATGGGAACATGCATCAGGCTCTTCACAGGGCTCTAGCTGTATCTGTCAGGGGGAAAGGATCTTAACTGCTGCTACCAAAACTCTGCTTGTCAGAGGGGTCCTGCCATGACATTGGGAAGGTTGTTTAATCTCTTGTGCCTTGAGCTCCCTCAGCCTCTAAAGCTGAGGTAACAGAGCATCCCAACTCCCATCCCTGCCCTTATGGGAAATACACCAGATACTACGAGCTGCTCAGTTTCTGATATATGCCATGATTGATCACTGCAGTTACAACATTGTCCTTAATCTAGGCCATTAAGGCTCCTCTGTGTCTTCAGTGTTTCAAGAAACAATTCTAGTTACAAATAAGGAACTACTCCTTAATTAACCAGGTGTTTTCAACATCATAAGTTTTTCAAGCTTTTTAACAATTAAATAACAAAACAAAAACCCCAAGAAACCAACCAAACAAAAACTAAATAAAATAAAGCTTGTCTAAAGTGACAAATATTAATTCTATTGAAACATTCTACTAGTTAAAAATGGCCATGTAAATGACACTGAAACACAGATACGTAAAACACAAATGCTCTGCCCTTCTGTCAGAGATAGCTGTTTCTGTACTATAAAAACGCATTCAGCCATCCTACTGTGCTGGATGTTAATATGTAGGTCTCTCTTTAAACTCAAATTAGATTACAATGTTAGTAGGTCATAATGGAGTTATTGTTCTCATACCATTTGCCTTCCTGTGCAATTCTGCTGCTGATAACTATTCAAATCAAGGAATACAGGTGAAAGGAGAATGTTATACCTTTTATGCCAACCTATCTAACAAATGCGAGTGTAAAGAAACAACACATGTTACATCAGCAAGTGCTCAAAGAAGTACTTACTTCTGACATTAACACTGAAGACAAAACCCCAGACATCTTTCTGGTGTGGCAAACTCTATAAAAACTTACCCAATCTGACCTTTTAAATCAGAAGTGTGAGGCTCACCACTGGAAAAGAGAACCAGGGAAACATTTATGTAGAAGTGAATTTGGTCGTGGATGCAGTTTTACCACATTGCCCCAGCACACAGAGTTTGAGATGCTTGCATTTCAATGACAGAAAACTTGCCTTTCTGCATGAATATGGTGGAGCTACTAAATGGAAAAGGTGGGACTGAGAAGGAAGATGTTTATGTAGTGTGTCAGCTTTCTGTGGTCCAGTGAAGTGAGAAGTTGCAGTACAGGACACTATCTGCTACCACATGGATCGGCCATTTGAAAATAATAGTCTAGAGCTTGCAGAGGATCCTAGTACAGGGGTAGCTGTCACTTGAGTTTGTTACTGCTCTGCAATCCGCAAGTGCAGAAGTACCATGCCATGGAAAACTTTGTCTTGGAAACGGCAGAGGGCTGGGGCAGGAGCCCAGGAGGGGTCTGGCTCATTTCCCTGCAGCAAAGCCAGAGGCCGGAGTGGGACAAGCATGGAGACAGGCCTCACTGCCTGTGCACATGGGAAAGGGAATAAGCTGCTGGCTCCCACCCTGCTCTCTGCTTTCTGCCCTCTGGCTAGCCGAGGGTAGATTTCATCACCCACCTGCGTCATGACTGTTATGAGCAAGGAGCCCAGCTGGCAGTGCATACACTGTGCATTTTATTCACAGGATTCAGTTCCTTTTGACTTCTGCTGTGAGCTTTTGCCAAGTCACATTTAGATTAATTCATAAGGTGAATTTGTGCATAATCCTAGGACTGCTTTTGTCTCACACAACAGCTGGAACTGAAGTTTTCACCTCTGCCTAAAGTGCCCTTGTAAATTTCTTCACACATTAGACAATCATGCTGTAAGCATCTGGCTCATTTAACCAAGAATAAAACTATATAATTTAAATTTGCAAAGATATTCCACAGCCTCTCAGTCTTGCCCAAAACATAAGACAAGCGTAGCATCCTTAGCACACTGTTAAATTAACCCCCTATAAGGTTTAAACTATCTTAAATATCAGGAGGTAACAAAGTGAAGAGTCAACACTCTTCCGCTGTTGCAGAAAAAAGCTGGAGTCTCCACTGTTGGAGGGCTTTAAAAAATTATAGACATGTTTTTTCCTATGTCAAGAGCAATGTAACAATATCAGCCTTCCCTAGAGGCAGGAGCTGGATCAGATGACTCTGGAGGGGCACTTCTAACCCAGTTTTTCTGTGGGTCTGCCTTGCACTACTTACCCCCAGCTGCACTTAGCCAGATGCCAAATTACAAAGGCAACTGCTAACATCAGTCTTTGCTCACCACCAAGTCTGATAAAAGTCTCACTGGAAGCCATTAAAAAAAAAAAAATCATTGAAATCTTTATGATTTTATTTACTACTGTCATAAGGATTAATTATTATTAATAATTAAAAAGGATGAAAACAACTACAAAAAATAAGAAATAAGAGTTAACTGTCATTGTGGTAAGACAATTCTCTGATGATTTACCTCACTATAATTTTAGCTTTCTAAGGAGCAGCTACACTGTACCTTCATAAATATTTCCTTTTCAAAGTTTTCTTTTCACTTAGGATGATCTATCTCCAGGTTATACACAAAGTGTTACACAGTTCTTCTACACAGATATGCTATTGCTTACCAACATATGTTTGCAACACTGACAGACCACTTCAATTAATGGATATATTAATATTACATGTTTTTGTTAAAGTAATCGGGACTGAACTATTTGTAACATCTTCAAATATAAGAGTGAAACTAATGAGCTAAGTGACCATATAAGCACTTTCCCAGCTGCTAATGCAAAGCTAAATAATATAACACCCTTAGCCAAAACTGAAGCCTGGGAAGAAAGTCTGTTGCTTCATTTATAGCTGCACTAACATCAGAAACACAGCAGTTAGCTATACCCAGGCTGCTACCAGATGTGCCTTTGGCAAGGCGCTGCTCTGAGAATTGTTACTGCTCACAGTTGCACAGGGGTGGAAAGCAAAAAAACAGATATGCTGAATGAACCAGAGGCCTGTAGTTTGATACATAGGAACTCCTTAGCTTTCAGAGCGAGTAGCAAGATGCTTCTACTTAAGGTCCAAATACAGAAGCTATAGCCCAGTATAAAGCCATATATAAAGTCATATGTAATGACTTTATTGAAGAATTTGGGTTCAAATTGAACTAATGGGGAAAAGCACACTCAAAACTGCACAGAAAATACTCATATGGACATTTACTTAAAAACATTGAAACTCAGATCCAGGTAAAGCTTAGACAGGAGCTCAGTGAGAAAGTGTCATTCCATTTGGCACAGGAGAAATTCACCACTTCACTACCCACAGTGGAGGGGTTGGTCCCTGAAACACAGAGATACTCCAGCTTGACAAGGCCCGGGGTGTCTGGAAAGATTTGGGTGCTTACACCTTTTCAGCCCCAAGGCTTTGTCCCTCAGATGCACTGCTCCTGGGGATCACTAGTCCAGAACCACCTTCCAAAATAGTAACTGCACTGAGAAGTGAAAACAAATAAAACATGGCCAGGGACTCCATGGTGCAGTGAGGCGGCAAGAAGTAGATAAACAACCAGGGCAGCTTAACATGGCAACTGCCTTCCTGCTGAACCAGTCCTGTGGCTGTCCCTCAGGCTCATCTGCATGAGTTCTTTCACTGAGCTGTCGCTAAGCGTGAATTATTGATATCCGTGGAGTATAGCACGTCAGTAAGTACCAAAGAACATAAAATAAATTAAAAAAAAGGGCAGATCCCACATTCACTTAGAGCCTGCTGCTAAAGGGCTGAATCTTGCTCTGATCTTAACCCTGCAGATGGGCCTTCCTGCTCCAGCTGAAGAACAGGATACAGCACTGAGGCTGGTCACATTCCCCTCTTACAGTTACAGAGTCATGTTTCCAGGCTGTAGTTTTCCACTGGGCCTGCTTATTTAGAGCCTATCCCTGAGCTAACTTTCAGGTTAAAAGCAAGATGTCAGCTTGTTACTTGCTCTGACCAGAGTAGCAGCCATAAAGAATATGAGCAAAGTATGAAGTACCAGTTTCTTGGTGACACCCATGAACAGCTTGGAGACTAATGCATGACACGTGAGCCCTTGGGAACTCACACACTTTGAAACATACATTTTCTGCTTTTTCCCCATCACAGGGATGACTACCGAACAAAAACACCAAGGACAAAACAAGGATGGTTGTCCTGGCTATTTGCACTAATGAGGACCTAGAATTGCCAATTCCTAACACGAGACGACAAAGGATATAGGATTTTTTCCATTATGTGTTTGTTTGTTTGTTTGTTTTTCCCTGTAACATCTTAACACCACACGGGCTTCTGCCATATCCAAGTCAAATGCAAGCAGATCTTGACTCTCATTTTTTTTTCACCAAATAACCCAAGTGAAGCCTATATAAGCTCCATAACTGTCTTCACTTGCTGGAATTAGTCAGAAAAAGATGGTGTCACTAACATAGCAACAAATGGAGTGACACACATAGGAGGAAGAAACAGGTTGGGGTCATACTGAACCTTTTTTGCATGCTTCTGCAAATGCTTACACATAAGATAAGCAGTGCAGTGCAATTGAACATGACGATAAAGATGATAATGAGAATCTACTCACTGTGTAAGGAAGAGTCAGAGAGAGACATGGCATTCTGGGAAAACCAGAGCTGAAAGCCCACTTATTTTCAATGGACAATGAGAAGAAATAGACCCTCATTTCACTGAAGCCACTGGGACTCATGATTCTGGCTGCAAAGACACATTTCAATATGATAACCCATTGGAACAACGTGACTGACAGCTGTAGAAGGATTTATGAAGATGACATAGAGAAACAGATTGACTTTTGTAAGCTCTTGAAATAACTAGCAGCTGGAGAAGCTCATCTACGTCACCTAATCTGTCCAGCTCCACTTTACAGGAATGCTCACAGCATCAGTAGCCCATCTGCAGTGCCACTGCCCTGCCTTTTAGTTCACTGCATAATTACTCTCCTTGTAAGAAACATTCTTAATGACTCGAGATTTTCCGGTTTCAGCTTCAGGCCATTGCACCTTGTCCTTCTTTCTTCTGTGAATGTGGGCAATTCCCTTCTTTCATTTACACTATTATCTCTGCAATTATTTATAGTCTGTAACTGTAAATCTCCTGAGTCCTCCATTTAATACAGTTCTTTCAGTGTCTTTTTCTGCAGTATGTCTTACTTTCCTATCATCATCCTATCATCATTACTGGCTTTGTATTGTCTCTATTTTTAAATAATTTTTATGATATGGGGACTTTAGTATATTGACCATTCTAACTGTAGCAAAATCACAGCTATATGAACCAGGGTCTCATTATTTTAATACTATCACTTGCAAAAAGGTAAGTGTGTTTTATGTGATAGTGAAAGACTCAAAAGGCACAGGCAACCTCATTTTCAAACGGCAAATCACACATACTGAACATGGAAGTGTATAAACAAAGCTCTGAGAATTCTCAGAATGAATGTCCTAAACACTGCAGTTTTCTTCAACATTATGCTAAGAAA
>JAWWMO010000096.1:44332005-44350710 GCA_035047845.1 Dendrocincla fuliginosa | reverse complement strand
GAGGATAAGCATTTAATGGAAGAAAATAATTAAAAGAATGTAAGCCACACAGGAACAAGGAAATTTGTGCAGAGGAATAGCTGTTTCATAGTTTTTATTTTTTGTGTTGTACATCCACTAGAGGGTAAAACTGTGACATCATGGATACTTTGCTTATGACACATTGTGTCCACAACAGAGGGCAATGTGATAAATTTTCATCAGGCAGTCTGTCACCCAGCTGGCAGACAGTGAAATATAATACTGTCAGAGGGCAAGCCAATAAAGAAAAAAAAGACAGACACAATGTTTTTCTGGCCTATGACCACCATTTTAGTTATGTTAATCCAACAAATTAAATGCAAGAAAATCTACTTAGAAGGCGATGTTACGCTCCAGCTGCCAAAAAAATGAGAAACTGCAGTTTGATGCTGCTTCTAGAATGTGCCCTCTTCATGTGTGCGTGCACACACACACACTCCCCACACACACAGAACCTAGTCATGTCATGCTCAGAAGTAATGCTGAGTTTTCCATGTAAGGGGAAACAAATACAAGTGACTGAATTAGTGTTGCTAGACCAGCTGGAAATAGGTTTTTCTCAGGCTGGCCCTTTTCATTTTCTCTTTTATATGGCATTAATGTCTTATGTCCCTCCTTAAGAAAGAGGGGAAAGAAAATCAGGAGATAATAAGTTACTAGTTTAGCATTTCCATTGTCTTTCATGTTAATGGCTTTTTTCAGGCTCAAGGCTGTACCTTCTGCTGTGGGGCAGCCTATACTAATTCTTCTGAACAACCCGCTCTTTTGCTTGGGTATTAAGCCATAGGCTTAATTCTGCATCAGAAGATAGATCCTTGTTAGACCATTTTCAGCTCCTTTGCCACCACAGACCATGTGCTCAAACATATTTTATCCATATAGAAATTAAAATGTAGGTTTTCTTTCCTGAGACTGAAATAAACTTTTTTATTTTTTTAATGGCAAAGGATTCACCAGCACTTAATTGTAATAAGGAGATAATCTTATTCCGCTTCCTACTATTTTAATTATGGAACATGTTTTAAAGGCATTACTGTTTTATTAAATTAAAATAGAACCATTGCTCCTATATTTGTAGATTCTTTTCCAAGAGCTTCTCCAAGTCTCTTGTGATTATATGTCTTTCTTAGACAAGCTGAAAAGGGGTCATGTCACTAAACTTTTGCTTTTTTAACTAAAGGATTTTGGGTAATGACTGAGGTTAAGCACCATACCACAAAGCTGAACAAAAAACAGGCTCTCCAGGCAGTTTCCTACTCAACTCAGAGATGGAAAATCAAGGACCTTGAAGCAGAAAGCCTATGAGCTATTTTGCTCCTGCAAAGCTGAATCCCTCAAGCAGGCAGTGGGTGCGCTTTCCTCCTCACAGGGTAGGGTGCGTGTCCCCTGTGTCACAGTCCGGTCAGAGGCGGAGCTGCAACGTGGTTCTTTTAAGATTAAGGTACACAATGCCAGATGTTGGGGTTCAAATAGGCAATCCGCTTTATTTTATCGATAAATGCAAGCAAAGGGGGAAAGCGGAGAGAGAGTGAGACGTAGGAACAAGCCAAAGGCACGGAAAAGGTTATCAGCAGCAGTGATAAGCTGCTTGCAGGCTGCAGGGCGGGCAGGACGTGTCCTCAGCGGCGGCAAGGCAAGGGGTCGCAGGAGAAGAGAGCAGCCGAGGGGGGCAGGAATCGAGGAAAGCAGGAACCAAACGAGGCAGAGGCGGCGAGGACGGAGCCGTGGGCTGGCCGGAGGGGCCAGGGGGCAGCTCTGGTCATTGCCTCAAACACCCTCGGTTCCCGGGCAGAGTTTTCCCCGGCACCAGCTGTGCGGCCCGCCGGTATCTGCCGCGTATGGTGAGCCGAAACGTGGCAGGCTTCGGGCGCTTTCTCGCTCTCAGCCACAGTCAGGGGGTCCCTCCAGATGCCTACACGAGGCCCAGCTCGCTCTGCAGATGCCCCTTGGGTCGGGGCAAGTGGGTTTTGGGAGCGCCGAGCTCTGCCCAGTGTGGTGCGAAGGGTCCTGTGCAGACGAAGTTTCCCGACGCATTTGCGGAGCCGTCGGACCTCGTGGGGCTCCGGAGGGTCCCCCGGAGCTCAGCTCGCGTTTGCGGACACCGCAGGCGCTGCAAAAATAGTTCATCGTTTTACCTTGGCAGAAGTGCCGAGGCGTCGCGAGGGTTAGGCGGCTCTAATTGTCCATTAAGGCCTAACTGGTTTATCGCACCGGATCGATCGGGAAGCCAACTGGCTAATTAGAAACCGACTAATTAGCTCATTAGGGCCAAATTAGTCTGTACCACCCTGACAGGTGTACAGTGTGTGATGAGTTCCCCCACACGAAAACCAGCCGGTTCAGCTACACTGATTCAAAAATATTTGTGTTCCCTGATGTTGCCATTTACTTTGGTTGTGTTTAAGCCTGTCCTGAACTGGCCAAACTACTAAGTAGATTCCAACAAAATACGCCTGATTTAAACCTGAAATACATGTGTCCAGACCCACCTAATTACAGTCAGAACCAAATAAACCATCATGAGGGAAAGGTTAGAGAAAACATACAGATCTTCAGCTCATCGCAGTATGACTACACACAATCTCAGTTTTGTGGTTTCACTGGCCCTTAGCCCTTCAGCAGCAGCCTGCAAAATATCTGAACAGGGGTTGCAACTATTAGTGAGCTCATGAGCCATAGATCTTCCAGTATTACTATTTATTGATTACCAAGATACCTGGTGAAAAATTCCAATTCCTGAACAACCAGCCAAACATGTTATTAAAGACACAAACATGATGTCAGCATTAGTTGTGTTAGGGTCACATTCTGTGACTTGCCACCCAAGAGGGTATGAAACGCAGATTCCCACAACTAACTCCACACAGCAAGTGTAATTTCAAGTGATTTCATTAGATTTCCCTAAACCAACGCTGGAATATCGAGGAGGTGCAGGAAAGGGCCTGGAGCTTGGTGCACAATCACACAGAGCAGGAGATGCTCCACCTTGATTACTAACGTGCAGGTATACCTGTGGGGCTTAGGGCTCTCCATGCTGTTTCCACCTGCAGGCAGGGGACCTGGGAAAGGCAGTCCTCTTTCTTACTTCTGCCTGGGGAAAACCTGCAATCCCCAGAGGCTACCTGAGAAAGCACAGTACAAGTGATTAGATTTAAAACCTCCACTATGGTTCTTTCAATTAGAGCCATGGAATGTTACACTTAGCAGGGGAACATATCTGCCTTCTGACATACCTAGTTTTCTGTCTTTCTGTCAGGCAGGTAGTTGACTGGGGAAAATTACACACTTGTACACTCAGGACACCTTTTAAGATGTTTGTGTCTTATTTAAACTTCCTCAGGTCACTAAAAATGATGTGCCTCTGGGTTTTTTTGGCCTATTAGTAAACTATTGCTTGTTCCATTATGTCCAGGCCTTTCAGAAGCCTTTTTACCATTAATTATATCTACTCTCCCCCAGTCTTTGAGCCGTACTTTCCATATTCTCTCATTTCCAGTGTGACTGACACAACAGTTGCTATCAGAGAATGTAGTCTTTAATTAATCAACTTACTAGTAGATGTTTTCTGCAGGCTATAATTTCTTGTCTAAAAAGACATTTTTCTACAAAGAAAATTTAAGGCTGGTAAAAAAAAATGTAGCTGTAGAAACTAGTAATTTCTTTTGTCATAAACTTTGTCTCATTGCTCCAGTGATGTGATTTTGGCAGCCAAATCTTTGGGGTCTTGGCTGTCGTTAGCATGCCTTCTGTTGAATTCTGGAGTGTTAAAGCACAATCACAAATAGAAGAAATAAGACTGCTAACTTATTTTTCGCAGTGATGGCCAAACCACAATAGTAGTAATAATAATATTTTTTACTCCACTATTGATCACAGTGAAAACTGGAGCAGAAAAAAAAGAACAGAGATTGAAGAGCTTATAATGAGTCCTCTAAACTCTTCATCCTCCTCTGCAGATCAGATCAGATACAGCTATTTGCATATAGAATTTAAGTGCATTGATATAATCCTATATGAGCAAGGCACAGTGAGCCCCTGTTCATTAGCTGAGATTTGTCTAGCTACTATTGTGGTATAAAAGCTGATCATTTAGTCTTGAAACATAATTTTATGGAGGCATCCCCTGCAAGAGCATCTAGGGCCCCAGAGAATGTTATGGTTTACTCTTAGTCTAAGATCACAGCCTTTGGCTGCCAAACAAAGCAAAGAAATACTATGCAGCAGTTGTATAGACCTATTTTTAAAGTTACTCAGCAGTTTTGCTTACTGCATATTTATATAGGTACTAAAGTCAGTCTATTTTTCTTATCAAAATCAATCAACCTAACTTACCTATATAGCTATCAGACTTTCTTGTGTAGCATTGCAAGTTTAGCCTTTCACTGCTGTGCAAATATAATAATAAATAATATTTGGGAATATGTGCCATGTCTCTAGATCCTGTAGCCTGAGATAGGCAAGGCCTAGTGCCTTCCCATGCTGGCGGCTGTCTGCAAGGGCAGGACACCTGGGCACCAGGAAAAGGGTTTGAACTGCTGTGGTTCAGACTAGTGGAAAGAGCAGTGAGAATCTGAGCACCAGTGGCTGCATGAAATCTTATGTGCTAATGTCATGAGTTGGGACAGCTCTGCTTTAGTGATTCAACCTAAAACAGGACTTGTGAGCTGCAAAATCTGTGTGTCTGGGATACTGACTAATCACTGAACAGCTGGTGGTCATTTCCAATCCCCTAGCAGCTAACAAGAGAACTGAAAAACACAGGAGATACTTTTCCCTATCATTTATTTCCCTGTCTTCCCAGTATTTTTATGCTTTGAGTAGACTCAGTAACATGTCCAAACACCCCCTGAATGGCAGATCTCACATGAGAAATTCACGTTTGAGAAAGACATACAGATGGCAAGCCAGCAGGGAACTCCTGTCCCAGCATCCCAGTGACCAGGGTCAGAATTCAACTTTTACTCTCACAGCAAGTAGAGGAAATTTCAGTCTGAGCTGGGAAATCACAATGGAATTCCTTTTAATAGAAAATGAAGTTATATCTCTGTGAACTTCATAGCAGGGCACAGTTGCTATTTCTATCCAATTCAGCATTAATCATTACAATTCACCTCAATAAAAATGATTGATATTTAATTGGCTGTGGTCACATCCTGTCACTTCAATGTTGCTGCATGCTGTGTGGTCACTGTATGTTTATATCTGGGGCACCTCTGAAGTCTGTAAACTTGAAGAGACTACTCCAAGACAGAAAACAGCAATTAGATAGTTAGGACGTGTTGACAACCAAGTGTGCAACCTATTGCAAGATACAAGAATATCATCTTTATTGTGATGTTATTGATATTTTAGGATAGCCCAAAGCCATAAAAATAAGGGTTGCATTGAACTAAACAATGGATAGAAACCAGAAAAATTATTCTACCCTAAAGAATTTCCAGTCCATTTGGAACAGAGTGTAATACAATAAATAACATTCAGGCAAAATATACAATCATAACATTCTTGAAGAAAAAGCTTTTTTCATTCTTATATTAGTCATGTTTGCCATACTCAGGGCTAGATATCTTAACTGGAGTTCACATCAGAATCCTGAAACCCACAAAGTGAAGCCTTCGATCATCATTCCAAACACCAGAGCCCTGAGCAATACTAAAAGACTTCCTTCCAAAGCAGAGGGAGAGGAGGAGAGCTGGTTATCTGTGTTAGAATTTCCCAAGCTGCTTTCTCCCATCAAAAATGTGATAATGAATGTAGTCCTCTTGAAGTTTTACAAACTTCTGATCATTTTTAAAGAGTCCTTAGGCCTAAGTTAGCACACATTTGGTCAAAAGTTAACAGGGAAAATGAGAATTAAAACAGCCATGGTATTGAAGAAAGCATCAAGAACAAAGATTAGAAAAGCATTTTTCAGCTCCAGGCCATATAAGTCCAAAGCACAATCATATAATGGATTTTCTATGTTTGTATTGATGTAGCTGTATTTTAATGAGCAGAACTGGTAATAAGGTGTCTCACAATCATCTGCTGTTCAAGCAGAGAATCTACCTGCAGGTGCAGCAAGATTCTTTCTTCCCCTTTGTGATGGAACCTCTGGAGCTTAGAATAGATTTGCCCCTTGAGGACAGTCTGCCTTCTGGTGTTACTTAGACTTAAGAGCATAAGATTTGTTCCTAAGCTTCCTGGGATATACAAAGGTCACAGCTGCTGTATGCCACATATATTTTCTTATTGGATTATTTTTATTACATTATTACTTATAAGTTTTCTGATTCCCCTGCTATTATTGTCTGTAAAGTTCTTTTAGCCCCTCCTTTGACAAGATTGATTTTGTAGATACCAATCACTCCACTTTTTCATTCTTCAAACAAACAACTTCCAAGTAGGAACTCTGCAGATAGACATGTCTTACTCTATCCCCACCTCTTTCTCAGGATTCACCTTTTCTTCTGCTCACAAATCTAAGTCTTCAAAACTCTTCAAATATTTTTTAACTTTTTTTTTTTTTCTCTTTAAAATTCTTTACTTCTCACAGCCTGAACCTCTCCTTTTTCTCCTGGTTCTCATAACTAGCTTCCCAATAGTTGGGTTATGATGTATACTATGAAACCAATACCAAGGATGTGGCTGAGGAGCCTCAGTTTGTTCATTTTTTGACTCCTTAGGGCATATACAATTCAGATAATATCTTCCTGTTACCACAAATCAGGAGGTCCCAGCTGTCCTAGAAAGGTGAAAGGGGGTACAGAAGTATCAACAGAAGTATCCTGTATCAGGAACTGACTTCTGGAACATAGGCAGAGTGGAAGAAAAGGAAAATTTTTTGTTTGGCCAATGTGTATATTTGTATTCTTTCACAGGTGTTTAGATGATCTGTACAAAGACTTCTGAATTTTATTAAGGCTTTCTTCTTCATGTTAGTGCTGCTGATCTTCAAAACAGGAGTCCCACTAAAGGGCCAGTGTCATGGGTTTCTCCGATTAGGTTTTTTGATAAGAAGAAGGGTGGCTTCTGCTAGAAGCTGCTATAAGTTTTCCCCTATCCTATAGAGCCAATGACAGTCAGCTCTGAGGAAAACTTCCTCGTTTTGAATCATAGTAACGCCCCTGCGTGAGAAGATATTTAAGAATAGGAGTTGTTGCACAGTTAAAATTTGCAGCCATGGGTTAACAGTGCAGACATCAAGGTCAATGCAGGAGGAGAAGGAGGAGGGACCCCACAAGAGCAGGGAAAGGACTCATATCTATGATTCCCTGATCACCGTGGTGATGGCCATGGTGATACAAGCTGTCCTCTCAAAGTCCGTGAGTCCATTGGGGTGCAAAGACACCCCTGCTGGCGCAGGGGGATGCATGAAAGGAGGCTGTTACCTCATGGGAGGCCCAATATGGAGCAGGGTTCTGCAAGAGATTTGTGGCTGGGGACTGTGGATGGAGAAACCTATGCTAAGCAGGTACAGCCAGTTTATCCCTAGAAGACTGCACCCCATGGAATGACCCACGAGAGAGCAGAGGATCTCTCTCATGGAGGGACCCCACGGAACACAGAGGAAGGACTCAGAGTTAAGATTCCCCTATAATCATGGTGATGTCTGTGGTGAAACGGGCTGTCTTCCTGAAGTCCACAGAAACAGCAGATTTGGAAGAACTACTGCTTAAAAGTTTTGGACTTATGTCTGCATGGGGCTAAAGAAACAACTGACTTTGGAGGGTGGTTAGAAAAGTGTTCCTAAACTGTTTTATTTGTTATTTCTAGTTCTTAGCTTGTTAGTAATAAATTTAAGCATTATTCTGAATCTGCTTTGCCTGTGGTAATTAATCAGAGCTTCTCTCCTAGCTGTTACCTCTAATCGTAAATTCCTAGCTAGTTGGTTTTTTTCATTCCCTCTGGAAGGCGAAAGAGAGGGGAGAGGCCTTGAAGCACTTTGGCTGGACACCAGGCATTCAACCAGACTCAAACCACTACAGCCAGAGAGTAGAAATATTTACTGTCTAAGGTAGAAATACTCTAATTCAGTAGAAATAATTGTTACTTTTACCAATTTTGGATTATTCCTTGTTTCTTTTGTAAGCATAACTAAATTACAGTCACCACTAAGAAAAATGTGGAAAAAGGTACAGAAGAAAAAAAAAGCCCAATGAGAAATGCCTTCCTCTTTCAGCTACAGTTTTGACGTTATCATTCATTTCAGGTTTGCAACTGGCAGAAATGTTGCAATAATGCACTTTTAAATCTTTTATAGTCTATGTTAAATTCCTGATGGATTTCAGAGACTGCATAAATGGACTAACCCAGTATCTACGTTTCCCTATAATTTTGTTAGATATACCATTGCATTATATATAACTTAAGATACTACAGAGATTTTAAATTCTTTTACAGCATCCCCAAGCTCCGCAGCTGAATCATGAGCACCCTGGCCGAAGTCCGTATGATATTCAAAAATGTACATGCTCCATACAGTCCCACAAGGGCCTCATGTTCTTATTCATTTCCTGCTTTATGTGCAATATTAAGGAGCTGAATAGGTGCTCTCTGCCTGCTGGAGATAGCTATGATCCTGTGATGAATGAAGCAATCCATACACTGTGGAGCCTAAGTTTACAGCGTGATATCCTGAGTTGGTGCAAGTTAGCTTGAACCCTTTAAACTTAATGAAATAGTGCTGATTTACTGCCTGGGAGAAGGAGATGCTGGTTACTGTGGAGTGTGGCTCTCAGCAGCTCGTTAATGAGGTCTGATGGCATCATATTTTTACACCTCAGAGTAACCAGATTTGAATGACTCTCAGTCATTTAACTGCTGTGAGAGAAAAAGAACTATAAACTGTGCTGTAATTCCTGTACAAACCTCTTGTCTATGGAATTATTGATTCAAACTTGGATGCTGCAGATAAAGAAAGCTTGGTGAAGTAAAATTCTGCACATTCACTCATTTCTCACAGGAGCTAAAAAAATGTACACCTTCAGAGACTGTCCACCGTAGTAGTTGACAAGGTGGTGATCGGTCAAGGTTGGACTAGATCTTAGAGGTATTTTCCAACCTAGATGATTCTATGATTCACAGCCAAAAAAATTCCTTTCTCAGAGGACAGGACAGGCAAGAAAAAATTGTCAGCTGAGCTTCTGTGACCAATACATCAACATTTACTGGAATCTCTATTCTCTTCAACCAGTTTATCATTCATCTTTGATGATTTATTTGAAGATTGCTCAACGCTATACCAGCCCTAAATGTTCTTCAGGTTATCTCATGCTCTACACTTATGTCTTTATGCCCTGTCAGTATTCATTTTCCTGTTTCAAAACTACATTTGGCCCAAGCAGACTTTAGTTATGTTTGTGAAACGTTTTACCTCAAGAATTACTGCACGTAAATTCATGTGCCAAATAAGTAATTGTAGCAGGGTATTCTGAGTACACTGCTAGGATGAGTATTGTATTGTTCTCTTCTCCAAATCCTTCACAAATGCAAACCCAAAATATGACATACTTCCACCATCACAGTTTGAGTCCCTGAACAGATTGTTACTCTCAGAAGTGAAATCAAATACAGTAAATTGAAAGCACTTCTGATTCCCTCTTACCCTGAGGCACACAAATGACAAGTGTGCACCTGCCATGGGAGACACTGATCACTCTACTTTTTTTTTGTTTGGCTTTTTGAAATACCTCCTGCCTTTTCTCCCATATCTCATCAGCAAAAAAACCTGAAGCTTGTTTTGTTCTTTAATATATTTAGGTGGATAAAGGCAACTTTATGATAGGAGTGCAGGCTGATAAACTGTCTCTTTTCACAAGAGAAAATTTTTTTTCCTGAACAATGGCCTTTGTTATTTCTAAGGTGTAGAGTGATGAAGGCACATCTTCCTGTGAATTACTTATTACACACTATGAGGCATGCTGAAATACAACTTTTTTTTTTCTTTTTTGAAAAGCTGGAATTCAGAGGGGAACATTATGCAAAAGTCCCCAAACTGCCTTTTGTTTTTCCAGCAATTCATTTCATTGTGTCACTCTAGTAACAGATTCTCAGTGTGATGGTGAATGAGTTGTTACATATTTAGGTTATATACTGCAAGAAGGAGGAAGGGCCATCTGGAGTCTCACAATAGGCAGTTCCTATGAGAGTTCTTCATCTTGGCTTTTGAATTGGTGGTACACATAGTAACAGACAAGATGGCACACTACAATAATGCAAGACGTGCTTCATTTTTCTGGATGACTGCGTGGTTTAGGGTTTACACACCTGGAGATGTTTTACCTAGTCACAAAAGTGTTTTAAAACCATTTGGGAGAATCGTGTTCTCAGTGCAACAGGTGAAAAATGCCATAACAAGGACAAGTTGCATTATCACAATCATGTTCTGTAGTTATCATTCCAGACACGACTGTAAAACATCCCCTCTGACCGAGGAAGTAACCCTCAGGTGTAAATCAGCTTTAGCAGGTGAAGAAAAAGGCAAAGCAAAGGCAAAGGGATTCCCCTACTGTTTCTCAACCAGTAGCAACTACAGACTACCTGCCTTAGGACGAATTTATATTGTACAGGCTATAAAATGTTTCCTTAGCAGAGGAATATGCTCTGCTTTCTGTTTAAACTAACTCTTTAAAACACATCACACAACACTGTTCCTGAGTATGAGACCACAGCATACTGTACATTTGAAAGTGATTAGGACAGAAATGGAGCTGGTACCATTGCATGAGCACCAACTCATGAGGGCAGAAGAATGTGTGTGCTGCAACACTTATCTACTTGCCATTTCTCTCAACATTGTATTGTTGAGACAATATATTGTCTCATACTAGAAATACCAAACCCTTACCCTACTCTACTTGATTTTATAAACAGAGAAGTGCAAGACTTTCTGCCCTCATAGCTTTTTTGTCAGTGGGCATATTACAGGCAACAGTCCATAGAAGATGGACAAGGTCATCACACACGGACAAAATACCAGTTGAGCCAGAGCATTTCAGAGATCTATTTAATGCACTGTGTGGTCACTGGCAATGGCCATCTGTGGGTGCCTAGGGAGAATTTAAGTACATCATGAAGTCATGCTTTGCAAAAATACTTTGTCACTTGAATGCAGTTTTCTTCCTGTGCAGTGATCCTTCATGTTTTATTCTAAGAATTCATCTAGCCTCATTTGTGAGCAATGAAAACTTCAGCATCCACAGTGTCACAGGCTGAGAGCCTTGAAAAATGTTTTGGTTTTGGCTGGAATAGAGTTGATTTTCTTCACAGTAGCTAGTGCAGGCCTGTGTTTTGGATTTTTGCTGAAAACAGTGTTGATAATGGAGATGTTTTCATTATTGCTGAGCAATGCTTGCACAGTGCCAAGGCCTTTTCTGCTCCTCACACCATCCCATCAGAGAGCATGCTGGGCATGCAAAAGGACAGCCAGGACAGCTGACCCCAACCGACCACAGGGATATCCCATACCATATGGTGTCATGCTCAGCATATAAACCTGGGGGAGGGTTTGCCATGGAAGACCACTGCCTCAGACCATGGATTTCTCCACAGAAGCTGAAAGGAAGGGATTAGGAACAGAGCAATTTGTATTTCTGAGCTCAGTGTGCCAGGACACCTTCAGCCTGGCACCTGTCAACGTGACTCAGCCTTTGTGCAGCTGCATCGCCCACACTCAAACCTGTCCCACAACTGAGCCATGCCAAGTCATGTCCAAAGTTGTCTACTTCCTACCTACCCACATATACTGTCATGCTTTCACATACTGCTTGCAGCTGTAGAAATTGCAAGGTCTTGTGTTTTAACCACCTTGCTGAATTCACTAAGGCAAGGAGCAAGGCTATGTCTGGTTTCATCAACATACTAAGTATTACACTTATCATACAGACAGCAGCAATAACTCCAGGGTAATTAATTACCAAAGGTACTCCAGCTCTCAAAAATCCAGTAACCAATTAATAAAATTTATTTTTATTTAATAAAATTTTACTTTACAGATAACACCACAAATTAAAAATGCAGAAAAATTTTTTTTTATTTTTTTTTTTTTTTGGTTCATTAGTCAGGACAAAAACTCTCCTGCGAACAGGCCTGATAAATGGAATTTCCCTTCAGGGCGTTACTGATAAAAAATGACAAGTGTAATATTTCTATCTAGCACTTTGCTGAGATTCTGTCAGCAAATCCCCAAATCTAGCAGGTCCAAACTACTCTAAGGGAGATTTTATCCTTAAAAGCTCTTACTAAGAGATCCTTGCTTCCCAAAATATATATTGAGGTTCTGACATTATGGTGCTGTCCCTGGAAATGCTCTAAGACCATGAGGTATTGCTTCTCCCCAGGCCACCAGGTGTGGTTCATTAGAAATAAAATTTTGATCTCACAGATAGATAAATATACCTTTTTATATGTCCAATCACCATGGCATCTAGTCACAGCAACAGGGACAAAAAAAACCCCAAACAAACCAACTAACCAAAAAAAAACCAAACCAAAACAAAACAAAAAAAACCCCAAACACAAAAACCAGAACCAACCAAACAAACAAAAAGCAAGAAACCAAAACACACAAAAAAAGCCCAGAACACCACCAAAAAAAACACAAAACCCCCTTTCATTTGTCAGTCGTCATTATCAGCATGTATGAGCCATCAGATTCTGTTTACATTGCTCATACATGTATCCACTACAGCTCCCAGGGCGTTGCATCTGCAGGCTGAATGCATAGTGCTATCATCAAACTAGAGAAAATGTGCAATGCTGAATTCTTAAATCCTTTTTACATTTGTAGGGGTTTTTTTTTATCACTGGCTTTTAAAGTGGAGCTTCATTGGAAGCTTGCATAGGCAAAAGGCTAAAAAGGGATTTCTCTGTCAGTGAACTATTAACATCTATGAATACGTCTTACATTTTCTGAGTATGAAGGTATCTCAACTGGACCAAAAGTCAATCATCCCAGATACTCCATTAGTATAACTTGTTAGAAGTGTGTCTGGAGCTGCATTCCCTTCTAGCATGCATAATGTCATAATGATCTACATGGGTTTATTCAGGCAGAGAATCAAGCTTGCAGAAAACTTGCTTCTGCTCCACAGCTGACTGGGTGGGGGTGCAAATTTAGGGGACTGATTTATGCCATCTGTTGTTAAATGTATTATGAGTGTGTGTTTCTTTAATTTATAAATTAGGCTGCAGTCAAATAAGTGGCATTCCTCATGTGCTGCTTCACTTACCAAATTGGCTATAACATCTTTTCTGTGCTCATTACAGATTAGTCCCTCTGGACTTAGGCCAGCCTAGCATGGATATGCAATTGCTCATATATGAGGAGAAAAAGAAAACCAGAAAAAAAGAATAAAAAATATAAGGAATCCATGAGCTGAAAATATAGTGCTGGGTTAATTTAAGGTAGAGATTTAGCTTAAAGCTAAATCAGTTTATAGCAAAACAAACCAAACTGCAGTTCATAACTCTGAGCACAATGAAAACAGCAACCCAGGACATTGTAATCAATGCCCAGATCCCCACCGATTCTCAGGGTAGCCAAGGGGTAACATACGTCCCCCTCAAAGGGATGCAAGTCGCTGTAGTAGAGCATCACAGGCTTCAGGAGGGGCTGTGTCCATCCACCAGTGGCTGACAGGGGCAAAAAGGTGGGAGTGAGGCAAAGTAGTGTGAATATCTGAACTGTCAGATCCTCAACCAACAGTGCTAAATTTTAAGAAAAATACTTTACTTGAAGTCAGGCATGGTGCTCCAATGTGTATGTGGCAAGTTTAGAGCTGCGCTGTGATGCTTTATGGCTACCCTGCATTGTCTTCCCTCCAGCAGGCTCTGTGTGAACACATTGGTTCTTTTCTCTGGGGAGACAAGGGGGAAGACTCAGGAATGAGAATAATAGCTGCGGCAGCCACTTCTGTGAAGGTTCAGAAAAACAAAATCTGGGAAAACTGTTCAGAGAGCAACTTTCTCTTTAAAAGTTTGTCCTTTTAAAATGAGCTTTCTTCCCAAGATCTACAAAGCCCACCATGGTCCTAGAAAATGTGAGTTAACTGATGAGGGCTGCTAGAGCTACTGGTTATCACAGGGGTCACAACCATTTCACTCCCACTTTTAAGCTTTCTCCCATGTGTCCACTACTTGCTTCACCTCTTGCTGTAAACTCCAGTCTTAATTTTGGATGAGCCATATTGCTTTTGGCATTTCCTGGGGTTCTTCAGTGGTGATGGGTTTTGGTGCATCTTCATCATCTTCCCTGCTCTTTGATGTTCAGTCCTTCAATATCCTTTGTCTGCAAACTATCATTCCTGTGCTGCCTGCTGTCTTCCACTACCGTGCCACTGGAGCACAGAGCCTGAGCAGCTTCCTGCCACCAGGTGTAGGCTTCCTTACTGCAATCCAAAAAGGTTTTTCCCTGGTTTTGTTCTACTTCAAAGATACTGAAGCTCACATTGATGGTGATGTGTTTGTGTTAGTGGTGGTATGCTTGCTTATACTGTCAACAAGAGTAGCTTAAAATCCTGAGTGCAACTTGTTGTCTTTATACCACAGAGTAGTATAGAATCAAAAAATGGATAAATTCTTCTTTCATCAAACAAAGGAAAGTGTAAAGAAAAGAGTGCTGTGCTTAAACACCCTCTTTATCATTCTCTGGATTCTTAGAGTGATTCAGTAGGATTGTTGCCTTCCCCACCTGACTCCTCACTGAAAGACTAAAGATAAATACCCCAACACATGTTTTTCCATCAGGTCTCCATCTTTCCTTGCTTCCTCTGGTCCTTCTGACCTGCAGCCACTGCTCCCTGCCGTTTTACTTTTACACTTAGTTCCCTCTACAGTGTTATCCCACACTTTTCATAGCTAAAATATGTCTCATGGATTATTGAACACGTTGACCCCATAGAGACAAGCTTTGGTGTGATGAGCCATACACACATGTAGAAACTACACTGATGAGGCAGTGAAGAATTAAGCTGCTAACAAAGTAAAACATTGCATGGACAACAATTAATAAAGTAAGACATAACAAAATACAGTTAGTGAATCAGAATGCTGACAGAGAATTGTCCTTCAGGACCCACTTGTCCTAGCAGATATTTTTAGCAAGCTACTGAGGAAAAAATCAGGTTTTGAACATATTATGGAAATCACTGAGTGACAAGACATGAAAATTACTATTGGACCATATGGTCTTTGAGGCAGAAGAATATCACACCAGCATGTGTGCCTGACCCATCACAAGTGACTGACTAATCATAAGCCAAGGAACATGCTGAAAGGGACCTCCTTGGTCCTAAGAAGTACCAAGACCCCCACAAAAAAAATTTAATATGCATCATAATTACATTTTTTTCTGTGCTTTCTAGTTCCTCAAATAGATTTCAAATGGGGGTGTTGACAACTTAGGCAAATCACTGTTTGCTACACTGCCAAGAAGCTACATTAGCTATTATCAGTTAGTTATGTCCAGATTGTTTCTTCCAAATCTCCCTCATTTGTGAATGAACTATATACTTCCCCAGCTGCATTTCTCCTTCCTCTTTTTCCTGCCTTAAGTCACCCAGTGCAAGCTTATTCTAGAAGGCTCCTTCCCTCCCTCCCTTCCTCCCTTCCTGCCTTCCTTCCTGCCTGCCTGCCTGCCTGCCTGCCTGCCTGCCTCCCTGACTCATCGTAGCTTAGTGTTAAGACATCCTCACACAGGGTGAGTAAGGATGCTCTTCCACTTTGAACACCAGCTTCTGCAACCCCCGTTTGAGCTGCGGTGAAGCCCATGTAATTTGGGCAACCATCTCTCACCACTCGTGCCACTCACCTGTACTTGCAGCAGGGAAAAGCTCACCTATGCCTGACTTTTTCTTCTGGCTTCCTGAAGTCACTTGTGATAATATTAGTGTTACAGTGGATCGCCTTTCATTACTGTCTTTTACTCATCTAAGGCTACTTACAGCGGAAAACTGCAAGTCTGCTGATAGTGCTTTTTGAGCTATCTAGATCCTTTATTTCTGCAATGGTTATCCATAATAGCAATGACATGTTTCTGCTGAATATTTTCTAAATATTGTCTTTCAAGCAAATCTGGAAAGACTATCTCATGTACAGAGGTCTTGGATGATACTGCAACTCCAGTTTGACATAAAACATTATGCAATTAACCTGTTATTGTAACAGAATTAGCATTCATATTTGCAAAATAGGGATTTTGACCTCATTTTAAAACAGCAAAGCACAGTGTATTTTCTAAAAGAAAACAGTTTTCAGGATGATTTTCTAAGTAGTATTGGGCAAAGGTAGTGAATAGCTTAAACAGGCACTTGTTGCTCTGTCACATTCAAAAACCTTTTGCAGTATTGCAGCAATATTTATTTTTTCTCTTGCCAGCCTTTGAGGATAGGGGAGCCAATGGGAAGAACCTCTTTTTTATTAGAAGTCAAAATCAAAGTAATATTTTCAAAGGTATATTCATTATTTTTTTCAGAGGCAATATCAGCAAAAGATCTTTGCCTTTTTCTTTCTCAAAAAAAAAAAAAAAAAGGGTATTGCACTGTACTGAGCACAGGAGTACAGAGTTGGGAATTGAATTTTTCTCCTCTAGGAAAGTTTAGCCTGTAAATCAGATCAATCCTGTGCAGTGTGTGACCAGACTGGGAAAATAAAAGATAACCTGTTAAAACCACTCAACCCTATATTCATTATATGCCTGAAAAGCTCACTGTATTGAAGTGATTTACAAATAGTACATGGTTGCAATAAGGATAGCAATCTTGCTGACAGATTTTCACACATATGCATAAATATGTCTGTGTACAAACATCCATACACAAAAACTGGCCAAAATCCAGGCTTGCAAAAGCTTTCTTTGCCCCTGAACTGATTTGTTCTTTGGTATGTAACCTTGTAGATATCTTTATTATAAAGTTTGGAAAACATCACCCAACATTTAAAATCATAATTAACTCTGAATTAAACACCTCAGTAATGAGTGAAATCTTTTCTTGCACGGTGCAAAATATCTGATTTCCTTTGAAAAGTTCCAGGAGTAGTTTTTTTATTTCCAACTAATCTTTCTTGTATGTCAGGAAACTGCTAATAATTTTGCAGGTATATAATTCAATTTGTATGCTAAAAACATGCACTTTGTATTCTTTGAACTTCACCATGACAGAGCATACTAAACTCTCATAATTAAAATAAGAGTGTGCTGTGGATAGAGAACTCTTCATAAGGTTTGTATGCAGCTGACTCAAAAAAGAAGAGTGCTGGTGTCACTGATTTTATAGAAAGAGATGTTGCTGTAGAGCAGGTGAACAGATGGGACCAAGGCAGTACAGAACAGATACAACACGGGAAGAGAAGGAAGCAATAAATAAATGTCAGAAAAGCAGAAACCATGCAGCTGCAGTCCCAAACTGACAGGAAGAGTGGTGACATGCATATGCACGAAGGAAACAATATTTTACAACAGCACAGCCTTAAAAAAACCACTATGAGTTATGCACTTACAAGTATAAGGTCAGAAAATTCACTTCAAGGAGCTTGGCATCTCTTCTCCCCTCCTCAAATATGATATGAAAAGCTGATATGAAGCTGGATGTGATTCAAAGGAATCAACCCCCAGCTGGACTGTAAGCCAAAGCACCTTTATTAACACCAGTGGGGAATGCAGAGGGTTTGTGCCTTACAAAATGCCACTACACAGAAGTCAAATTTTGGCCAGTTTTATAGGGAATTTCACTAAGGATACTGTACATTCTGTGATTAATTTCTAAATATCTTTCTAAGTTACATCAATCATTACACATCCTTCTAAGCTACACAGACATCTTGTAAATTACCTATATATTTTTAGAGCTTAGAAAAATTATTGAAATCTAAATATCTTTTGACTATATATGTATTTTCTAACTAGGTAATGTTTACTGATTTAAGTCTCTAGGATAGAAAGGTCTTCTGATTTATTTCTTACAGCTGCAGGACTAGTCTTCCTCAAGGTTTTCTTTATCTAAAGCTCTGCATGGTTAAGTAAATTTGTGTTTTATGGCTTATGGTTTTACTGCTGTTAGTTCAGAGTTTCTTTTCCCCTGCTTATCTTTGATAGAAGATAGACAGAAAACACTTGCTTCTTCATAGGATTAAGGCCAGTTCCTTACAAAAAAACTTCTAAATTACTGTAAGCAAGTTACACTATAGCAAGCCTCGCTTCAGATATGCCTGTGAGTACACTGAGGTGGAGGACCTGGTGGGTGCCAGGCTGTTCTTTCAGATTTGGGTTGTAGCACAACATTAGACCTGCACATGAGGATAATTCATCTGCAAAGCAGCAAGTAATTGTTCAGGAGACAGTGAGCTGTGCCAATTTACTACCACTAGTAGTGCTGGTATAGGAAAGACTCAGGAGGGGCAGTGACACCCAAGGAAACAAGAAGGAACTACTGAAAAAGTTAATTACAATGGATGTGTTTGTTAAGGGACAGAACGTGGAGAAGACTATCAGTGGTGTTGAAAAATATTCCTGGATACATGCCTTGCATTGAGTCCTGTTATATGCAACGTGCATGAATGAGTTGTGTTTTTTTCCTGTTGCTAGCTGGTTTCAATAAAGTCTAAGTAAAGAATCAGCAGTTTTCAGGACAGAAAATATTGCTATCTAGCAGCCATGACACACACATACATATATATATATATATCAGATCACCCTGTAACTGAGTC
>JAWWMO010000096.1:44300610-44312641 GCA_035047845.1 Dendrocincla fuliginosa | reverse complement strand
TAATGGATGGTACAGATTTCTTCTAAGAAATCAGAAGGTAATATGTCTTGACTAATGCAATCAATATTTGCATGAAGTTGTTTTAAAGATGTAAGAAATTTAAAAAATCCTACTTTTAATTTTTGATTAGTACCATTTAATTTTTCAGACATAAGACAGGAATATGAGAACACATGGTAGAACCCCCTAAAGTACCAAAGGGTGTGCATGCACATATGGCTTTGTGTCCATTTTGACAGGTCTACAACCCAACTGAACAAGAGGTGCACAGGAGTAAGACAGAAAATCTCACAGCTTATGGGTCACAGTCTGCCTGCAACATGCATATCACAAAACATTCCCCCATTATTTCCAGCTAAGTCAATCATTCTGCATTTTCTGCTGACTCCACTTTTTTCTCAGTTCTACATCCAGAAACAGTCATTATGTATTTTCTGCTTTTGAAGAAAAGGTAAGTTGGTGGAGAGTCAGTGTGAAACCAAAACACTGCTTGCTTTTGGCAGATCCTGCTGTCAGCAGCAAAGGGGAAAGCCACTTCTTCTGTACCTTAAACCAAGAGCTACTGAAGTGCAACAGTACCTTTCTGTATGCCCCTATTTCAAAGCTAATGGAAAATACACTAATACACATTACTATCAAGGTAATGGGTTCACTAAGAAAGAAAAATTAAACAATCTTCACCATCCTTTCTGTCCTAGACTGTCCCAACATTCACAATTATTAAACATTGGTGGTTCACCCTCCAACTTCTGCCACATAAAGTGAGAGGTTGGCTCTGGATAGCCACAGTGGACAGTCACTTCACCTCTGGAGAATGGCTTTAAAACAAATGCCCCATAATTGCTGGCAAAGCTTTTCTTCTGAGCGAGTAGCTGACACAAACACTTACCTGTTGCAAGTGCACTTCTGTCATCTTCTTGGCAATAAAAAAACTACTACTAGCTGTATTAAGATGCTGGCAATAAAAAAACTACTACTAGCTGTATGAAGATGCTGGCAATAATTTGAGCAGTTTGGATAATCTAAAATAGGCACAAGTCCTTGCCAAGTACATTTCAAACAAAATAAAAAGGACACACTTTAAAAAAACCAAACCAAACCATTTTTGTTTCAGAATCTTTTAAACAATTTACTTCTCAGCCTCCATACAGCCACAGAGGCCCACAGCACACCAGGACATAAATTGCACTGCTTCTTCAGTGCAAAAATGTAGTCCACTCTCTGATGTACTTTCAGCCACTGAAACAATCTTTTGTACTTCACATAACCTGCTTTTCCTCTCCTGTTAAGCTATTTCAGAATTTGGTTTCAACTGACGTTAAAGACACACCTTAACAGTAAAATTTATGTTCTATCCCTGGCTGGAAAAAAGTGCTGTCTACAGCATAACGTTAACTCATGTCTACTTAGTCAAGAGTGGCATTTCTCAGTGTGTGGTAAGGAAAATTAGCAGTCAGTCACTCCAAATACTACACGTAACTTAAAATAAACAATATATGCAGACTCAAAAATGCAAATAAACTGCCCAGTACACATCCAGTTAAAGCAACTGTTATTAAAGCACATAATCAATGCATCACATCAAATCCATGTAAGCAAATGTTCATAAGGCTTTTTGCTATTCCGTTTTTCAGCACTTTTTCTAGCTATGACTTATTTTCTCTGCTGCCTGTAATCTTCAATTGGAAGTATGCCTATGCCAGATTCTAAGCATTAACCAATAACCCAAAAATTGAGAAGGGCCGTACCAGATTTCTTTCTGCTCTGTTTCATTCTGCCACTAATTATTCAGTCAAAAATCTGTTCCATTTTTTGTTCAGGCTGGGATTTTTGGCAGTAGCTGAGACTTCTTTAGAAACAGTTCACTACAGTTTAAATTCATTATCTGTTCCTAATTAAAATGATCTCTTTTATTGTCACAAAAGAAAATCCTATTACAGAAACTAATGAGCTGCAATCTTCAGTAACTGAGAACATGTGTTTACAAGCAGGAACACTTAATGCCAGTGCCAATCAGGTGCTGAAATTTAGTACATTTTCTAGATCTATATGCTTAAGTATATATAGTTCAAAGCAGTGAAATGTAGTTTCATCTTAGTAATTAATCTGTTGCTTCTCACTGGTCCTATCTGGGGGCAATATTAGTATAATTACAAGATACTCAAATAGGCAAATTTATAAAAATAATCATAAACCCCACTGTAATTCAGTTTACTTAAGTTACTTTGAGCAGTACATAAATGTTATAGTTAGGACAAGGGTTTCTAACATTGTTTGTATCCATCTGTTGATTTACTGAAACTTTGCTGACTCTGCTGCCCCCTAATTCCACCTAAGCTTACAAATAATTGTATGTAGTAAAAGGTTAATCCCAATCAGACCTGACTGGCCCTAGCATTAAGTATTTCTGCTTGTAAACACTTGCTATCAGTTACTGAAGATTGCAGCTCATTAGTTTCTGTAACAGGGTTTTCTTTTTTGACAATAAAATGGATCATTTTAATTAGCAACAGATAGTGAATTTAAACTGCAGTGAACTGTTTCTAAAGTCTGTTACTGCCAAAAAACCAAATCTGAACAAAATATGCAATAGATTTGTGCTGAATAATTACAGAATCACAGAATGGGTCAGTTTGGAAGGGACTACAGTGGGTCATCTGCTCCAATCTCCCTGCTCAAGCAGGGCCATCCTAGAGCACATGGCACAGGATTGCATCCAGATAGTTCCTAGATATATCCAGTGAGGGAGACTCCACATGTGTCTGGGCAATCTGTTCCAGTGCTCAGTCACTCACACAGTTAAGAAGCTCTTCCCCGTGTTCAGGTGGAACTTCCGTGCATCAGTTTCTGCCCTTTGACTCTTCTAATGCCTGGCACCATTGAGAAGAGCCTGGCTCCCTCCTGGCAACCTCCCATCAGATACTGGTAAGACACTGGTGAGGTCCCTGTTCAGTTGTGTCTTCTTGAGGCTGAACAGGCCCAGCTTCTTCAGCCTTTCCTCGTAAGATCAACTGTAGCTTTAATTAGTGGTAGAAAATATAGGGAGCAGAAAAAAAATTATACAGCCCTCCTCAATTTTTGCATCATTGGGGGAAATAAACTAATTCTTAGAATCTGGCAGAGACATTCTTCCAATCAAGAGGATTACAGGGAGCATTGATAATAAGTCATAGCTAAAGAAGGTATTAACAAACTGAATAGCAAAGAGCTGTGTAAGAAACTCTGCTTACATGGATCTGATGTGATGCTTTGACTGTATGCTTTACTGTCAGGGCCAGACAGGTGCTCCCTAGGGAACCAGAGTATTTTACCTCATGCTAAGCATGCAAGTCTGAGTCTCAAATGGGGTAATCTGATTGTGATGGGTTCTGAGCAGCGCAGTTCCCAATGAATTGCAGTGGTGGTGGATCACCATGACCTCTGTCAATAAATAATTTAAGAGACTGATTTCAACTAAGTAAAATACAGGAAACAAGGTGAGTCTAACTGCTGGCAGCATTCAGATAGTTGTATTGTATTTTATCTTGAGGAAGATGTATCTTAGGAGAAGTAACAGCTAACTATCTGCTATTAAAAATTAAGCCACATTCTGTCAAGCTAAGCAATAGCAAAGCCTCCCACCATTGGAGATTTAATTAACTGGGCTCTCTATGTGGATCAATCTATCACCTGGCATTGAACACTAGCAGGGTGGTGTTCTATGAATGCCCTACCAAGAAAGTTTTGCATTCTTTTTTAAAAGGAGAAAATAAAATATTTTGATTTTTCTTAATCAAAATAGGGTACGGGAGAAATCAACAGGATACTTATTTGATATCATGCAGAAGTAAATTCATCTCTCTCCCATTACAACGAAGAAACTCAGGTTTATTAGGGCTTAAAAGTGTGTACTTCTCAGAGGACTTGAGTGAAACAAAATCAAACTGTGGTCCATTGAAATAGTTAGCTGTTTCTTCAGGACCTTCTCTGAAAATAGTCAGACACTATTTTCATTCTGTTTGTTAGTTCCTAAGGATGATGGCCTCCATCACAGGGTAAGAATGGGACTTGAATTGGCTTCTTGTTTTGTTTTTTTGAGGAAGCCAGAAGGGAAGGGGATTAAGAACATGTTTATTTGCCTGTACACAGTATCTCCAGAACAGATGTTTGTGTTTCTATGGTAACTATGGCAACATGCATGCCAATTTTAACAAGTCTCAAAACATTTTTGACCAAGTCATCAGGAAATACTTAACTTCTTGATTACGTGTTTCCACTAGCTCTTAAATCTTCTTGAGATTTTAATCTCCAAGAACAATCTTTTACTGTGCACAACAGAATGAGTACAATGACAAGTTGTTTTAGAAATTATTTATTGTACAAATGCATACACTGCTTCTTACAACCACCATGGTGCAGAATCTTACCAAATCTCAGTTGACTGCATTGATGTAAATAATCATTTTAGCTTCATTTACATTAGGAAGTCAATTTCTCCAGTAATGCTTCTATTCCTTTTACATTTTTATTCTGCTTCAGCTTTGGGATAAGCTTTTTCAGTCCCTTTTTGACTGTATTTGCCACTTTTTCATCAGTGCTCCGGAGAAGGCTACGAGAAACAGGAAAAATTGCAGGATGTCACAGGTCAGCATGTAGGTCATAGGAAAAGAAGCTGTCCGTGTAAGTAAACAGTAAGTATTTGGGAAGAATACAGTTCAGGCTAGATTCAGTCACCTCCTATTGTAAATAGAAGCAAAAGCAAAAAATTGCAGAAAGTACGAAACACCAACAGAAACAACAAATAATAAATCAGTTTGCAGGGAACTGCTGATTCCTACTCAAAGAATGTTCAAACACTGGGCCAAGACCAGGTTGCTCAGGGCTTCACACCCCCTTGGCTTGAAACCTGCCAAGCTGGAGACAGCCCAAACTCCCCGACCCCCAGCCCTACTGCTGGACCACCCCCATAAGGAAAAGGCTTCTCCTTATCTTCAGCCTGGGCCTTTTTTGTTTCAACTTGTGCCACTGCCTCTTGCCCTCTACTGACATATGCACGGACATGAAGGAACCAGCTCTCCTCCATCCTCTGCCACGGGTGCCCGGTATGCTGCTGGGTGCCCACAAACTGCCCCTTCTCCCAGACAAACAGCCTTGGCCTCACAGCCTCTCCTCCCAGGCCAAGGGATCCAGCCCATAACTATGCTGGTCATCCTCCATTAAACTCACTCCAGCTGTTGATACTTCTCTTGTAAGGGGAGTCCTAAAACAAGATGCAGTGACATACATCCAACACATTAACAAGTACCTTCACTATTGTACTTCCATGCTGCATTTAGTGCAGGACTACAGAGCCTTACCAGTTCTGTTTTTCTTCTAGATACTACTTCTAGAAAATAAATCAGATTTCCCAGATACCTCTCTTCCTCAGAAACAAGGAAATTCATCATAAGCTGTAAAATATCATTAGAAAAGAAAAATCTTTTGCACTCTCCAGATCAACGTTGGTAATGGCTGTCCTTCTCCCCCCTTTTGGTGAAATGCTCTTGCATTATAATAAAAAAGATCAATAAAGCAAATGGCACACCTAATTTGCTACTTCAAAATGATGAGTGAACACTGTCTAAAAAAAGTGTCTTCTCCAGTCAATGTGTGCAAATGATGTGTGCAAATCAGAATTGCAAGCCTGATATACAAATAAACTAAGACTGGAAACAAACTATAACACCCATGTGTTGGGATGAAGCAGGCTGCATGATTTCTTACAAAGTTTCTTATAAGATTCTTACAGTTTTCTTACAAATTTGCAGCTACCTAAAAGCTTGTTTCTTGGTTACTTTTTAAACAGGAATTAGACATGGCAAACTGAACTAAGACATAAAGGAATTAGCATAGTTTAAGATGAGATTTAAATTTTGTCTCTTTTAGAACTCCAAATCCTGTGTCAGATGGCAACACTACAGGCACTAAAGCACAGGGTCTCTATATGACAACACCACTACTTTCAGCTATTTCATTCCTAGATTTTATGACTATGACTAACAACTTTTAGCAGCAAATTCTGTTACACTTTTAGCTTTAACAGGACTATTTAATCAAGAGGCTTTCTTTAAAACTGAATTCAACACAGGTGAGGGTGATACTTTCTCATCTTTTCTGTTAGACATGTACTCCTGGTAACTGCAAGAAAGCGCATGACAAAGGATGTAGTGATCACATTGGTAAGTAATACAGAGAGGTACACATGGTTCACTCACCATCAGAGATAAAGAGCACACAAAGTAGCAAGACACTCTGGACCTCATTTTAGGTATTTCTAAAAATGAATTTCATCTGTTGACAGATATACATGTGCAGCTGCTTTCAAACTCCTAGTATCCACAGGTATTTCAAGACACCATTCTTAATACAGAACATCTGCATGTTTGATAAGACCAACATAGTGGGGGGTCTTAAAATTATTTTTCTGAAACTTCTTTTAAGATCTAGAAAGCTGGCACCTATGTATTTTGTGGATATAAAATATATCTTCTACATGTTACAGGAATAACACATGAAGGTCAGTAAGACATTTAGTGAAGTTTGTTCTTGTCCATTTTCTACCCTGATGTAACACATCATTTACAAATTAAGAAGTACCCAGGAAAGGTCATATACAGGAAAGTGAATAGATCTGCATCCATGACATTCAAGTACTTACAACACTCTATACACTAGGCTGGACTGTAAGCTTGCAGAGGGTCCTCTCATTACCTTGGGACTCCTCAAGCTAGTATGAGGTCAGAACCAGGCCCCAATTTTTTAAAAAACATAAATTAAAAGTACGGCAAGAAAAGGAGAAGGTCCAGATTGTACCATGTAAGTAAGAAGTCAAGTACATGCAATGACTGCTTGTAACTGACAAATAATGACTAGATAGCCAAAAATCTTCAAATGGACTCACTGACTAATTCTGAGTTTCAGATTTGCATGTGTGTGACAGATGGCTTCTGAAAGCCAACAACAAAACAAAAATCAATCACAGCTTCAGGGAGAACTGGCATCATCTGAAAATTACTTTTGTCTGAGGAATCTGAGCTCCTTTAGGACAAAAGAAGTATCCGGGTTTTTTAAATGAGGTTTTTAAAAACTAATGTAAAAAACCCCTTGCAGTTACTATCTACACCAGACTAAAATAAATTTATTATAAATTTATTATTGCTATATGATTTAGGTAATCTCTTGACTTCAGTTAAAGAAAAATGTGAATAATTACGACACATCTGTGAGGTAAGCAGGTGTCCCATGACATGGAACAAAAGGAGCTGGTTATGTGTTCTCAGCTGCCTAACAAAAGGACATCACGCCTAAAAAGTCATCTAGAGAAGTTCAGTCTACAAGCAATTCAGATTTAAGTGAAATAAAAAAGAACAAAATTCCAGAAAACAAATATTCTACAATATACCTTTTTTTCTCTTTCCTGTAAGTTCTAGTACTGCTGAATATACTACCAGCCTGGGAGATAAGCTCCCCTGCTTGATAACAAAGGACACTTTCCAAAGTCCCAACTTGTAATGACATGGCTAATTGCAGAGAGGGAGAAAGACTGCCATTCTTCACAGACTTTTCCATAAAACACACCACTGCTGTGTTGTTTTTTTTCTAATACACAATTACTAGTTTTCTATTTTATTTGTAAGTTTTCAAAGCGTATTCAAAGACTATTGCCACAATAATCACCAAATAGTTTTTAAAGTGCTAAGTATTAAAAAAAAATCTATTAATTTACTTTTCAACCTTATTTGGATAATTTAAACAGCTTAGTACATAGACCAGCAACACCACATTATACAAATCTGTTCAGCCTTGAGTTAAAAAAAAGTCCAAGCATTAATACAGTGCCAGCGAAAAAGCCTTTCTAACAAACTCCATTGAGCATCTGTGCGCGGGATCAGTAACTTACAGGCTTTAGATTCATTATTGCATTCAAAAAGGCCTTTTGTAAGAGGCAAAGAAAGAGCATTATCATTTTGGCAGCTAAATAATCTTAACAGTCAGATCCATATGAAGATGTTGTATAAACAGGCTTTGTATCTGAATTGCAACTACTCTTCTACTAGCAATTCTTCTCACTAGTGATCTGAATGATAATGACTAAACAAACTTAGGAATTAACAAGAGAAGTGAAAACAGCTTTTGATTCACCTTGCAAAAGAGCAAGAACATCAAAGCAGTCCTACTCTAAACTCATAAAGAGCAGAGAAGGAAAGCAAACAGTGAGGAGTCTAAAGTAACTTTAGGAGAGAGAAAAATGGAGCAGAAAAAAAAAGCAGAGGATTTATTTTTCAAAATCATGTTGTCTGTTTCAATTGTTTGCTGATATTGGTTGAGTGAAAGTCTTTACAAGCAGCCAGAAGTGGAAGGCTGGCAGAGAAGTTCCAGAACACAAACCACACGCTCCAGGTTAAAGGCAAAACCTTGGGTTTCTATGACCTGATACTGACAGAAAGGTACGAAGTGAAGGCAGTGATGATGAACACAGCTGTTCATGTTCAATTAAAAATAAACAGTTAATCTGATTCCTGTGGAATTTTTCTGATCTCACTGCTTGCATGGTTTGCTGCATGAAAGCCATAAGCCAGTCAGCTCATCATAAGCCTTTGCATAGTCTATTCTAGAGATCTGGTCTCTTCCAAACAGTTTTTTACTGCAGTACTAGAAAATTTTAGGCTTTATAATTAAGGCAACAATACAAAGCAATAATTTACCAAAACAAACAAAACAAATCACAACAATTTCCAGATTCTTGTATGTTGCCACCAGTTCCAGGTGTTTCAGAGAAAATTATTTTAATGTAGGTATTCATGGCCTGCTCTTTTGAGAATTTTATGCTTATAAAATACAACATGATGCGAACAATTTTAAAAATAAATGGATTTTTAATCTTCAGATTTTTCAATACTGAGCTGCTTCCTAGTACTACAAAAGACCATGCTCAACGAAACTCTGGCTTGAATTTTTCCATTTCCCTGTTCCACTGAAGACTTGCCAGCTGCAGGAATTACAGGACATATTAAATGTCATTTTGTTGGTAGAAATTTCAACTGATGTTCTCTTAGCTGTTCCAGAAATTAACACTGCAATCTAATCAGAAGAGGCCATGTGCCTTACATACCAACAAAGAATAATGGCACCTCGATTTACTTCTGCCCAGGTCTTCAGATTCTCAATACCAACCCGTTCCAACAGTGTTCTTCCAAAGCAAACTGTAAAATGTGGGAAAGAGGCAGGGAGAAGAAAAAATCTGAGATAGTATCTTTATACAAAGAAGCCTGATGAAGTTCTCTGTAGCTGCAATTTAATCAAAGTTTTTAGTCCACACAAAGTTCTGCTTCCTCACAATACTTGACTATTCAATGTACGTAATGAAATGTTAGACTACTTCCAAGTACTGCTTGAAATTTGTTAAGACAACAGCAGCACTGTGTGACAGTTTACAAATATAAAGCAAACTTGTTTTTTAAAAGGATATGAAAGACTACCAACACCTTAAAAGAAGGCATCCACTCCAAATAGAGAGCTTGACAAGAATCACAGAATTCATTTTGTTGAAAAGAGCATTATATGCAATATATTAAATATATACACACCTCTGTTAAAAGGTGTGTGACTTTAAAATTGAAGGAAAAGAATTTGCACAGAAGTTACTTAAAGCTTCAGAGCTACTCCTTTATGGATTGAATCCACCTCCCCTCTAGGAACCTTGTTTCTTTCAGCTGTACTGATGCTCCAGAGCTCTATTTCTTCAGCGGCTTTGAAATCCTAAGCTGACTTGTAGACTCACAGACTCATTACAACAGTGACATTGTAAAACAAAGAACTTAGGCTGACCTCAAGTTCCCAGCTGAATTTGAAGAACCAAACTTCATAAAAATTGTTCTTATAACTTGTATGCTGAGCAAACTTATAACGCCAAAAAACCTCAACAAACTCCAACCTCCAAACACTGAAGTTATTTTTCATGTCACTTTAGATTTGAATTCCACCTGAAGACAGATCAATTTTTACACAACTTGCTCCCCATGTAATAACAATAGTTTGTTTTTTCATGACAATTCAATAAACCCAGAGCAACATTTCTAAATGGCACTTTTTCGAGGAAACCAAAGGGAACAATATGTGCTTAAAATGGTAATTGCACAATGTTAGTAGACATAAATCCAGATTACTATCATCATCTCAGTCAGGCTTGTCTCTAAAAGACTGTCATAAAACTTTCCCTGCTCATATTTTTAATCACCTACTTGAGAAGTAGGAAAACAGCCTCTTTTCAGAAACATTTAATAAAGTACAACTAACATTTTTTAAAGGAAATGGTGGCTACCTGAATGTAGCAAGAAAAACTCTTTACTTCTTTTCAACAAGGTCTGATAATTCTACACAGAAGAAAAACCACTACACATAAAGAAGTTCTCTCAGATTATACTTTGCTACTCACTCTCTTTTATTTTTTGATGTTTTTCTATGAGGAAAGGAAATGACTATTAGCATAGGGTGATTCGCACAACAAGATTCCAGTTACGTAATAAAATAAGTTTAAAAGCAAAATTAAGATGGAAACATCTGCACCCGGTATCTATCTTATAGGACATAAACTAGCCAAGTTGTCCTATTTTTGTGCACGAATTACTGTAATTACAGTTACAAAGCACTAACCCAGCAGCACTAATGAACACAGTAAAGACTAGAGTTTGACTCACAAACACTAATGAAAGAGCGGTTCCTGTTAGAAAGATTTTACTGTTTCTATTATTATACTTTACACTTCTATGCAATTCAGAAAACACATTTTAAGAACAGAAATGAACTCTGTCCCAAACACTACTTGTGTTACAGAAAAAGCAACATATCCTTGGCATTGTCTGTATAGCAACTCACAACAGCAAAAAGATGGAATCAATAATGCAAAAGTTTCCATACACTTCTATAATAAAAAAACATAAATGCAAAAATCTTATTTTAGGTCAGATAACCAATTACTCAAAAGTCAATTTGATCAAATAAAACTGAATTTACAACATACCTTCTTTGCCACTCTCTCTCATTTTTTCATCTTGCTCTATTAACCATTTCAAAACTAGATGTCCTGCTGGATGTTCTGCAATGTGAAGCTTTAAGGGGAATAGACAAACCAAACCAAAACCAAATTATTTAGTGATGATATCTCAAAATACAGTTACATGTCTGGCCATAAATATTTCTACTTGATTTATTCTCTCTGCCTTCAGACACCACATCACACTGATTCATTTAGTCATCACCTAGACAAATATCAACAAGTCTGATGCAAGTTCTGAAATACTTATTCAAATTGACCAGTTTAATTTTTACCATCGTCCCTGTAACATCTAACTTTTAGTAATATAAACACTATCAACAAACGTTTTACCCACCCCTCCAAAGACTTCATTCTTACTGAGCAGAATCTCTTGGTCTACCTGCCTCTGCAAGAACTTCCAGATCTCCCGCATTTTCAGACTTGAAAATTCATTACGGTATGGTTCACAGAAAACATGAATAGTTCATGTAAAATACTGTAAAATATGTATCTTAAAGAAGGGGAAAGACAGAGCAAATCCAGTCCAACTATGGAAATCTGGAGGACATCTCTTTTAAATATAGTGTACACTGCATTTTTTTGTTTTCTACTCTACAGACACGTATCTGACTGAGCTTAACTCAACAGAACAGGAGGGGCACACTTTGAAGACAAGGTCATACTGTAAAGACAAACAACTACTATCCAAGATCTTTCCTTACATGGATATTATGCATATCTGAAAGATGATAAAAGCCCCTGTCATTCTAAGTGTAAACAGTGAAATGACCTATAAAACTTTGCTAAGTGCTTGATTGCACAGTGATAACATTAAATGAGAGACTGTGTAACATGCTTGTCAGCAACCCTCCCACTGAATGTTTAAAACAGTTCTGAAGATTGAAGATCACGAAGCACCTTGGCCTACAACTCATATGAAATGCTAGCTCTACCCACCATCACTCCAGATGCGCTAAC
>JAWWMO010000096.1:44276266-44287155 GCA_035047845.1 Dendrocincla fuliginosa | reverse complement strand
ATCACTTACTGATATTTAGCAGGATGCACTTAACTGTCTCTGCCATCCAAAACAAACATGCTTTCCTTTTACAAAGCATAGTACTGACTTTTTATATCACTCTTCTAAAGCAACAGTGACAAGCAAAATTTGTAAAGCTTTGAGAGCAGTGCCACTACGCAATACACCATGGCTTTCAGTTACTCTTATAAGCAATGTTAAAGGTTTGCTGGGTTTTTTTAAATATTGTAAAAGCAGTTTAATAAGAACAATCTGCTGCTATTAGACTTCCAGACATCTAGTGCATATTCCATGCAAAGCTATACTGCAAATGTGCAACAACAGCAACAATACTCAACATCATTTACTGCCTTTCAAACAAATAAGTTTTCTGTAGAACTTCAGAGCCCCTCACATATGATTCCACTTCTCATTTTACAATACTGTTTAACTGTTCCAGTAGAGCTTTGCCTCACAGCAGAACAAGTGACAACAGGACATCATGCAGAAGAAAAAAATTTTAGAAAGAAATTAAACAGTGATAAAACCAGACAATTATTTAGTCTTTTTGCATAAACAAACAAACAAACAAGTTGTAAAATGTAAAAGCAGTGATAACATGCAAAATGTCTATTTTTTTTTTAAAGGAGCTCTCAAGATAGTCTGGATAGCAGAAATTAAATAACACAATGGATGATCAACTTTGTTTCATGATTTTCTGTACCAAAGTTTATACCGAGTGCTTTTAGAACAGCTGATTACACTTCCAAAATGGTCTATGAAAAGCTCTGTATTTTCCAAATGAACAAAAATTGCCAGTTTCAAGCCAACCACTCAGCACTGCCATTAAAATAAACAGCTTAGGATGGCATGCCAATTATTTAAATTTCCTACTGCATCTTTACTTTTGACTTCCAAGTAAATTCGTAACTGCTGATCCTCACGACTTCGGCCTCAAGTTTACTCAAATGAAGTCATTTTTCCCACTGCAAAGATTAAACAGCAAGTAAGCCTGGAGGTATTCAGCCAATTTGAGAAGGGGATAACAAGGAACAGAGAAAGAGGAAGATCTCGACAAACAATGCATTTCCCAAAACCTGGTTTTCACTGACATCCAGGCTTAAAAATCTGCTCACCTCCCTCTTCACCATCCTGGAGTTTCCTCTTCTTTGCAAACTTTTCTGGTTGCTGCTTGTTCTTGAACTGTTTGACAGTAGCTCTTCCAGGTCTTAACTGTCCTTTAACAAATTTCTTGGAAATGGATTTAGGCTTTCCCTCCTCATCTCCTTTGTTAAATTGCTTCTTTGGTGGACCTGAATCTATTAACCAACAAAACAGAAATTAACATGCTCTCACAGAACTAGTGTTGCTTCAAAATTAAAAAATGTAACAAGAATTCAACTTCTTTGTAATAACAATTCTATATTTAACAGTAATTCTTATATGCTTCTCAAAGCCAGTGTTTTAATTGCAGCCCCTGGGTGTGCCAGTTTTCTCTAATGAAAGTTTTGCCTAGACATTGTTTTCTGGGCAGCTGGCATAAAAAGGATTATTCTACATCAAGAAGATCACTGTCCCTGATATGAAAGTTCATTGATCCCTATATCATTTTTTCACAATCTATGGTCAGAGCTGTCCCGGCATTACCTGTTCTGAGCGTCTGCCACTCCCTCCAGTTCCATGTCATCATCAAATCCTAAGACAGCACACTTTGCCCCATCCATGATGCTCAGATCATCCATGATGCTGCTGAACAGAACCTGACCTTGTGCTCACTTCTGGGGTTCCCTGCTAACCAGTGGCCTCCAACCAGAGTATCCCACTCTCTGGACCCACCGTTCAGCCAAATTTCAATCCACCTCACCAGCTGCTTATCCAGCCCATAATTCACCAGCACCTCGGTGAGGATTTTACAGGAGAGGAGGCACTGTCAAAGCCTTACTGAAGAACAGGTAGACAACACGCACTTCTCTTTGCTCATTTGCCAAACTAGTCAGTTTCACGCGCTAATTTACCAAGGCAAAATAAAAAAAAAAAAGGAACTCCAAGAATGCCAGTACACAACCACGACCACTCGGCCAGGGCTCCTATTATTGAGCCTCTGTCTTCTTACCATTATCCTTTTTAAACTTTCTTTTCCCGTGTGGCACTTTTCCACGAGGTGCCTTCCCATTCTTCCCCATGAACTTCTTTTTACCCTTGTTTTCCATGGCGGCAACGCTGCAAACAGACCACGAGCCGGGATTACGGGGCCGCCGCCGCTCCCTTGCGGGGCAGGGACAGCCCTCGCCCCCCGGTTAAGCCGCCAGGCGGAGCCGAACCCCACTCGGGGGCGGTGCGGGGACAGCGGCCGGCGGCACGGCTGGCACGGACGCGGCTCCCGCTCCCTGGGGAGGCCGGACCCGGCACGGTGGCAGCTCCCGGGAGGCGGCGGAACGGGGGGGTTTGAGCGGGACCGGTCCGGCCCTGGCGTCCTCGGGCCCCCCAGAGCTCCCCAGGTGCCCCAGAGCCCCCCCGGCCCCCCAGAGCTCCCCAGGTGCCCCAAAGCCCCCCGGGCCCCCCAGAGCCCCCCAGGTGCCCCAGAGCCCCCCGGGCCCCCGAGTACCCCCGGGCCCTCCAGAGCTCCCCAGGTGCCCCAGAGCCCCCCGGGCCCTCCAGAACCCCCTCAGCTCTCCAAAGCCCCCCGGGCCCACCAGAGCACCACCCAGAGCCCCCCCGGGCCCATGACAGTACCCCTCCGGACCCTCCCGGCCCCCCGCTCCGCCGCTCTCACCGCACACGTGCGGCCCCTTCCGCGCTTGCCGGCTCCTGCGCGGCGCGCCCCTCCCTATTGGCCGCCGCCCGACAGTGGCGCGACACCGTGCCGTACGGCGCGGCCGTGTGCCCGGGCCGAGGGGTGGCTGTCTGTCGGGCCGGTCTGTGTGTGTCTGCCCGGGCCGGAGGCGAGCTGTCTGTCGGGCCGGGCCGGGCCGGTCTGTGTGTCTAGCCGGGCCAGGGGCTGGCTGTCTGTTCGGGCCGGTCTGTGTGTCCGGGCCGAGGGGTGGCTGTCTGTCGGGCCGGGCCGGTCTGTGTGTCTAGCCGGGCCGGGCCGGGCCGGGCCGGGCTGGTCTGTCTAAGAAATCATTCACAACTAAGAAATCATTCACTCACCAGGGATTGAGTGTTCCTTTTAGCTTATCCTGTGTTGCCTACAGTATATTTTTTTTATAATGGCATTTCTGTTGGACATGAGGAATGATAGGTAATTACATGCTTTACTAGTTTATTTTAAGCCTCTGGGCTTTGTGTTAATAATGATGTTTTCTTTATGCAATATTCTTCCATATATTTTTTTCAAAAAGTCTCTTTGTCCAATTTCCATAGAGAATCCTAATTAAAAGTATGGTCTCTACTAAATGTTGTTGATTTAAACAACCAGAGCTGAATCATAAGAAAGGTTAAGGAGGAACAAGGCCCGAGTGCAGTAAGATTTATTATTTTTTCTCTCACACTACATTTGCCTGTGCTCTTGGACAAGTCTTGGCACTGCCTTTCTAGGGTATTGTTATGTATGTTTAGCAGCAGGACAGTGCCATTGGCAGAAGCCTTGACTTGACCTTTGTAATTTTTAATCTTCAGAGCCCCTGTGGGTGGGGTATGGCCAGGGGGTCTTCCTAGAATCATAGAATCATAGAATGGAAAGGACCCACAAGGATCATCAATTCCAACTCTTGGCCCTGCACAGGACCATCTTCAAGAGTAACACCATGTGCTTGAGAGTATTGTCCAAGTGCCTCTTGAACTCTTCTCAGGATTGGTGCTATGACCACTGCTCGGGGGAGCATATTCCCAACCACCCTCTGGGAACATTCTTCAAATATCCAATGTAAACCTCCCCTGACCCAACTTCAGGCCATTCCCTCAGATCCTGTCACTGGTCAACACAGAGATCAGTGCCTGCTCCTCCTCTTCCCCTCACGAGGAAGTTGTAACTGCAGTGAGGTGTCCCCTCAGACTCCTCTTCTCAAGGTTGAATTCACATCAAGTACCCTCAGCTGCTCCTCACGCGGCTTCCCCTCAAGGCCCTTCACCATCTTCATTGCCCTCCTTTGGACACTCTCTAAGAACTTAATATCTTTCCTATATTGCAGTGCCCCAAACTGCCCACAATATCCAAGGTGAGGCCATCCCAATGCAGAGCAGAGCAGGACAATCCCCTCCCTCCACTGGCTGGCGATGCTTTGCCTGATGCCCCCCAGGACCGGGTTGTCCCTCCTGGCTGCCAGGGCACTGCTGACTCACATCCAACTTGCCATCCACCAGGACCCCCAGGGCCCTTTCCATGGCACTGCTTTCCAGCATCTCATTCCCCAGTCTGTTCATACATCTGGGGTTGTCCCATCCCAGGTGCAGAATTCAGCAGTTTCCCTAGTTGAACTTCCTATGGTTGGTGATTGCCCAGACCTCTGATTTGTCAAGGTCTCTCTGCAGGACCTCCCTGCTTTCCAGGAACTCAACAGCTCCTCCCAGTTTTGTGTCATCCCTGCCAGTCCTGTGTCCAAGTCATTTATGAAGATGTTGAAGAGCACAGGGCCCAAGGTGGAGCCCTGTGGGACCCCACTAGTGACAGGTCTCCAGTCTGATGTTACCCCATTCATTATTACCCTCTGTGCTGGACCTGTGAGCCAATTGCTCACCTACCACCTGATGTGTGTAAGCTGTCGAGCAGATATAAGCTGGTGTTAAGGTCCTGTGGCTCCCTCAGAGACTCCCTTGGATGGGGGGCATAGGGAGGGAGCTGCTCCAGGCAGCTCGTCATTCTGGAACTGTGCTCACCACCTACCTTCTGCAGTGTTCCTTCTGGGGGCGGATGTAGCAAGGGTCAGCAGGACGAGCTCCCGTTCTTCTCCCTATAATTGCTGGGCACAGTGCACAACGTGGCGCCAGTGTCAGTATAGACTGCACCAAATCATACCATTGCTTCAGGATTAAATCACAACAGAGCTGTACTCTGTCCCCCGGAACACAGCATATGGGCCCAACATATCGGAAATAAATGGCAAACTGTTTATGTTAATGCATGTGTTATGAGAGCACAAGAAAGATTTATTTGTGAGAGTAACACCATCTAAGCCTGCAGCGGTGTATTTCCTGCACAGTCCCTGTTAGCAACTACACATACGCAGCTGCCGTGCAAGAACGAGAATGTTTATTAAGTTCGCTAACACATATTTATAGCTTCTAAGCTTTAACAATGGTGGTTCTATTCTATATCAAGGACTTTGTATATTTGCTACATTATTCTACATTGCTAGGCAAAAATCTATATTACTAAGCAAAAGCACAGAAGGCTAATTCACTCTTGTGAAACACCTGCTGTGCAAGCCTTAACTTGTTACTTCTGTAATATTTCCCAAGGCTTCTTTCCTATAAGAAAGACAATGCTGCTTGTTTCAGCAGCAGGATTGCTTGCTTCAGCTATAGGGGTTTTTGCAGGGGAATCTATGGTTTGAACTCCAACATAAGCCCAAGATATTTGTTCTGACACTCAACAAAATTTTATCACTTTGAAATACATCCTGATGAAACTCCCAAAACCAAACTTCCATATATTGGAAAAGGATGCACTTGTATGACAACTCCTTGTGATTTTGTATTTATAAATAACCTTGCTGTAGATCCAAGTAATCACTCTAATGTTTTTGTCTGGTGTGTGATTTTAGTTACTCAGCTCCTGTTACATCTTATCAATTGATACTCCTGTCATAACGAATCTCACCTTGATAAGAAAGCTGCTTTTGAAGCAAGCTCAAGAAAATGGACAAGGCTTTGATTATTGTGCATCATGATGTGGAAGAAACACGACATGTGCTAGACTGAATGAAGCAAGACAGAGACCATCAGTAGCGGGATATTGTTTTTGGATGGTCACCTACTGCTACAGGAGTTCTTAATAGTGATGCCTCAGGGGTTCTTTTTATTTTTAAATTGTATAGATTTTAGAAGTTATTGTAGATTTAATGTACCAGTAAAATAACTTCAGTAGCTTAATGTTTACATATCTTATATCAATCCCTCAAAACTCCAATAGCTATTTAGTCTCTATTTCAAGGTAGAATTGCAGAGAAGTGCCATGAAGCCTGCACCAGAGGATAAAGACATAGACAGAAGGACCTTCAAATACGGAACTTTGGAAAGCCTCCAAGGACCCGACATGCTCTGAGGAAGATGACAGTGATGAAAGAGGGGTCCCAAGCCCCCAGACTCAATTCTCAACAGGGTGTGCCAGGGTCGGAATGGGGCAGGACTGGGGGAGTAACAGAATGGGATTGGATGGACATTATTATAAAATCTTGGAACCAGGGTCAAAGGGGGGGATCCTGTGGATATGTATTCCTGGAGCCTGAAGGCTCATTAAAGCTTCTGCTCTCTAATCTCCTACTAAAGTTGCCTGGAGTTTTTTTTCTTCAGTCTTTAAATCAGTGGAATGCGTTACCCTGTTATCCTCCTTCTAATGTTAACATATTTTGCCTTAATATGTTTTGCTTTAATAAGGGAATTGTATGTAAAAACTTGGAATATGATGAAACGATACACTTCCTTGCAATTCCTATTTACCCTTGATATTCCATGCAATGTACACACACTTGATGTTCCATGCAATAAGCACAAGCCTGATGTTCCATCCAATAGACACATGCTTGATACTCCACTCAACATCCATGTGACTGATGTCCCAAATTCATATTGAGTTTCTGCAGTTTGAGTGACTGTAGTGCATAATTTGGGAAGAATACTGAAAAACAAAGTTCAGCAAGGAGTGCATGCATTGGCTCTAACTCGCCAGAGACAAACTGTGTGCACATATTCATAGCAGGAACGCTGAGGGAGCTTGGTGTACAGCTCTAAGGGAAACATGCAACAAAAGACAGAGTGGCATGAAAATGCTGCAGCCTTGCTTTGTTGAAATCAATGCAGATATGAAACAAAGGATGGAAAAACATGGCTGTGTTGTGGTTATGCTCCATTGAAAACAATGCAGCTAATGGGAACTAAGCCAAAGGAACAATCCAGGTGGTAATCAGAAACTGAATTTTGCTTCGTTAACTTGAAAATATTTGTTACTTTTCACACCCCGACATATGCTAATGCCTAAAGTCACTCAAACTCCACCTAGCCATGGAGTGATGGTTGGGACATCTTGTGATGGGTTGTTTCACTTATTTCCCATTTATTTCTTCAGCTCCAAGCCAGCTGCACTCAACTCTGGCCGAGAAGGGAGACACAAATTATGCCATGACTTCTGCCTTCTCAAATTCTTTCTACTTCAAATCACTTCTGTGGTTCAGAGTGCCATAAATGGTCAAAAATTAGCACTGGTGTTGGCTACAGAAAGAACATTCTTTGCCCCATGTTGCTGTGGAAGTACCTCTTACGGTACCCCTGCCTTTTACACCTGAAGAAATCTTCACAGTTCCTATTCAACTCATATCCAGGATGAAGTTTTCAAAAAGAAAAAATAACCAAACCACCAAAACCCCTCACAACCCTGAAGGACCACACAGTCCCCCAAGCCACCACTTAAAGCCTCTGTGGCATATTTATAGAATCACAGAGTATCCTGAGTTGGAAGTGACCCACAAGGATCATCCAAGTTCAGCTCCTGGCCCTGCACAGGACCACCCCAGGAAGGACACCATATTCCTCAGAGCATTGTCCAAAAGCTTCTGGAACTCTGTCAGCCCGGGTGCTGTGACTGCTTCCTTGGGGAAGATTGTTCTCTTTGTCCTTGAGTGCAGAGTCAGGGGAAAGTATCAAGGTCTTACCTATTCTGACCACAGACTGCTGAACACAGACTCTGCATGACAGTCCACCTGATGCTGTCAGCCAGCACCTCTTGGCAGAGGGCTGCAGCATCTATGCCACATGGCTGTGATCCACAGCTGCCCCAGAGCAGGTGGTTGGAAGGATTAGGCTCTGTGCCCAGCTGCCTTGTGCTCAGACAATGCTGCTGCTCAAAGACCCAGCTAAAGTCTACATCAAAGGGCTTACCCAAAACATTTCAGTAGGGATTACAAAATGCAAAGGGGGGAGTTGTGTAAAGAGCAACCCAAACTGAAGGGTTTCTAGGACTTTTTGCTCTGAAATGGGCTTGGTATGCATTACAAACAAAACTGGGCTACAGAAGGAGCATGGAGCCACAGCCCATGAAGCAGCTATTGCTTCAACAGCCTTCAGAGACCAGCAGCAAGATTGTCCGCAAGTATCACTGGGGCAGTCAGTTTCTTTCTGGGTGGTTTCACCTGTTTTTGGGACCTTCAGTAGGCTTTTCAAGCACAAAGGGATCTTTCTGATGAAATAGCACTCTGAAACCCAGAACTTCTTGAGGCATTTGATGACAGTAGTCCCCCAATTTGGTGCTCCCACTGAGACCATGCCACCACTTGCCTGCTCCCTCCCTTCCCCTGGTGGCATGAAGGACAGGAGAAGTGGACGCACAAAAGACAAAGATGATGGGTTGAGATACGAACAATATACTGGAAACAGCAATGAAATAACAAAGTGAACAGTAGCAGCAACAATACTAATGACAGAGGGTACAAGAAAAGAATTGCTCACTGAGGAGACCCGCAACAACAAACAATACCCAACCGCTCCCTCTGCCACTCAACCCTTTCCAGTTTGGACCTGGTGCTAAGACAGAAGAGAAAGTTCACTCACATGAAAAAATGCTCTCCACGCAGGTCAAGGCGACTGCAGCCACACCAGCCCAACCACTCCTTCCAGCTCAGAAGTGGTGACACCCCACTACCCCATCCACCATGCTTACCCAACCAGAAGGAACCCCTTCTCTCTGGAAGAGACTCCCTTCCCCTGGCCCCTGGCAATGGCAAGAGGTGGTACAGAATAAACCTCTGGGTCCTGACTGTGCTCCCTTCTGGCTACTGCAAAAATTAACCCTGTCCTGGCTGGAACCAGAATATACTCCTTTAAACTCAAACAGGTTAACAGGTTGCCCAGAGAAGCTGTGGAGGCCCCATCTCTTGAAGTGTTCAAGGCCAGGCTGGACGGGGCTTTGTGCAACGTGGTCTAGTGAAGGTGGGGGATTAAATGATCATTAAAGTCCCTTCCAACCCAAATCATTCTATGATTCTATGAATGTGGTTAAAATTTTCAATATTTCACATTTCCTCCTGTCTAAATGTGAATAAAAATGAAAATTATTTTAAAAAAATTAAAATCTTTTTACATTTTAGCAAAAGAGAATGACATCAGGCATGCAGCATAGGTACTTGGAATTTCACAATTTAAGTTATTTCATCTTTCCTACTTCACTAATCCTGTTTCCATGATGGAAATCTTTCCACGTAGCATGGGATGGATCAGGATGTGGGCACTGGGGGCAAGGAGGTGCAGGGAAAGGAATGAGTGTGAAGTCAGGTGCCTCGGGGTGATTTCAGCCAATGATAGATTTACTTGAGGGGCAGAAACCAAAGCAGAGGCAAGTGCCAGCACTGAAAACCACATTACCATCACCCAGGGAATAGGTCTCTGGGGGGCATGTGGAAAAGCTGCAACCAAGGGTGTCTTGGAGTGGCATCAGCTCATCAGGGAGCTGAGGAAACTGGGAGGAGGACAGACACCCCAAGGATGACTGAAGCAGTTGGCACTCAGAGGCCAATTGCTTGGGAGGGAAGGGTGGACCCTCATTTTAAAGACCTGCACCACGTTCAAGAAACTAGGTGACCCCTTCTATTGAGGTGACAGGGTTTGGCAGGACTGCCATTTACCCATGGCCTTGGGGGTCCCATCAAACCCTGTTCTCCCAAAAAAGGGGGGTTCTCACAGCTCTGGGGGTCCTGAAAAGCTCAGGAACCTCCCTCTCCCAAAGAGGGGTATCATGGCTGCGGGAGTGAAGCCAGGGCAAGGGATGAGGTGTCACAGCCCTGAGGGTCCTGATGAGCCAAACTCCCCTCAAAAGTGGTGTCATTAACCTGGTTGTCCCATGGAGGGAGGGTGTCACCACACCAGGGGTCTCAGAAATGGGAGGGGGTCATTGTCGTGGGTGTCCCACTGAGTCCAGCATCCCCATGAAGGGAGGTCCCATGGAGTTGGGGTTTGTCACGACCCAGAGGGTCTCAGTTGATAGGGGTGTGTCATTGTCCTGGGAGTCCCACCAAGCCCAGCATCCCCAGGAAGAAGGATCCCATGGTGCAAGGTGTCCAGGGCCATGCTGCAGCTATCCCACTTGTCTCTGGCCCAGCCACCATTCCCCGGGGGAGTCCCCAGCCTGCAGGGAAACCATGGCCCCAGCCCTCTCCGCTGCCAAAAGGTCTTCCTTTTCCCAAGCCTCCTTTTCCCAAGCCTCCACACCTCTCCAGCCCAGCCTGGTACCCACCTTACAGCCTCATACTGCGAGGCACCCCTGTCCAGCAGTCACTCCTGTGTTGTAGTGCAGTCACAGGTCAGGATCTAGGGTTTTTTCTCTCCTGAAGGAGTTATACTGACAGTGTGAACAAACAATAACAATAAACAAGATAGAAAACCAACACTGCAGAAACACTTCCCTCCCTCCTGACTCTGGGGTTGGAGTGAAGCCCCTCCTGTTCCCTGACACAACAGTGGGAAGCTGAAGGGTTCCTCCCAAGCCTTCAGAAATCCTGGAGGTGGCTGTAGAAATCCTGTTTGCTGTGTTTGCCTGCACAGACACAGCTCTTGAGGTGGAACTTGCACAGCTCCTCCTTGAAGTCTGTGTGGTCCATGGGGCAATAATCCTGGGGTTCACTGTGTGACTGGGTACTCATGGCCCTGTTAGTGGCTGCAGCACAGTCCTTGGTCCCCACCCATCTGGGGCACCCATGATGTCTTATTGTCTCTTCTTTTTGATTAAAAGGTAACACCTTTGAAATCGTGTTCTTCCCTTTCTGTAT
>JAWWMO010000096.1:44211191-44227598 GCA_035047845.1 Dendrocincla fuliginosa | reverse complement strand
ATAGCATACCTGGTGAAGAATAAATTAGATTTTTAATTTAATTTATCTAAAAGACAATTAATAAAATTGACTTGGTTTATACATTTGACTTTTAACCTGAATTAGTTTTTGTTTTTTTTTCTTTTCTCTAAATTAAGCTAGATGTATCAGAAAGAGCTTATATCAATTACACAATTAATTTGCTTGTTAGAAAATGTAATGATTTGATCAGTGAGGTTGATAAAAAACAAAACAAATGAAGTTATCTGTTGAAAAAGGTAAACAGAAGTAGTATCCCTATAGCAAAATAAAAAGAACTTGTGATGACCACATGTATTAATAAATAATTACTGATTTCTATATCCTTTGTCTCCATATGAAAATTCTCCAAACTAATTCAAAATTTGGAAAAATTTTCTGCATATCATGCTAGCAAAACAGCCTGGATAGAGGTTATTTTGATGACCCCAAAAAATTCTCTATACAGGAATGAAAAAAGCCATGATGGTAAAGACCAAATGAGGATCACAAGTGAAACAAGCTCTACCTATCTAAGGTGTAATCCAATGAAAATATTACATAGCTCTATTCAACACGGTTTAATTATGCCCCCTAGCAAAATTAAAACAGACTTGGTGCTTTAAAGTAAGTTTCAACTGAACCATTAAGTGTTTCAATTAACTCTTGAATATTTCAGCTGAAACACACACTGAGAACCTAAACAATAAAACCTAAAATCACATTATGTTCCACTTCTTTAGCAAGAAATGCACTTCTAATATACTCTGATGTATCATAGAGAACTATACTATACAGAATAAATACCACCCTAAAAAACAGAGAAAACTATTTTAGTGTTAAAGTGCAGTTTAATAATTGTCATTTAATTAGTGGTACTTTTTCCTATTCTTAAAAATCAGTTGATACATCAGTATAGAACTTCTCTTGAGCAACAAAAACAGGATGTTTTATCAACTCATGAGGCAAGAGAAAGATGTTGCTGAAGTCATGAACCTTAGATTTTGTTCAATGTTGGTAAATTTTACTTTTAAACTTTCAGAAAAAAAATCAAAACTTTTTAATTCGCAAAATATAGCATGGAGTTTTGATATTCAAGTAATTGTACAATTTCCAACTTCAGAGTAAATCATTACTCTACATTTGTGTTCACTGGATACATTTAAGCCTCACTTGTTTCCACATTCAGTTAAGCATCTGAAATCTGAAAGAGGAATGATGCTTTTTTCAGAAATTCTGTTCCTATATTAAAGTCATGCAAAATACAGGCAAATGTTAATATATATTCTTTTTGGTAATTCAAATATATAAAAGTCTCTGTTTCTAGCTGAAAGCTCCCACTATGTTCTAGTGGGATATTATACTACTCACAAATTATGACTTTTTATAATTCTTGTTCTCAGAAGACAATATTGCATAATTTTTTTGATGAAATAATAATTTCTTCCATGGTAGAAGAAATTTGTATTTGTCCATATCAATCACCTTAAGAATCAAAATAGAGAGAATTTATCAGATCACCTAAATTATCCAATGCTTTTAGACTGGTTCCTAAAAATTAAGTTCTGTGATTTCATAGTCTTTTTGAATACTAGTGAATCTGTATTATTAATGATGCTTTATCTCCTTTCTAGATTTTTCAGCTGTTGCTACCCTATGTTTCATAATTCTCTTCCCCATTACTTCCAAATCTTTACATCCAGACCAGAATACCCAGAAGGATGAGGTCAAAGTACTCATTAGGGCTATGCAGCAAAATTAGACTAGGTATAAACACATTTTGCTAACTGAAATATGGGCTGATTCAGTAAGCTCTACATATCTGCAATATTATTTACCACAGTTACAACAGAATGCATCTTCCCATAGCACTGTTAGGCATTTCCACAATGAGCTTTTAATCTGGAGCACACTTTGGAGACATACCATAGATAAGTAAATGAAGTGTTAAGACGTAGTATCTCAGTATTCTGAACAGTTGGAAATATTTTGAAATAAGCTACCAAACCTATACTAATATCAAGTAAACAAACTGAAAAAATACAGGGAAGTTACAGATAGTGATCTGCAGTTTACACTATTTAACATTTACATCTAACGTAGTTATACTCAGCAACACTGTATTTTTCTTCTGTTGTCAGAAAAATTCCAAAATGTTAAAATTTAAGGTATGAAATGTAAATATTTGCAAGCTGTCAAGGGAAATGTATGTCTTCATGTTTAAGTTTTCACTGTATTCTTACTCCTGTATCTTATACATATATATGCTTTTTTTATAAAAATGTACTTATTCTGACATCATAACACCACTATACATTCTGTCACAAAAACTATGTCAATCAGCAAGAACATCAGAGTGACTAACAAACTAGTCTCAAAGATTTTGCATCAGTCTGAAATACTTACTGTCGCTGGGGAGGCCCGCGTTGTGTGAGTCACTGTGTGACCAGAATTTTCCATTGAATTTCCAATCAGATAGGTCCCTCCTGAGCTGCTAATGAGTTGTCCTCCTGTTACGCCCATCTGAATCCCTCCAGTGCCCACCATGCTATGAGACGAGACCACTGTTGTCACCTGTGCAGAACTTCCTTGAGTATCAAAATAATTTCCCCCAGTGTTCTGAGTGTACATCTGGGTTTCTGTGTAAGGGTAGGTTGTTGATCGGCTTCAAGAAAACAAAAGGAAAACACATTATTTGTATTTCATTTAGATGAGGGAGATGTTATAATTCTAGAAATGTATTTACAATAGCTAAATCAAATAAAATATGATTGGCAAATAATCTCTGTCTCCTCAGAGAACAACATTTAATCAAGTTAAAGCATTAAATAACTAATTCAGTGTCAATGTTTAAGCAAGTATCCACCAACATTATGGAAAAATTACCAGTCTCACATGAAGAGGAAGACAGAAGGGAAGTACAACAAAAATTGGAGATGGGCATATAGAACTCATCCAATTATTAATATATTGCAAAGCCATTTAAAAAACTCCATCTATAAACTTTTCTTAAATCTGACAATAAAATTTTGATTTTTAGTCACGTTATATATTTGCATAATGTGCAGTTAGCAAAATTACAAACAATTCATACAAATGTCAGCTAACAGAGTTTAATGTTGAAAAAGCCTACGTTATCTACTGGTTTTAAATTCATTGAAGCTCTTGACTGGAGCTTGAAATTCTGAGTTCACTGGTATTTTGGGAAATGCACTTATTTTTAAAGGGTAAATTCAAAATTGAACACAAATTCACATTGTGATAAAAAACTGCATTTAAGAAATCAAATCAAAACAAAACTGTGACTTGTAAAAAGGTCAAAAAGGGGAACAATGTTATTCACTTTCACTTCTCCTTTAAGTTTAAGTATTTCAAAAGCCTCAAGATTAGCTTCAAGAGACTTGAAGTTAATCTAAAAGAAATGCCTTGCAGTCTGCTGAAAGCAAAGCAAAATAGTTCTTTTAGGGACTAATGTTTAAACAGACATTTAATCTATTAACCTTTCTTTTGGAGATTAAAATCAGTAGACCTTTGCATTGCAATAATCTGTGTATGTATTTAGGTACTGTGCAGGGCCTGATTAATCTGTTCTCTTGGGCCAAGGTATCATAGTGATATCTTGTGATACCATAAGGATATTGTTTATTTTTGAACATAGATTAGAATCACTGAATTGTTAAGGCTGGAAAAAAACATCAAGTTCAACCATTGACACAACCATGAACACTGACATCTTCACCCCTAAATCATGTCTCCAGGTGCTTCTAGATGTTTTGTGAACATTTCCAGGGATGGTCTCTACTACTTTCCCAGACTGCCTGTTCCAATGCTTGATTGCTTTTTTCAGTGAAGAAATTTTTCCTACTATCCAACCAAATCTCCCCTGGAGCACCCTGGGGTCATTTACCTTGTAAGAAGCACAGTAACCACCACCAGACCAGATGCTGCACCTATCCTTACACAATGTGAACAGACAGTACCACACAGCAGAGGATAAATTTAGGGAAATTCTGTGATGCAGGCTCAGGGAAAACAGTTCATGGAAATGATCACCAAGTGACTGAACACTGTAACTTCTCCCAAAAGAGGAAAAACTTGGTGTTTTTACAGGCATCAGTAAGGAAAGGAATCTAAGTTTAAGACCATTGTTGACAGCAAAAATAGACATGGCTAGAGGAAATACAGTCCAAAAGATTTAAGAACAAATCTCATTTGCAGAAGTGGAATTGAGTCTTTGAAGCAATGCAGACCCTAGAGAATATTCCAAACCAAAGAAAATTAAGTCACAGACTTGATGTGGAATAGAGAGAGAAAATGAAATGTTTGTTTTTGCCTTGTTCAGGTTTGATTGTATATCACACATATCATCTGTATACCTGTATATCACGCATAGTCTCTAAATAAGGACTGATTGTAACAGAGTACCTACATTACTCTGTATAAATGGATCAGTGTATCCATAGGATACATCAATGGGTCACACTTCAAAATAAACACACTCTTCCCTTTGTTCCGACAACCAGCAGGTTCTTCAAGAAGAGCAGGTTCCAGATTTGGAGATGATTTTGCAAACCTTTCACAGCTAAGATCAACTGGGTAAATAAAGTGAGATAAAACCATTATTATTACATGCAGTAGTAATTACAACTTGGCAAAGAGCCATTTAAATTAACCAGAACTCAAACTATTTCATGTAGAATTTAAAAATGCAGCTTGGTAACATTTTAGAAAGCAGTTTTGAGAAATTATGTCTTTAGAAAGCAGACTTGAAGGTTTTAAGGTCATTGCACATGCTAACATGACCCTTTAAAATAAAACTGCAGCAAAGAGCAAAATATGGTGTTACATCCTTTAGTCATACTTGAGGGATAACTTCAAATATGGAAGTGATCTACTTTTCCACAGTACTTGTAGCACAAATATGTAAAACTTTCTCAAATAGTCTGACACATACCGTAGTCAATTCTTTCCCATTGCAAAGATTGTAAGAGCATTCCTAGCTCTTCTCTCCTTCAGTAGCTGCATATAAAGATCACATAGGGACTAACGCCAGTGTAACTAACTTTGCTCTTTATGAGAACACATTGGTGATACACGCTTGTTTGAGATAACAAGGCAGGCAACAGAACGTAGTAGTTCCTCCTATCGAACCACTGTGAAATACAATGTTTACTAAAATGTGGCATTAGAAAACCCATCAGTTACAAATACATTTAAAATCTAAGTAGTTAGGCTGCAGAATCCTAGGTTCCATAAGGCTGTGCAAACTAGAGCATGTTTACTCTGAGAGCAAGTGACACAAAATCAGACACTGCGTGAATTCAATTTAGAACAGGTGTCTGATGTAAAGATCCGTTCTAGTTACAGCGGCTGGGATCAGCTGATCACTGTATGGGTAGAACCAAAACCGTGTATTCTACACCCTCTGTGTAATTTCTCATGAACTGTTCATAATGGGCCATTTGCAGCAGCTGCCCAGGGCACACCTGACCCCCCCAGGCTACAAGCTGAGTGTTAAAGAACCCTGTGAAATAGGGAAGTGCTTCTGTCTTCACATCAATGACTCAGCTGTGATAACTCCCCTCTGGGGAATCACCAGCACCTTCACACCCAGCCTGAGGGGTCATGTCTGCTAATGGGCCATCAAAGATTCCAAAAATATCCCATGACTCATAGAGTTAAATCACCCATTGTGAAACTCCCTGCCCTGGCGGAGGTACTGAGCATTCCCACCAGAACCTGAGCATATATAACCTTGGGGTTTGGGACTTCTGGTACCACTTGTCAAAACCAGAGGAGGACCAGAACCTCAACAGGCCTGTGACTGCCACTCTTGACCAGACCGTGACCATCATCCTCACCAAAAAGGTTTCCTTTCCTTTTACTTTGCTCTCAGGGGGACCACGTGGCACTCGGCACAGGGGCCAGTGAACACCATTCTGTTCATGCACCAGGGTGCTGGGTTATACCTCTGGTTTTTGTGGGTTAGAACCAATTTTTTTTCTGTATCATTGTATTTATTGTAATCTTTTTTTAGTAAATTGTAATTTTGACTGGTAATCTCCCTTGAGGAGGGTTCACTTCTCCTGCCAGTTTACTTTTAAACCAACACAAGATCCCACACTGGAAATTACTGATACCGGCAAGAGTTGGACTAGGATTGCAAAGTACAATAATTCAAGGGGTTATTATACCTTATTGGTTGCCTACATACATTTTATAATGACTTACAAAATATAATGCTAGAAATAAAACAGACTGGAGCTGTGGTACAAAGTTAAGAAAACTATTTTTTTTTTTTGCACATGGAAACAGAAAAAACTAATTTCTACATTCAGTAAGCCCCAACATTACCACACAAATTAAGTGTAATGTATTGCACTACATCATGGACACTAAGATATGTTACTGAGCCTTTTACTGACACTTTTGTCTCTTCAAAGACACTGAACAGAAAGAGTAAACTTGTTGTCCTCCCTTAGTTTCCAGTTTGCACATGGGAAATCATTTATTCCCATCTGCATCTGTGATTTGAGGCTATGTAAACATGAACCTGATCTCTTGACTACTATGAATCAGCGTTCAAGCCATCCCATCATGCCTCATTGATTTACACTGGCTGATCATTGTCTTACATTTTCTTTGAATTATATTCCAGTAACTTTCATATCTTGCAAAATAAGCAATTAACTAGAAAATTCTTATCACAAGCTGCAGGAACCAGTTTGGAAAATTCAAGTCTTGGCTAAAATTTACATAAACCTAATTTTTACTTGAAGACTGTATTGGGTCTGGCTGAGATGGAGTTCATTTCCCCACAGCAGCCCTCACATGGCTGTGCTTTGGATTGTTAGCTAGAAAGGTATTGATAACACACCAGTGTTTTGGCTCTTACAGTGCTGACACAGCATCAGTGCTGTCTCTCAACATTTCCCATCAATCAAGGGCAAGTTGCTGGAAGGAGACACAGCCAGGCCAGCTGACCCAAACTAACCAAAGGGATATTCCATACCAAATGGTGTCAGCTCAAATACAAAAGCTAAGGAAAGAAGGAGGAAGGGGGAGCATTCACTGTTTACAACATCTTCCTGCTGACAAACTCTACGTGTGTTGAAGCCCTGCTTCCCGGGAAGTGGCCAGACACTGCTTGCTGATGGGAAGTAGAGAATAAGCCTTGTTATTTCCCTCTTCACTTGTGCATGGGCAAACTCTCACTCTGGCTTCAGTAAACTGCCTCATCTCAACCTACAAGTCATTTTCCATCTTACTGTCTCTCCCCTGTCTAGCTGGGAAGGTGAGATAGAGCAGCTTGGTGGGCACCAGCGTCCAGCCAAGGTCAACCCACCACAAAGACACATACCTTTTATACTGTAACTTGAAATATCAGTATCCCACACTATCTGTACAAAAACAGCATCTTAAGTCAAACAAGAGAACCACTCTTCTATTTTCCTTTTCTGCAATTCTAATTCAAATAAGCAAGTAACATAATAATTATCTTACTTAGTAACTAATAGCCTCAGAATTACTCCTGTGGGTTTTGCTGTGGCTTACTTACACAGTTTAGCAGGTAGGCATTCAAGGATTTTTTTCACTGTCATCTCTGTAATGAAAGTGAGTCTTTTATGGTACTTAATTAACTAAGGTATTATTTCCTGGACTAGACATACGACAAACACTGGATGAAAATAAATATTTCAAGACACAGTGATTTCTATGTAGAGTAGCTAATGCTCATGGTAATGCTATGGTTAGAAACATAACATGTTAGAAAACCTCCATGCACAAAAGCCAAGACTTTTCTTTCATGCCAGACCAATACCCTCAAACTTCTTTAAGTTTTCAGGATAATCCTGTAGTCGTTAAACTAACAGTGAGCTTCAAAGAAACTAGAGAGAACAGAATCCTTTGCCTAATACTGAAGGAAGGCACAGATAATGTAATGGTGCACTCTGGAGGTGATGTGTCCTAAGCAATGGGAAGAAAGGGAAGTGCCACATGTCTGTCACAACAGAAGCTGATACAGCAGTCAAATGATAATGGAGAGGGCTAAATCCTCTGTCCAACCTTGTCTCATACAACCTCCTTCCGTCAAAGAAACTTACTCCTGTAACCAGAATATTGATGCACAGCTTTTTACAACAAATCAAATCCCTATGAAGCAGTAGCTTATTCCACAAGTATCCCCAGTTCATCTAAGACAGAGATGGAAGAACTGATAAGACAGTAAGTCATTATTTTCTTTCACCAATCCCCTTTTATCAAGCAAAACTGCTAAAAACAAATATGAAAACTTTTGCTATGAAAGGGCAATTAATACATCTATAACCAGAGAACAAAAACTCAAAATAAGTGATGTCCTTTGTAATAGTGAATGGTTGGTCTGTATACACATTTTCTGTACATAGGCAATTTAAAATATGTCAGAAAAAATATCATAAAATTTAGCTGGAACAGAGCTGCAATATTGCATACAAAGAAACAAAGTAAATATGTTACTGATAGGCATTTATTAGCCATAAAAAAGAACTGAAATCTTCAACACTCAGTCCGAGATTGTTTTTCACATGGAAGTAAAACAATAAAGACATAACACAATGCACAACTACAGAAAACCTTATAAACCAGGGAACATAGTAAATGAAAACAGAAGAGCAATTCTATAAATTATATTGTCAAGACTTGTAAGTTAGACAGAAAAGGAAATCTTAATTACAGATTACTAAAAATGCTGATGAAGTACTGCAGACCTATAGTTGAAGAAATATGACATTCAAACTGTTAGAAACATATCACAGGGCTTGTACTAAATCTGCAAGACCTCAAGAATTGGGCTTGTCAGGCTTCCTTTGTCTACACTTGCCTGTGCTAGCCTAGAGCTTTGCCCTAGTAGTAAACAGTGAAACAATCAGATAAATGTTACTTTATCTGCTTCCATTTTAACTTAGCTTTCTAAGATTGTGTAGTATAAAACTTATAATTAAAATACTGATGCGTTGTTCTGTTTAATAGAGAGTAATAGCAAATACCTATGCTGTATAGAATAAACAATGCATGACCTTAGATTAAAAAGAGGATCAAAGAGGATCATGAGCTGGCATAACAGTATACAAGACATATCCAGCATATGTAAAATATATAATGCACCTTCAGATATAATATGGACATGGAAATGAATGAAGAAAGAGTAAGCTGTAGGCTGGCTAAAACACATTAAAAATAACTGCAAGTGAGAGTGAATAGGGACACTCCCACCATCCATTACACTTGTCCGGGCATAACACCTGTGGTAGTGGTAAGTTGCTTAACTCACTGTAAGTCTTTCTCAGACAGAAGCCATTCACCTTAGTATGGAGAAAGGCATTAAAAGGGTAAGGATAATGCTAGAGAAAAAGGGATAGATACTGTTAAGTACTAGGACAATAAAACTTTTAACTATATTAATACCAATAATTTTTTGGATAGTTCAAATTTCAATTAGTGCAATTTTGGATACAAAATATGTTTTGCCAATATAAACCACACAAATTTTTATACAACAGATTGGTAAAGAATGAGGTTTGGGTGCAATTGCAATAGCAATTCTTGGACAATCTCAGCAAGTAAAACCCTCTTTGTCACACCAGAATTACCACATAAGTGGCTACATTTGATTTAATACATTACAATTTAGGTAGGAAGAAAGTTCATGTCCAATATGTGGAACCAACTGTCTTCTTAATACATGTGCAACCATAATAGTCTTAGTGTATTCTAAACAGCCAGGTAAGCCTGTAGATGTCATCACAACAGCAATGCATTTTTGTTTCACAATAGAGTGACATGCTTGACAAGCAAAACTGCCGTTAACTAAAGAGAGATGTAGATAACATAGTTCAAATATTCTCATATCATACAACGTATGTGACAAGTTGTGGGTTACACCCCTTGTATTATCATATCGCTTTCAATTATAATAAAACCAAATAACTTTCAAGTGTAGACAAATCATAATACAAAATGCGTGGGAAGAATTGTGTTGCAAGAATACAACAGTTACACTTGACAAAGACTGTGAAACCTGACATAAGTCTTACTTTTATAATGAAAAGAATCAGGTAACTTTTCTCTCATACATATTCTAACTGTATTCTTTGTTGCTATTTTATATGGATTTAAATCAATGCTAGTTTTCAAACATCTTATTTTAAAATAAACAATAATTCTTCTGTAGAATCATGGGACAGTCTGGGTTAGAAGAGACCTTAAAGATCATCTATTACATCCCCACCACCATAGGCAGGGACATGCACTAGACCAGGTTGCTCAAAGCCCCATCCAACCCAGCCTCTAACAGCTCTGGGGATGGGGCATCACAGCTTCTCTGAACAACCTGTTCCTGTGCCTCAGCATCCTCTGAGCAATGAATTTCTTCCTAATACTTGATCTAATCTAATCTGGATCTCTCCTCTTTTCATTTGAAACTGTTCCCCCTTGCCCTTTTATCTGCTCATAGGTCCCTCTTCCTTCTTTTTGTAAGCCCCCACTAAGTACTGAAAGGTCACAATGAGGTCTCTCAGTCTGTCTTCATAGGAGAGATGCTCCAGACCTATGGTCATCCTTGTGGTCTCCTCTGGACCTGCTGCAGCAGCTCCAAGTCTTTTGTATGCTGAGGACTCTAGAAGGGGACACTGCACTCCAGGTGGGCAGAGTACAGACACTCTAAACATTTATTCCAGAGATGTCCGTACACTGAATTAATCTCTTCATCCTAACTATGGGTTGCAGACTTCTTATTCCATTGCTGGAGCAGTATTGTCACTTGATAGATTATGAAAGCATCTTATACCTGATTTTGAGTTAGCCTTAAGATTTTGATTTATCATGGTCATAATATGTATCAAACATATAAGGAGAGAACACAAAATCTGGAATATAAAAGCATATGGGAAATGTGCTTCACAATATACAGTCTTTAAAAGTCTGAGTGGAAATACAGACTGGGCCCATTCTTTATCAATGAAAATACAATCTTTATAAAGGTTAATATTCTTAAAAGTATTGAACAACAAACTGACTTTCCACTACACTGCCAATCACAACAACATGGGTAAAATCTTCTTCTGTAGGAGGGAAAGACAACCTAGATTAGGCTCACATGCTAAGAAGAGCTTTCTTCTTTTATATTCCATTTACTGATTTTGCAGAAACTGACAAAGGGATTCAGATCTAGTAACATAATAAATAATGGAAACCTAAAGATTTGTACAAAGCAGTCAGTCACATCTGCTTCTGTTTTTCCCTAGGACTGTAATGAGTAACGCAGTACATTTTCTATACAGTGCCAAAGGTGCCAACAGCACACAGAAGAATTTTAAAGTGATAAATGAAAAGAGAAGTTTGAGAAAAAGGTTATTTAAGAATGATCTCTTTGGGAGGCTAACAGTAGACTGCCATGGTCACAATGAAGTTATGATGCCACAGAGTGCTGCTGGATGGGCATGCTGGTTTTGGCTGGGGTACTTTCTTCACAGTAGATAGTATCAATGCTGTTTGTAGCCCAAGTCTGAAATACAGCCCCATACTATGCACCATGAAGAAAAACTACTCTATCCCAGACAAAATCAGTTCAATATGGAAGTATAATGTATATTTAAAATACATTGTTTAGAATTTACAAGTGAGAAGAAAACAGACAAGACAGTACATGAAAAACTAATTTGCTGAAATGTGCTAATAGAAATGACCAAAGAATGCTGTCAGTGTTAACCTCTTTAGTCTCTGATCCAAACAATATTGCTTTTGGACCACTTTCGGGTTACCATCCACAAGAAACTGCCTTGAGACACTAAAAAAAGCTTTCTAAACTGTACTTCTTTTAAAGTCAGTTAGACAGCAAAAATGGTAAATGAAAAAAATGAGGCAGAGAAGCTCCTTCCCAAGCAACACAATCCTACTTTGAAGTTTGAGCCAACTTCAAAGCTGGTGCTGCTCCAAGTCAGAGATTCGACTAGGTAACATCCAGAGGTCACATCAAATCTAGATAATTTTTTCTATCTTTCTAAGCCTGTGTATTGGAGAAAGAAACTTGATGATGGAAAAGCAGGTTCAGGGAACCAGGAGATGCACAGTCACGTGCAGAAGAGAGGTTAAAGAAGCAGCAAAATGAGACTGTTACTCTACTTCCTCTGCTTCTTCTCATTACTTTGGAATAAAATACTGATCTCATTTTATGAAACACAGGAATGAATGTACATTACTACGTTTGGTAGGTAATAACTACAGCTGCTGCACCTTTCTATCATTTGCCACCAGGATAGCAGCCAGGAAGACAGAAGGCCCTGCCTTCTGTCCTGAGGACAGAAGTTACACAGTACATCTTTTGGACAGAACTTACCCACAAACTAGATAGTTTTTCAAACAACACCATGCTGTACAGGTAATTTCTAAACAATCACAAAAATTCTATTTACACAAAACTTCTACCTTAATAAAAACAGTGTGAATTCAAAAAACTACTCTAACACTAGGAGAACTGTGACTGAATAATTTTTCTTTCCAACTCAATATACAGTAGGTGATAGAATCTAACGGAAAATATGTATTTAACTCACATTTTAATAAACACTCAGATTTGGAACATTTGCCAACTTACATAGCTCCATTAGTGTAGACTGTGTCACTTCCCTCCACATACTGAACCTGGGCTGGGTAGACATGCTGTACCTGTTGCACAGTCTGCACTTGCTGTACCTGAAAAATTGAAAATCAGAAGTTTGGGATATCATAAAGAACAAACAATGTTTCAGTGCACCTAATGGCTTCTAAACAATATGGGATATCTCTGTTCTCATAACTACTAAAGGTATATCATAGCACTAGCAAATAAAGTTACTGTTCCTACACAATTATTTGTGTTGTAAGTTTGATGACTGGAACCCTAGCATTGAAGATGCACATTCATGGAGCATACATTATCTTCAGTGCCAAAGACATAACTAATTGGAGAGCATAAGGATGAAATGAAGTGTAACTATGCTTTGCACCAAGCTGAAGAATTACATTTACTACAGAAGAAAGTCTAATTTGGTCATATTTATGCTTTTTCTTACTCTGTTTCAGTCCTAAATAGAACAAGCCTTAAAATCACAGCTCAAATGTATTGCAGTAAGTTTAGAAATAAAGGTTCATGTTAAGATGCTTTAGCTCATGTTTAAAGATTTAAATTACAGTGATGCAAGTTTTTTTCCCATTAGTGCTTTGACTCAATGTAAAATTATGTACCAAACTCTCTAGTTTGAGCAACCCCTTTTGTGGAATATCATCAGCTATAAGAGTCTCCAACAAAATGTGGGTTTCCATCAATAGGCTAAACAACAAGAGGCAGTAAGGCATGGAACATCTTCACCTAAATTGCTGGGAACAGTCACACCACAATTCCTTTGATTCATGTACTATGTGGAAAAGCTTCAGGTTAGGCAAATTTCCTCTCCAGTCTTTATTTTTTGTCTTCTGCCTCAGTAAAGATGAAGAATTCCATATTTTACACCTGCCATCATTCAGAGAAGCTATATTTCAGTCCAAGAACAGTCCAGAATCTAAAATATGCAGAAGGACTTAAGAGACTTCACAGATTGAAAAATTTTACCGAAGGAATCAAACTCAGAAAGTGACAACGCACTTATTTAGTAAATAGATTTAACATTAAGTGTCTGTAATTTTTCTCAAATTTATTGTTATAAGGCAACTTCAGTCTAATCCGGTTGGTTCTAAGGACCACAAACACCATAACCCCTGATCAGTCTGGGTTTCATGCATTTGATAAATCACCTTCAAGAACTCCTTGAGAATATCCTATCCCAATACCTTTGCTTCTGCTGTATTTTAAAATGTTCTGCAAGTAAGCACATTTTCCCTATAGTTTTATAATATTGACTCTGTGAAAAGAAAAACTAGATTTTCACAGAAACCTTCCCTTAGGTTGACATAGAAACACAAATTCTGAAAAAAAAGAAAAAAAAGCTGAAGTTTTGAATGCATACTAGCATGATGGAACATTAGATGTTTCTGTCCAGTAGTAATAGCAATGAGACAGAACCTGCACACTGATAAAATGGAACTCCACATTATGTATAAACACAGCATCAAAACACAGACGTCACATTCCCCTTCTATACACGGTATAGAATATATCCCATTATTCTTGGATACAAGCTCCTGCCATTTCAAAAACATCAGATTCAGCATGGTGCAAGACCTTTACCACAGAAACATGATAGTGGCAGGAATAAACTGTATACAGTGCATTAAAGCTCATTGTCTATTGGACAGGAAACTGAAAAATTCCAAAATGTGTTTATCTTCTGATTTGGAGTAACAGCAACAAAAATTCAACTTACCATAAAACAAAATACCAAAACCCATTAAAATTAAAAATTTCACTGCTTTATTTCAAATTTTTGACCAATTTTTATATAAAGCAAAATTAAGTATATTCTTATATATACTCCCTCAGAGTAACAAGTGAAGGACTAAGTTATATTATCTATGAAAGTTTGTCATCAAAAACGAAGTACATAAAAGCATCCTGAAAAGCAGAAATTACATTGAAGCATAAAACAAAATATAAGTGCAAACTTTGGTTTCTAAGAAAAAATGCTTATGTACTAAGCAAACAGTAAAACAATAAAGCAAAATATATGTAAGTATTTTTAAATCCCATTTTAAAAAGTACACAAAATTATCTACCATGTCTATGCAAACAGCTTGGTTCTGCAACATTTTCTGTCCTTGAAGATAAAAATAATTTTTGTCCTTCATTAGTACAGATTACTATTGGCAAGTAACATACAAATAGCACATTCTGTAGTATTCTAAGCACATTCATATTTATATAACGGCTAATGCTGGTTCATGATTATGCTTTTCATATGCTAAACATGCATTTGCATTAAGAGCAATTTTGATTAGCAGAGATCTGCATCTCTAGTTAGTGATACAATGCTTTGCAAATGCGATGGCCACCATGTATGTGACTATGAAGAAATGCTTTGCCCAACTTCTGATGCATGGATATACTTTTATAAAACAGCTTATATTACTATTTTTAGTTATGTTTCTCCAGTCCTTCCATATTGCATGGCATAATTTACAAAGTGAGTTTAATTTTTAATCCTTGGACGCTTACTGCACTGTGCGGAAGACCGCCTGTTGATAAAGCAATGATACATTAATGAAAAATCCCTGTATTTCAGGAAACAAGACTAAGACATTCCTCAGGCTATTTGAATGGAATTGAGTTACACTCCCACCTTTTTGGTCTCACTGTTGTTGTTTTTTGTTTACCATTCCTCTCTATCCCATCTCAGCAGTAACTGCTGCTGTGTTGCATAAAACCAGCTGCCACTGGTGCCACTTTTACAAGAGGAAAAATCCAAGTTTTCATTAATGGTACCTCTTTTGTTCCTATTTTTGGAGCATCACAGCAGACTTTTATGAGCTCCATATTAATACCAGCTATATGGAAATTAGGGATTTGTTTTAAAAGTTACTCTTCTGCTGTTTGCTCAAAAGACAAGCTGCTTCAGTATAAACACAGCAGAAAGGAAAAGGCTCTTAGTATACCCTTCCACTTATTCAGCTTGCTCTTATTCAGGAAAAAAATCTTTCATTTTGAAAAAGATATATATTTTCTGTGCATAAAGGAAACACTGATACCCCCAAATTAATGCATTCAGGAGATGTCATTTAAACACAGTGTATATACAGGAATAGAAACATGGGAAACAAAGACCTTCCTGGGAAAACCAAAATGTTACATACTGTTTTAATATTAATTAAAACCAAGTTCATCTAAAATTGCATTATTCACTAGGAATTACTAATAAATTACTGCAAATGATAATACAGAAGTTTCAGCTTACACCAACTGTTGCCTACACATGGACAATAATGTTACAGTATCCTTTAACAAAATCCTAGAAGAGTCTCATTGTTTTAGGAATTTATATTCACAACATAATATAATCTAAATGTCAATATTCCCACATAATTTGGATACAGCTCATACTATTAAGCATGTCCTTTATAAACCTTAGAAAAAATTAAACCGTATCGTACAAAGTATGCATCTAAAACCTTCTCTCCAGCTTTCAACATCAGTAACTTTAAATGCGCAGAAATAAAAAGCCCTCCTTCTGCCATCAGAAGAATGGCTTTATTAAAATAACACTCCTTCTCCACATTTTCTTTAAGCAAATTGACCAACTCCTACCTAATTTTGTCTCTATGTACATAGATAATTTCTCAGGACAAATCACACTTGCAACCTTACAGTTGAAATTACCTATCACATCTATGTTCTTTATCACATTTCCTTCTGGCACACCATATTCATACTATCACTTTTTTTTTTCCTTCTCACTACTCATT
>JAWWMO010000096.1:44152505-44167392 GCA_035047845.1 Dendrocincla fuliginosa | reverse complement strand
GGTCCGGGCGGGAGGGCCCCGCGGCGCCGTGCTGCTAGTCCCAAGATGGCGGCGGTGGCGGCGCTTCGCTCGCTGCGCGGCCGCTCTGCCATCTTCCCGGCGGGGAGCAGCGGCGGGAGGAGCAGGAGCAGGAGCAGGAGCGGGTTGCCGGCCACAGGCGGCGGCGGAAAGGGGAGCGTGGCCGCCGCCGTGCCAGGTGTCTTGCCAGTCCTGCCAGCCGCCGCGGTTCTGCGGTGGGCCGAACGAAGGCCTCGGAGTGCCCGGTGGCCGCTCGCGGCCCACGTGGCCTTTCCGACCTGAGTGCGGGTGGTGGGGCAGTGGTCGCCCTGCTGGCACACAGAGTCACAGCATCAGCTGGGTTGGGAAAGGTCTCTCAGGTCATCGAGTCCAAGCTGGGTCCGAACACCACCACGGCGACTAGACCAGGGCACTACGTGCCGCAGCCAGTCTTAAACACCGCCAGGGAGGTTACGACTTCGGTGCGGTAACCCGTTGCTCTTCTGACAGACTCTGCTTGTTTCAGGCGTATACAGAATCGTTAGGGTTGGGAGGGACCTTTGGAGATCATCCAGTCCAACCCCCTGCCAGGGCACGGTCACCCATAGCAGGTGACACAGGAACACGTCCAGGTGGGTTTGGAACGTCTCCAGGGAGGGAGACGCCACAGTCTCCCGGGGCAGCTTCTTCCAGTGCTCTGCCACCCTCGATATATACCTTAAGGAGTTCTTCCCTCATGTTGAGAAAAAAAATAACTTGGGGGATAGGTGACCTTGAGTCTCTATACACAGCCCACCCATCTAGTCGCCACTACTGTGTAACTCTGTGGTCCCAGTGCATCCCCGTCTGCAGCCCTTTACTACCCAGCAAAGTATCTGAAGCTCTATACACAGCTGTGCAGCCAATAATGCTTGCCTGTATTTGGTGTAAACCGTGGCATTACCTTGTGACCATTCCTGTGCACTGGTCTGTACCTCAAACGTTATACTAACACATGTTTTTACCAGTCTTGACATCTTATACCTCTTGCTATAAGCACCTGACATTTGTGTGGGATGCCCTGCAACCACTGCACTTCACCTGTCCCTACAGGAACAAACTGAAACTGCTCTTACATAACATAGAAGTATTTTCAAAACATTAATAGATTTACTCTGATTTTCAGGGCCATGTGTAACCATCGTAACTGTAAAAACTATTTGCTAAATAATACTGAGAAAGATGCTAAGTATATAGGAACAACAGCTTAACTGGCAGAGATTTAAGTCTATAACAGAACAATCTTGAATTGATAAAATTTGCATCACTAGCCTTTTCAATCAAAAACACTGAAATGGAACACAGCTATGAGCAATCCAACAGCAATATGTGTTGGTGCATTTAATTAATTCATTTGAAGGTAAAGGGTATTTTTATAAGCATCTTTCATTCTGTCTATCCAGGGTAATTTTTTAAGGTTTTGTTTAGCTGGTATGGTAATACATGGAAAGGTATGAGGATTTGTGTTTTCACTGGATTTCAGATTTCTTATGAACAAGGTAAAAAGTCAAAAAAGGGTGTTGGACACTGAGAAATTTTACCAGAATACTTGTCAGAGTGATGTGGCCCAATTCCATGGTAAATCTCTAGCAACATTCATATAATCTATGTTGCTAAAGAAAGCAATGTCTTAAAATGTTTTACTTCTGAATGTCTTTTCTGTTGTGTCAGTTGTCACTTGCATGTTTATGTGCATGGCAAAATGAGCAGGGTGAGCTCTGGTAAATGCTGTAAAGTTGGAGGATAAAAGCACTGGGCTGTTGATATGTTTTCTCAAATAATGAAACTTTATGTGTCTGTGGAAAGAACGAATCAAGGCTTTGGCAGAAATTTAAAATATAGGCATATAAATATCAATATACTTTTTCCTCAAGCCAGTATAATTCCAAAATATTTTAGTCTATACCAGCATTTTGGTCTCTAAAGGCACAATCAATTGTGTCAAAGGGGAGTAGCTACTTTAGTTAGAAGAAAATTATTTAATACCTTCAGTTTTGATACTTTCATCTATAAAATTATTTTACAGAGGTGCTTACTTAGATCAGTCAAGTGGAAACTCTTTCAAATAATTTCAACTAAATTTCTACAAATTTTTATTTCAACATTTTATCAATTTGATATTTATCAAAGAACTTACCTTAATTTCTGAAGAGATTATCTCTTTTTTTTAATCTTGTCAACAGTTATTCATTGAAAAATAATCTCTAAAATATTTGGTCGCTTCATAGAACTTTTGTAACTAATGGCAATATTCAACAACTTGCGAAATTGAAATATGAAAGCACTATTGACTAAAAATGGTTGTATTTCTAAAGGGCTTGTGGCTTATTTTTGGATGCAGAATATGCTTCATATCACAAAGTAATTTTATACCTTATTATATAGATAAGGAATAATCAGAATATAATCAATGTTTTTCACTAGTGGACTAAAGATGGCTGAACAGAAGTTGCTCATGTACTTCAAAAATTATTGCTTTTTGTTGTCAGGATCAAAATTTTAACACCTCTAAAAAGAAGAATTAATGTCATATGCAGGAATTTCTCCTGCAATTTCTTATGTCGAGAATAGTAATAGAAGAAAGACTATTTCTATGAATTACTTTTTTCCCAACACTACATTTATAATGCTTTGAGGTTTTGTTTTTCAACAGAGCTACATGTGGCTATTTCTTCTAAAGTCATAATTAGCCTATCTAGTAATTTCATTCAACATTGCCCTTTTTAAAATTTGAAGTCCACTTCATAGGTTGTTTGCATTTCCAAGTGTTTTTTTGATACATTCTGTCCATTGTAGCATATCTGAAATATACCATAAGACATTTCTGTCAGCCGTGTTGTGCAGAACACAGTAGCTATATATTTTACGAAACAGTGAAAAGACAATACAAAATACTGAAGTAAAGCACGTGAGAGCAATCAAACTGATTCAGACCATAGGTACATCAAATCCAGTATTTTTACTGGCCCAGATGGTATAAGTTAATGCTTAGAGAAGTGCAAGAACAAGCATATATGTGCATTTTACTTGTTTAACTTTACCACCCTATGACCATTTCCAGCTTAGTGATTTTCTGCACCCAGCATAATTAGTCTTTTTTATAAACATCAGAGACTCTTTTCCACGAATTTGTCCAGTCACCCCTTACGTTTATGAATAAGCTTTGCATTTGCAATGTCTTTCATCAAGAAGAGACAACTGTCTGGCAGCTTTTAGATGAATAAACAAGCCCTTTTGCATTCTCAGAAGTCTAGTCCGGTTGATTTCTGTATTTTTCGTTCCCGTGAGTGTTCGTGATTAGGGGGAAAAAGACAAAAGAGATATGTATACATATTAATGTTAACGAATAGGCAATTTAGTGCAGATCTAGAGGCTGGAATGTCTGATTGCTTGCCATGGTTCTTTTGGATACTGTAGTGAATACACAGATTATATAAATACACAGATAATCAAATAGTTCTGCTTAAGTGAGTTAGTTATTACTTATCTAATGGGTGAATTACTAGTACACATAGTAATCTTAACACCTTCTTATAGCCATGAAAAGTCTGGTCTCTTGAGTATTTTGTATTTATCCCTCTTATGGTGTGGATTGCCCCTCTTACTTGGTGGTCTGGGTACATGTAGTCCAGCGATATGTCATACATGTTCTCCAAATGCCTACTGTTATTTGGAGTTTATATAGGATTAGGTGAAGTTGGCTTGGTCCGTTGGCTAGGGTCAGTCCCTTACTGTTTCCATTAATAGTATGTCCTTTTTAATGTTGGCTTTTCTTCTTCAGTTAGCATCCTGGAGTATTACTGAATCAGAGAGTCATAAAATAGTTTGAGTTGGAAGGGACCTTTAAAGGTCATCCAGTCGAACTGCCCTGCAGACAGCAGGGACATCTTCAACTACATCAGGTTGCGTAGAGCCCTGTCCAGCCTGAACTTGAATGGTTCCAGTAATGGGGCATCCACCACGCCTCTGGGAAACTTGTGCCAGTGTTTTATCACCCTTGTATAAGATTTTGCCCTTATATCTAGTGAGGATCTACCCTTTATAAGCTTAAAACCGTTATCCCTTGTCCTATTGCTACAGGCTCTACTCAAAAGTCTGTGTTAATCTTTCTTATAATCCCCCTTTAAGTACTAACAGGCCACAATAAGATCTTTCAAGAGCCTTTTCGTTTCCAGACTGTTTAACCCCAACTCTCTTTGCCTTTCCTCATAGCAGAGGTGCTCCAGCCCTAATCCTTATGGCCCTCCTCTGGATCTGCTCAAGCAGGTCCATGTCTTTCCTATACTGAGGATTCCAGAGCTGGATGCAGTACTCCAGGTAAAATGTCAGCAGAGCATAGTAAAGAGGGACAGTCATTGCCATTCATTCAGGAACACCAGGACTTCTCATCAATCTAGACCAGACAGTTCAGGAACTGAGACACGTTTTCCTGTGCTGACCCCACTACTTGAGCAGTCTGCATGTTTGAGCTTGGTAATGGGAACAGATGGCTGCACTGCTTTGCTGGGCAGGAGGATCAGTAGTGTGCACCCTGTGTGGACAGTAGTGCTGTACTGCTTTGGAAGTCCTGGATTCTGACAAGGATAAATTTATATCTCTTCCACACAGAAAAGACTTTTCTTAATTTATATTCTGAAAAATATTATTTATTATAATAGATGCTGGTCCCCTCATCAGTGGTTGATGAGGCAATCACTGATAGGCCATCAGTTTGGTATCTTCCTCATATTGTGAACTCCCTGTCCACACAGTTTTGCAAAAAAATGCACTTTCCTGGATTTCCTGTAGGTACCTCTGTGATATTCTGTTGATAATTCCAAGACACAAGTCATGGACAATGCCATTATTTGCAGGGATGAGGAAGAGGCAAGGTGGTAAGAACTGATCATAAAGGCTGACCATAAAGAGCATATGTAGCACTGGTGACACTTGGCCTTTTATGTGCATGAAAAGCACTGCAGGGTGAGGCTGTTGTCCTGGTTCCAGCCAGGAGAGGGTTTATTTTTGCAATAGCCAGGAGAGGGCATGGCCAGGACCTGATGGTTATTCTATACCTCCTCACATCATTGCCAGGGGCCAGGGGAAGGGAGTCTCTCCCAGGAGAAGGAGTACCTTCCAAGTTGGCATAGTGTGACAGAGGGAGCAATTGGCTATTGCCTGTTGTCAGGGGTTTTGTGTGAACCGTTTGCCTCTTCTTGTACCTCCTGTCATTATTATTGTCACTCTTACTTTGCTTTCTTATTTCATTGCTGTTTCCAGTAAATTGGGCATATCTTGACCCATGATCTTTCCCTTTTGTGCCTCCAGTTCTCCGCTCCAGCCACCTGCAGGAGAAGGAGGGGGAGTGAGCGAGCAGCAGTGTGGTTTGGAGACTTTCATTGGGAGCACTAAATTGGGGATTACATTCCTAAACCATGAAAACTGTACATACTGAGAGCTTTCTGCTCCTACCTCAGTGCTTGCTATGCACTGGAGGACTTAAGGGACTGCAGCTCAATCACTGAGTTGAGGCTCTTGCACCTACATTAGCAACTGAAGCTATGTGCAGTTGTGAAATGCATCTTCCAGTTTGGTTATGTTGGAAAGTGCATTATAAAGATGGTATTGTGGAAACAATCAAAGCATGGAAAATGAGGATAATAAATTTGCCTTGACAATGCACTATTGATATGAACTAAAATGTTGTAGTATCCAAAGATAATTCAGAAGCTTGATTTGTTAATCATTATTTTCAGTAGAATAGGAACTCAGAGGAAAAAAAAAAAAAGAAGGTTTGTCATCTTTTGAAGAAGTGGCAGGCAACTCAGGAAGAGTGCAAGGGTGCCATTAGGTCATGTAGAGAGAAAATTAGGAAGGCAGAAGCTCAACTAGAACTCAATCTGGCCACCACTGTGAAGGATAATAAAAAGCTGTTCTATAAATACATCAATAACAAAGAGAGAGCCAAGGAAAATCTCCATCCTTTATTGAACACGGAGGGGAATACTCACTAAGGATGAAGAAAATGCTGAGGTACTTAATGTCTTCTCTGCCTCAGTCTTTAACAGTAAGACCGGTTATGCTCAGGACAACTAGTCCTATGAGACATGGTGGACAGGCAAGGGAGCAGAATAGATTCCTTCAGTGCAGGAGGGAGTAATTAGTGACCTGCTGAGCCATTTAGACATTCAGAAGTCTGTGGGACTGGATGGGATTCATCCAAGGGTAGTGAGGGAGCTGGCAAAAGCGCACACCAAGACAGTCTCTGTCATTTATCAACAGTCCTGGCTAAATGTGAGGGTTCTAGAGGACTGGAAATTGGCTCATCTATGAGAAGAGAAGAGTCAGAAGGAGGATCCAGGAAAGTACAGGCCTGTGAGCCTGACCTTGATGCCAGGGAAGGTTATAGAACAGAGTATCTTGAGCATGATCACATGGCACGTGCAGGACAACCAGGGCATCAGGACCTACCAGCAGGGAAAGGCAAACCAACCTGATCTCCTTTTCTGACACGGTGACCCACCTAGTGGATGAGGGAAAGGCCGTGGATGTTTTCTGCCTGGACTTCGGCAAAGCTTTTGATACTAGCTCCCATGGCATTCTGGAAAAGCTGTCAGTGCGTGTCTTGTATGGGTACACTCTTCACTGGGTTAAAAATTGTCTGAATGTCCAGGCCCAGGGATGGGTGGTGAATGGTGCTCTATATCCAGCTGGCAGCCTGCCACCAGTGGTGTTCCCCAGGGCTCAGTTTTGGGGCCAGTTCTGTTTAATATCTCTGTTGATGATCTGAATGAGGAGATTGAGTGTACTCTCACTAAGTTTGTGGATGACACAAAATGTGAGTGTTAGTCTGCTGAAGTGTAGGAAGAGTCTGCAGAGGGATCTGGGCAGGCTGGATTGATGGGCCAAGATCAGTGGTGTGATGTTCAACAAGATCAAGTGCTGGGTCCTGGCCTTGGATCACAAGAACTCCAGGCAGTGCTGCAGCCTGAGGGAAGAGTGGCTGGAGAGCTGCCTGGAGGAAAAGGATCTGGGCTGCTGGTTGACAGTGGCTGAACATGAGCCAGCAGTGTGCCCAAGGAGGCCAAGAAGGCCAGTGGCATCCTGGCTTGTATCAGACAGCAGGACCAGGGCAGTGACTGTCCCTCTGTACTTGGCACTGGTGGGGCCACACCTCGAGTCCAGTTCTGGGCCTTACTCCAAGAAAGACATTGAGATGCTGGAGCATGTCCAAAGAGAAGGGCAATGCAGCTGGTGAAGGGTCTAGAGAGTAAGTCATATGAAGAGCTGCTGAGTGAGCTGCTGTTGTTTATCCTGCAGGAAAAGGAGGCTGAGAGAGGGTCTGTCACTCTACAGATACCTGAAAGGAGGTTATGGCAAGATGGAGGTTGACCTCTTCTCACATGCAAGTAGTGACAGGGCAAGAGGACATAGCCTCAAGCTGCACCATGGAAGGTTCAGGCTGGACATTCAGAGGAATTTATTCACAGAAAGGGTTAAACATTGGACTGAGCTGCCCAGGGAGGTGGTGGAGACACCATTCCTGGAAGTGCTCAATTAAAAACTGCATGGGGCACTGAGTGCCACAGTGTGAATGACAGACTAGGTGGTGAATAGTCAGAGGTCGGACTCAATGATCTTAGAGGTCTTTTCCAAGCTAAACAATTCTGTACTTCTATGATTTAAAATTTCTTAGAGTTTGGCTTTACTGTGTGTGTAATTAATAAGTATTATACAGAGAAGTATCAGTAATTATTTTTAAAATTATATTGGGGTATGTTGCTAGATCATCTTTACCTATATAATGAGTAAAAATTATCCAGTACAAAAGGAATCCGCTGTTCCTCAGTATTTAAAGTAACAGAGGTAAAATAGTCGGCTTATATTATGCCACATTATATCTTAAATAAACAATTACAGATTTGTTTGGTTGCCATGCCATGCAAAATCTGAGGTTTATAGAAGCCACTGAGAATCCACGTTTCTTTGGAAAATTGCTAAAATTTTCAGCCCTAATCCTAAAAGAAATTCCTTCAATTACTGAATTCAGGGTTTGTAGTTTTTTAACCGGAGTTTATAGTCACTTAAAGAATTTCTACAAAAGTAATTTTGCTCCAAGTTTCTAATGTCAGAGAATGGTGCCCAGCTGATAACCTTTCTAAGTGTGGCAATGTCAGAGGTTCCTGAGTCTAAGCATGGGCTTTTTTACAGATATCAGAGAAGTGTTCAGCTGTATGGCTGGCCACACATGAGGGCTTAACATGTCTCCCTTACGCTTAAGGATGATGGCAGGAAAGTCTATGGTTTGGATGGAATTAGCCTCTTGCTCTGATTAAATCACTCCAGACAGTGACAAAAGATAAAGTAATTAATTGTTACTTTCTGTACTCTTGGGTCTGGCAGAGTTAGTGCAAGTCCTTGGCTGCATCAGGGTGTGGCTGGACTTTGTAACTGCTGGGAAGACCAAGTGAGCATTGTCCTTTTCAGAAAAGAGACGCTCAGACACCTGAAGTAGGAAATTAATACAACCCACGGTAGTGTTTGTGAGAGCTGTAGTGCGTACTCCTTGAGTGGGTAATATTGCAGATAGATTTTAAAAATCTAGTAAAGACTTTCTCTAATACAAATATTCACCCCAAAGAACATATGTTTAGTAGATCTTAATTTAAATTCATCATACAATTATAAACCAAATTATCCACTTGTTTACATAGATTTGGCTTCTTTACTGAAGTCAAATAGGGATACTTCATCCCTAGTCTGGGCTAGAGTAGGTAATCTAGGGTTTTCTGGTGGGCTTGACATCTGTAAATGGCTTGATAACAGCCTTTGTTTGTGGTATAATGCTTTGTATATTGAGTCAGTGAGCCAAACACATAAATGTTATAAAAACACAAATTTGCAGTGGGAGTTATGGTATACAGTCAAGAGCATTGTGGCCGGCTTTTGGTACAAATATGTGCAGTTTTGCTATACACTTTTTCACCTATTTCAGTGAGCCTAGAGAAAACATTTATTCAAGCCCCTGGTGTATATTTTCATTTCTTTCCTAATTTGTACAATCAAATCTGTCAGATTCAACACCTGTTTCATATTAAAGCTTAAAATCTGTTGCTATTTTGGGATTTATTTTTTTTCCTTTTGGTAACATCTAAGATTAAAACCATGTAGAAGGACTAAAAGTGTAAAAAATAGAAGTGTAAAAATAAGTGTTTAAAAGTGTATGTTCCCTTCTGCACAAGCGGAGTTCCATTTACTTGACTGAGGGTCTGTGAGGTTCTGCAGCTCATTTTCACAGTCCTGTGATACCTCTCCTGGAGGCTGATCCTACACTCAGACAACGCTGGCTGTGCATATTGGTGGTGGCTGCAGGGCTGTGAAATGGAGACATGTCTGTCCTGGCAACAGTGGTCAAGTAGGGTAGGCTGCAAGTGCTGGGAAGGCCTGCCCCAGAAGGCTGACTGGGGGACTTGGACTGCAGGACTGCAACAAGCCTTGTTCTTGTTTAAAGCAGCAGGAGGCAGGAAGAGCAGAAGTACTGTTTTCCAAAAGCTTGCTATTCAGAGCAGGTGAGAGTGCTACCAGGAGTCTGCTCCATAATCTTGGCTCATCAACTGAGGGGTGAAAGAAGCTCCAGTTCTTTGAAAAACATGTGTGTGGACTCCTTTCTTGCTATCATAGCATGAGCTTCCTCAGCAAGGGACTCTAGCTGTGCAGGACCAGCCATATGGATAGCTGTGGGCCAGGGTAAGCAGTGGCATCCAGGGTATGCAGAGCTTCCTCTCGAGGCTGCTGGTCACAGGATTGCCAGGCCTGAACTGGGGGTGGCAGCACAGCAAGTAAATCAGCACAGGGGAGGCCCTGACATTGTGCCCCCTTGACAGCAACTAAGGCAAAGGCCAAAGGTCAAGGCAAAAAGTGAATGCTCAAAAATGTGATGCAAGCTGCCTTTCGAAGACAGAGGCAGAAACAAATTTTGGGTTCATCCCTCTTCACGTTAACCACTTTTCTTTTTCCTTCTCAGGTGCTCAGTTTTCTCAATGCACATGACACGTAGAATGAAAGACTACAGATCTATATTCTACATGCTCCTTATACTTTCTAAGCACAAATTCAGATCTTGTTCTTCCTTGCTGAGAGCATATTGGCAGCAGCACAGTGTGTCCTGTCTTTGTTCCTGTGAATGCACTGTGCAACCACTGGGTCTCAGTGAGGTTCCAGCCACAGAACTGTAGAAGCATCAACGCTGGCTGGCAGCTCTGGAGAGCACACAGTCCCACCCCTGCCCAGAACAGGTCAGCAACAGCAGACTACTCAGGGCTGTGTGTCCAATGAAGTTTGAGTATTTCCAGGGATAGAGATTTCACAACTCTGAGCAACCTGTTCACAGCCACTCACAGAAAAAAGCCTTTTTTCTTATGTTTAAATGAAATCTTGCATATTTTGATTTTTGCGCATTGCTGCTTCTGCTATCAGTGGGGACCAACTGAGAGGAATCTGTTTCTGTCTTGTCTTATCAGATATTTACATACAGTGATGAGATATCCCTGAGCTTTCTCTTCTCTGGACTAAAGACTCAGCTCTCTCAACCCTTCCTTCTGTGTGAGTTGGTTTAGTCTCTTAATCATTCTGACCCTTTGCTGGACTTACTCTGGTATGTTCATGTCTCACTTGTCCTGGAGAACCCAAGGCTGCACTGAGCACTGCAGGTGTCTCTCACCAGGGCTGAGCAGGAGGAAGAATGACATTGCCTCACCCATTGGCAACACTCTTCCTAATGGAGACAGGGAGGCTCCAAGTACATGTTGCTAGCTCATGGTCTACTCATCCTCCAGGGTCTCCAGGCCTTTTTTTATCAAAGCTGATTTATTGCTGGTCTGGAGTGTTATTTCCCTCCAAGTGAAGGATTTGGCATTTTCTTGTAATGTTCGTCTTGGCCCATTTCTCCAGCCCATACAGATCTGTCTGTATAGCAACACTTATCTCAGTTTTGTATCATCTGCAAATTTGCTAAATTTGCATTCTTGTCCCACCACTTCAAGGCACTTAACGAAGCTATTAAACAGTACTGGACTCAGTCCCAATCCCTGAAGCATACCAGCAGAGACCACCTAGATCAGCTGGTGTTTGTGCAAGTGACCAAAACCCTTTTAGCCTGGCAGTTGGGCCAGTTTTCAATCCACCTTCACTTTTGTAGTCCATGCTTCATCCATTTGTCTGAGGGTGTTACAGATGACAAAGTTGAGATAAACAACAGCCACTACTTTCCACTCCTCCACTGAGCCAGTAATTTCATGGTTGGTTTTCAGGTTGGTTACACATCCACTTCATAAATCTATGGCTACTCCCAACCATCTTAATTTCCTCAAAAAGTCTGGAAATGGTGTGCTGGATTACTTGCTCCCAATTACCTGCTGGGAATGAGGTGAGATTAACAGATGAGTCTGTAGTTTTCTGGATCCTCCTTTCAGCACTTCTTGAAGATGGGGATAGCATTTGCTTTTTTCCAATCTTCAGGAACTTCTTCAAGTTGCAGTGATCTTTTAAAAACACTTGAGAGTGGCCTCATAAGGGCAAGGGCTAACTCTCTCGTGCACTCATGTGCAACCTGTCAGATCCTGTGACTGTACGAATATCCAGTCTGTTTGAATGTTCTCTAACTTGTTCCTCCTCCACCAAGGACAGATATTCCTTGCCCTGGTTTTTTTTCCTGGTCTTAGTGACCTGGGATTGGTGTATCTGTAAAGACTGAAGTGAAGAAAGTATAGACTATTTTAGCCTTTCCCTTGTCCCTTCCTTCTAGATTCCCAATATTCAGCAGTGGCTGCACATTTTCTCTAGTCATCCTTTTCCCAAAGATGTAACTGTAGAAAGCTTTCTTTTTTCTCCCCATGTACCTCAAAAAAGTACACTTTTCTAACCCTTCATAAATGCCTCTCTGAACATTAGGGTTTGCCAGCTAATCAACCATCAGCACCCAGCCACCTCATCATCCATCCCAAGGCAGAGATCCATGCATCCCTTCTGCTCTCTTGCATAAAAGATGATGTCCCCTCCTCACCTTCCCAGCCTGTCCTTCCTACAGACCCTGCATCTGCCCATTGCAGCACTCCAGTTGAGTGACCTATCCCAACATTCTCTCTTATCACCAAATCTTGTTATATAGTTATTGCACATGGGTGCTTTTAAGCATAAAGTAAATGTTGCTTTCATAGTGACTGACATGTTTTCTTAATCTTTGTGAATCACAGAAATCCTATAGCAATTCAGTATTTGGACCATATTTCACAAGAATCTGAATAAAATATATGTGATAAGAATGCACTCTTACTTTACATGGTTTTTATGAAAAATCAAAGGTATAATTTCTGAATTTAGACATCCCCGCTACAGAATTTCATGTAGGGTTTAAGATTAATGCATTTTAAAATGACCGTGATTAAGTGTATGTATCACAAATTAGAAGTTATTTCAAGTAAGTGTAGCATATTTTATCTTTTATTTTTGGCAAGATGTAGGGGGAGCAGTTAGATCTAGATTGTGCAAGTTGCTTCCTGCCAACTTCAGTGTCTATTCAAATGCAGTGTTATCATCCAAAGGAGTACAAACACAATTTTTGAAGACAGGAAAACAAACATGAAGAAGTGTGAAGATTTTTCCAGGATTACACACTGAACCTAGAGAATATAAAAAAATTTGGATCCTCGTGTTCTGCACCTTGGTACAAATATTTTACTTCACCTGTAACTGTACAATTGTTACACAAGTTCCTAAGTCACAACTTAACAGCAGAAATTTCATGGCACTGTTATTACCTCTATGCACATTCACAGAGTACAGTCTGCAAGTTATGTTCAGTGGCTGCAGAAAGACAAGAAACAATTTTCGCATGCAGTCCAAAAAGTGTATGCTCATAGTCCCACTGTGGACAGAAGGGAAGGAATTTGGCTAAAATTTCATGTAGGTCTCATCCAGTCAATGGAAAGGGAGTTGTGGTGGAAGATAGTTATTTTCAGATCAATACCCCCAGGAATATAATTTTTGTAAAAGTGAATACACAATATCTACCAAAAGCAGAAGACAGTGTCCTGGCATGCTTGTCTTCAGCTGCTCATGAAGCTCACAGGAAGATTTAGTTGCCACAACAGGGATTCACTGTCCCTCGTGAAGGCAAAACCCATGAAGCTGTCAGCCTACCCATGGTTCTTAAGCCTTTCATCCTGGTAAAGCAAAGACATAGAAACAACATGGAATCACAGAATCATTTAGTTTGGAAAAGACCTCTAAGATCATTAAGTCAAACCACCTCCTCTCCTTCCTAGCCTATCCCATCTGAAGAGTTTATAGCCATCCACTGCACCATTCCAGTTGTGCAAGTCATCCCATCATGATTCTGTGATGTCATAGTATTCCTGCTGCACAATGGCTTCCAACCCCTCCCATTTCTTGCCCATGCTGCATGTGTTGGTGTTAATGCACTTCAGTTGGGATTTTGATCCTGCTGCCTCTCTGGGGGCAGAAGCCCTAATGCTTATGTCATTCTCAGGGACATCTGTGGTTTCTAGTGCATCAGTCACATCTTTACTACCACATGATCTCCCACAGAGCAAGGGACATCACTGTCACACTGTCCCTCAGACAGTGGCATGCTTTTACCAGCCTTATCTCTAGCAGGCCTGGTTTTATCCCTTTTCCCTTAAAATCTAGTCTAAAGATTACTCACTGGGTCCTGCGAACTCCTGTCAGGCTCCTTTTCCTGCTTTCTCACTGCATGTTGCCGGCAAGACTGGTGTCCTGTAAACCAATCCGTGATCAAAGAACCCAGAATTTTGCCCGTGACACCAAGCTCAGAGCTAGGTATTGTTCTGCTGATCTTCCTGTTTCTTCTCTTATGGTTCCCTGCTACTGGCAGGACAGAGCAGAACACCAGCTATGTTCCTGGTCTTTTAACCAGTCATCCCAAGGCCCTAAAGTCTCTCTCCTTTGCTCTTTAACAGAGACCAACAGAGCCATGAGGCACTTGACTGTTCCCCCTGCAAGCTGTTACTATTTGTGTATTTGAGGGCACAGTCCCGGGAAAGGGAGAAAAAGTGGCATAAAGGTACCAATTTCTGCAAATCAGAATGAAGAGGCCAGTAGGAGAAGGGAGATAATATGCCCTGAAACAGGGCAAAAAACAGACAGGAAGAAATAATCTCAGCACCAGCAGCCGAGGATTTTGGCAGACAAGCTATCTGCTTGCTTGTATTCAGTTACAGAATAGTCAAAGAAGAAAATAAAATATCAACATTAGTTACAGATTGCAAGTTTTCTTGCCTATTATAGCTGGTTATCCTTTGAGTGTTTTGATACATGGTGCTATTTTGCTGTGTGTGACCCTTAATTGCAGGATGCCAGCACTACATGTAGCTGTTAATGCAAACATGCAAACATAGTGCAAAGGCACTTCGGTGATTGTAAATTATGAGATCTGGGGGTGTCCCTCTATCCCTGACCACACCCTTTGTGTGTAAATGTTTTGGCAAAATATTTGAGCTACTGAGGTAGCTCTAAGTTTAAAATTAAAGTTTGGTTCCAACATTTCTGGAATTCTAAACAAATTTAATATTCTTTCAACCTGTTTTTTTGTAGGAAATGTCAGAAGAATAAGCATTAGAGGTAATTCCATTGTCATGTATATTCTAATACAAATTTAATGTAAAAAATTAGACTCTCTTTAACTTTTAGAATACTATGTACTTCTCTGTCTGCAAACTCAAAAAGCCAGGAGGATGATCTCAGAAAAACTTTACCTTTTTATGTGTTTTCAGTAGCTGAAGGATTGGGATTTTAGGACAAAACTATTATGACATTATATATTCTAATATGTACT
>JAWWMO010000096.1:44100213-44111203 GCA_035047845.1 Dendrocincla fuliginosa | reverse complement strand
CTGCTGGGTAAATTTACTTTGGTTGTAAATCTGTAAGTGGCATGGGAAGATGCGGTAGAATGATTTTTCATACTTAGCTTTTAAATGAGAACATTATAGTTTCAAGGAAGGTAGAGGAAACAATAAAAACGAACTTTTTGGAAGGAGACACAGCAACCTTAAAAAGCTGACCTGTTTCATTCTGTAAAATTAATTCTACCATTCTGTTTCTTGTAGCTGCATATTGCAGTGAGTGAGTATACACAGTCATACAGAAGTTGTCAATTTTAAGACTGTCTATTATTAGAGAAACTTTTCACAATGGCTTCTTGAGCAGGCTTATTTACAGTGGATAATAGACACAGTTTAAAAATCAGGTAATTCAAAACACGTATGATGATATAAAGTGATGCAAGGTAGGAAAGAGCAAGTCTGAATATGAAGAAGCATTTTTCTGATGATCATGGCATAGCAAAATGGACAGTTGTGTTTTCATATAGACATCCGCGCTCTTAACTTCAAATACAAGGTATCATGTAATTAGGTGCAGTAAATATGAATAGATTAATATTCAGAACAGAAGAATTATGTTTATTTTTTTCTCCTTTCCTTGAAAGAGAAAGGTCCATATAAAGCTTTAATGAAATATTTTCCATTAGGGTAGAGCTGGTATAAATTCAGGAATACACTGTGGCTTTGGCACAGTTGCATGGGAGAAATATGAAAATTAAATACAAGCAAAAAATGAATATCTCTCCTTTCCCCAAATTTTTATCATCTGAGAATTTTTGATGTTTCAAAATGGGGTTTTGCTCTGAAATAGGAAAACCCCAAACATGAACACTTTATTGAGGAAAAAGTTCAGACAGCCTTCATTCTGAACTTGTGTTCTGTGGAGCAATATACTTGTCACAGAATTTCTTCACTTCACTACACTATTTTGCTATAGGATAGTTTGCAGGACATCATGAAAAACTGGTCTAGCTCAGGCACACAGAAAATAGCACGTGGCTTTGATGTATTTTGAACCATGCTACTCACCCTGCATACAGAACTTGTACACTTTTTATTTGAAGGTCTCTCTCTCTCCATCAAAAAAGAAAAACTGGATTTTGAACACTTGAATTCAGCAACTCTCAGTTCTTCACGCTAGCCTGCAGAATTCACTAAAAAATATTTGCTAAACCATGGGGCAAGTTTCCTACAGTAACTAAGATGCAGTGTAAATAAGCTTGCACTGGGCAAAGTTTTTGTTTATTAAACCTCTACAAAGCTCCCATGTATACCTGTCAGTGACTGTGGGCTTACTACTTTTTATGTGCTCATGGTTGACTCAGAGCCAACCATGTTAATTTCATAGTAAAATCAGTTAGGACCATTATTATTTTAAGGTCTGTTTGCAATCCTGTGACAGAATTTCTCTGAACTTAATTAATTTATTAGCTTGTATTCTGTCCTTAGATTTCTAGTCCAATTCATGGGTGTAATAGAAGATAACCTCTTATTTCCTGAGCATGTTGGATTCTTAGACTCTGTTTTGGACAAGATGGACACAAACATGCATCAGCTTATGTCTCCATCTTTTGTTTGTTCTTTGCCTAATGCACAGTTTAAAAAAGTGTTCTTTTTCTTACATTAAATGCTCTGATAAAGCTTACTTGCTAGAATACATTAGAAAAAACAAACAGAAAAAAAAGCAGAATGCCTTTATATGTTTAACTGTCAAACCACACAAACAATTAAAAATTAAAAATTATCACAACACAAAAAAGTATTTAAATTTTCTTCTTTTATTTCTGTCTCCACTGGGTGTAAATACTGAGGCATTCATTTATCTCTACAGATCTCTAGCCTCACTATAATAATAATTAAATCCAGGCTTAAAAATCTGACCCAAGTGTTCCTTAGAAGAAATCTAGGAGGATTTGTTCCCCCTAATTCTGTTTCTAATTATATGAATCTATGCAAATATCAGTAGTTTTATGGTGAAGGACAATGGCTGGTGCAGTATTCTTTAAAGGCACCTCACAACAAAATGTTCTACAAGTAATATAATGGAGTTATAATTTTCCAGTTTTATTTTGTACCATGCACATACACATTTAACTTTTACTTTTTCCATAAAACAGAATTCTATCAAACAAGACAAAAATAACTCATGATTCTATGAAAAGTAACTAAAAAAATCACAAAATTATACATACTAGTACAACAAAAAGTGTAAATAATTATTTTGATTTTTCTTTCATGATATGCAACAGGTATTTTTTTAGAGCAAATAGCCAGATATACAGTACGGCAAATTAAGATCACATGTGTATATGTAAGCATGTATAAATATGTAGATTACTCTGTAAGGTTTAGGAAAAACATAATCCCACTTTCTCTCCTCAACAAAGTGCTTTGTGTAAAAAATATTACACAAGATGCTGCTTTCTATGCAGAATAAAAGGAATTTTATTTTCTTAAATAAAATTCTACTCAGTTAATTTTAAATTGTGGTCTTTTTCTTTTGCTTTACTTGCTCCTAGGAAATATATATTAAAAAAACCAACCCAAACTAACAAAACAAACTGAAAACAAAATTTCATAAAAAACTAAAAAAGTGCTGTTTAAAAAAATCTACTATAAAATTACACAGGGAAAACAGGGAATAAACAGTTAAAATGTAATTTTTATACTCATTCACACCTCTTCAAAGAAAGTTGAAAACAAAATAAAACGTGACAGATGGCCTTAGCACTGCAATACTTCAGCATCTGGTATTAGTAAACCATAATGCCTATATGTTTGTGTGTATATATACATAGAAAGGACGATCCAAATGCACATGTACACTCTCATACACTCCCACATGTACACATGAACTTTGAGACTGTATTTTAAACTCCAGTGTAGACCCATTTCTAATGTAGATATAAGCAGAACATGGAGTCTGAAAACAAGTGAATTGTATAAAAGAATGATTGTAAATAATTTCATTTGAATATTAATGTCCATAGTCTGAAATAGCTTCATCTCTTAGATATGAATCCCTTTAGAAATTTAACAATCCAGCAAGTAGAATAACAACATAAAAATCACTAAGGCACAAGTATTGGAAGATAACTCAGTAACTGGCATTACTTTATGTATTTTCCCAAGCACCATTTTTCATTGTAACATATGACAAATACATTTCCCTATTTAAATATCTAAAATACATGAGATAAAATGTTGGGGATTTTTTTAATACAATTGTCCTCAGTGATTAAGTTGATGCCCCAAAGTCAGTCTGACTTCAAAGAGAATAATCAAATAATTGTGAAGAATCCTCTTTGTCTCTGAAAGAGAAGTAAACAAAGGCATACCTTTTTACAGACTGGTAGCCCATTCTCATGTGCTTGCTGTGACTGCACTCTAGCTACTTTTTAGGTATACATCTATTATGTTAAGAAAAGAAATAATGACTAGTAAAAGTTTCCTTTTTTAAATGAAAAGGATGAACACCCAAATTATGAATGCTCTTTGAATTCTGTACTTCCACTTTCCCTTTGGCCAGGAGGTTTCAAAATGTAAAATCCCCATTCTATTGAACAGCTTGTACATTCAGATACTAGAAAAATATTTAAAAATATTTAAAAGTCAGGGTGGTATGGATTTGAAGACAGCCACAATGTTTCAGTTTTGTACACAGCAGTGGACAAATTCTGGACAACCGTGTGGTTAAAAGAATCTTGAAGGATTTATATATACAAAAGCCTGTATGTACATGCATATGTCTACACTAAACCTGATTCTGCTCTTGCTGACTTTGGTGTAATAAAACACAGTCCTACTCATTTGAAATTGAAGTGTTCAGTGTGACTAATTATTCCTGCTGAACCAAGTTATGCTCATGCACTGAATGCATAATGGGCTTTAAGATAGCACAAAATTAAAGCTTTACTGAAAAAGTGAAACTTGTGGTCAATGCACTGGGTTAGATCACACATTAATGCAAAAGGACTGTCTTTTTGCTTGTGCATGTAGAGCTGTGAGGAATGTCTGATGTCATTTACCCAAATGCAAACCACATATTGTAACATCTGGACCTATTATTGCAAGCTGGAGCAGAGGGACACATTCACTTGTGATGTGAGAAGCAGAATAAAAGGGGGAAGAACTTAGCACAGAATTATCTCTATTTTAGTCACACTACTTATTGTTCTTTATTTATGTGCATTTGTTGCATGAAAATCTCCATTAAACACATAAGCATATATGCCTGCATGTAAGAATACACTTCATTAATAAAAACCTCAAAAGATTGTCAGTGTTTATAAACATCTGGACATAAATTCACCTATTCAACATAATGGCAAATTGAATTATGAATTAGGGAAAACTGCACCAAACAACTCTCAAAAGTTTCTCAGGAAAAAAAAAAAGTTTGTATAAACTTTTTTTTAAAATTTCATCTCTTCAGAAGAGTGCTTTCAAAAGCATAGTTATGGTGTAGCTTGTAAGAATGAACTGTGAATTTCTGTCCTTACTATATCAGGTCATGAGAATATTAACACGCACAAAAGTCCACAAAATGGATGAACCTAAAAACTCAGTCTTGCATAATGTAAGAGTTGTTCCCAAGGTATATAGGATCACAGCAATGACTTGTCTCCACTGCAAAATACTGGATTTAACTCATAACCTTGTACATTTCACAAAGAGCAACCACATTTACTTGCATTCTGGACTAAATTGAAGAGCCTGACATTGAGTAGAAAACCAAAAATTATTAAACCAGTTCAGTTTTACCTCTCTAAGTTACCAGAGGGAACATAGCACACTTAAGAGTAGTTCTTTCTGAAAATGTGTTACAAAAAAAATAGGGCAATAAAAATGTAATTGAATCAGTACTGATTGTTTTTCTAAAAAATCAGTGGGATTTCAGGAAGAATCTTTCCTAATCAATATTTTAAACCTTCCTACAGAATACTACAGCACATACACCAATAAAGCTCTACAATAAAATTAAAAAGCAACAGAAAGTTAAACGTACTTATTCTTATCTGGCAGCTGTGCTAAATAGAGTCAAAGTCCACATAACTTTTCATGTGTTTAACCCTTCTTATTCATGCTTAAAGCACTGGGTTAGAATGAATATCAGAAAAATAGCAATAGCCATATTGTATGGCTTAAAACACAAAGGAAAGGAAAAGGCACCTAACCTGAGACCTGTTAGAAACCCAGTACCAATGATCTTTGTCTTAAAAAAGAAGCCACATTAATACCTACAATAGGGAATGCCAACTTTTATGTCTCACTTCTGGATGCTGTTGTGTGTTTAACTTTGGAGGCATCACATGCAAACAGGTTGTGTAAAAAGCTGCATGCCTTTGAAATGGTTTGTAGTATACTCCAGTTTTACTTCTTTTCCTTTTTTGAAAAAGGAATTTTCTAAAGCTTTGTTCTTCAGTAATTGCACCCATTCAGCTTGAAAGGATTACAGCCAACGAAACAGTTTTCTTATTTGGTCTCTGAATTCCCTTTGAGAACTGAAAATAAGAAATAATAAAAAAAATAGAGTTGCTGTGTCACAGATGAGAAGAAAAGAAACAATTGTTAAGGTTTTGGCAAAGCTTGCTTTCTCCAAACATTCTCCTTCTCAGTTGGCTGCTTGATTAAATGAAGAATGCTTGGTGATTGCTTTTTTCCTCTCCCTTATGTATGCATATCCAGTCATATCCCCATACATACACGGCAGTTTTATGGAGAGAAAAATATTGTAGTGAAATATCAGAAGGGCAAGACAAAACAGAATCAAGTTCTCGTAACTAGATTTACAATACTTTAGCCTTCAGTGTATACAGAAGAAAGCTGGCTAGAGCAATGATCCACTGCATTTACTTGTAGGAAACTGTTGTCCTCTGCCATGCTGCAAGCCGAATCACCAAAGATACCTATGGACCCTGCTGGAAAGTCATACACTGGGAAAAAAACAAAAAACAATTAATTAACTACAATAACTATATAATGGAATATGCCCTAATATTTACACACAATACTAGAAATTGTTTTAAATCACATATGCAATCAAAACAAATAAGCCAACATATGCTTGAAATTAATTACATGACTTACTGCTTACCATGGGAGGAATTTTCAGTTCTGTCAGAATCAAGACTGAAGTACAGCAGACTTCATCACAACTAAGACTTGCCCATTGAATGGGTGTTAAAATTATGATAATTTAAAAAATAAACTTCATGCTTGATCAACAAATTTCATCATACTGAACACATGATAATAGACAATAGAATATTGTAGAATGTATTTGCTGTAAAGCAGACCCTGGCACAAAAATTACTGCCTTCTACAAGCAATAGTAGTAAACATGAGTAACTGTTTGCATAAAAACTCTCATCTTTTGGGTAACATGTTTACATACTGTGAGAGGCATCTTTGAAATTACAGGTGTATTGGCTTTGCAATGGCACTAGTGTAGGACCAAGATGTATTTTCAAAGCACAACAATTGTTAAGTAAATTCATCCTGTGTGGAAGGACAATAAAACACTTGGTGCTCGGTTGTGCTTAGGCACTAAGATCAGGCTCACTGTCTTGTACTGATCCTCTGCACAGAGGGAACTTTCTTCCAGAGCAGCATGCAAGTCCCTTAAGTACTTTCCATCTAGGCAGAGACTAAGTTACATGCACACAGGTAAGTGCACACCCAGATAAGTACACACCCAGGCAGTTCTTGTCATGGAAATGTGAATAAATTAAATTCAATACTGATAAAACCTAAAAAAAAAGCAAATAATTTGCTTGAAACATCCCAGGTCTTTGCCACAATACATGTAGTGGAGTGGATGGCTGCAAAGATATCACACATGGTTCAAAGCAATTACACAAGCTAGAGACTGTCTGACCCCCACAGGTTAGAACCTCGAGAAGTTCAACAGAGTACAGTCTGCACACAAGCCAGTTTTTACTGTCACCTAAGGTGACTGCCTGCCTCCAATGCCAACCACTCCACAAAGATCTGAAAACCACCTGCTCCTTGTGAGGAGTCAAGCCTGTCATGACATGTCCCACTTACATAAACAGCTCAAGCAGATCTGTCAAAGTTCACAAACTGTACACAATCATCCACAAAGTCACCAGCTATCATTTACCTGTGATACCAGAATGACCTGAAAAAGCTCGATGGAAAATGCCAAGCCCTGGCTGGCCTGCTGATGTGGGAGCTAAGCAATCTTCAAGAGGAGGAACCACATTGCAGGAAACACCATGTTGTATATTCTTCTGAGTGTCAGCATAATGAGGAGGGCAGAAAGTCTGAAGCTGCCCATAAAAACCTAGAAGCAGAAGGTGGCCATCAGTAAAAGACCTGGACAGAGATACAAAGGATAGTACGTGCAACTGTGGGGCTGTGAGAATGATAAAAACCTTAACCGCCATAACACCAGGTCTTCAATAATTTTACACAAATAAAGCAGTGTTGATAGACAGCTCCCTAAAACTTCCTTCAGTTGCCACTAATTTCAAACACAATCATGGAAATCCTGATTCCAAGCATGAGTCATGAGAGACACTGACTGGCTAGAAGCTGAAATTTTTCAGGAAATTTCTCTCTGTACTCTGCCATCCTTCTGTCTGAACTGGTACTCTCTAGATGTCACAGTGGGCATCTGCCTGAAAAACCTATGAAAATGCTTAATTCAAAATAAAAGAAGATTGCCCAAGTAAAGTCTGAATAACATCTGAGGGTCTGTCACTAATGCCAAGACAGCTGACGTGTAGAAAGGCTGCTAGATGACGACCCACGGGGCCTGCTCCTTGCAAGTACAGGGTGAGAGTCTAATTCACTCATCAGCAGCGTGAAGTGCACACAGAAGAGAAACAAGGCCACTGACATAAAAGATGCCGACCAGGGGTTTTTTTCCGGAAGTTTTTTCTTGAAGTGATATTTGAGAGAGGCATGTAAGCACTGAGCAAATTCACACTGAACTCCATGTCAATGTATTTATATAACAAAAATCACTCTTCCTTGTAGCAGAGGGGCACATGAACAATCTAAAGAGGCACAGACAGATGCTCTGCAATAGGTTGGTCAAAAGAGTTTTCTCATGGAAGCAAGGTGTTTTCTCCTGCTTAAAGAATTGCTGTCTAAATCTAAGCTTTGGAGATTATGCTGAAAGTCTGAAGGAAGGCTTTTATAGGTAGAAGACCGTGGTATGCATTTATTTCTGTTTTCCATATTATGTTTTTAGAGTGTATGTCAGAAGTGGAACCATAATTCAGTATTAGAATATATATATTGTTTAAGGAAAACTGTGAATCAAGCTCCTCTCTATAAGTGCTGTAGCTGCTTGTTCTCACCACTCTCCCTGCATAAAGGAAAAACACAGCGCATTACCTTCAAGGTGTTATATAGAAATTGTAGACCTTGACTGTCCAAAAATAGGTCCAGGAATAATAGACTCTCTGAAGATTTTATTAGCAAACAAATTAGTACCTAACAGCTGGTGTGCTGTTCTCTTGATGAAGAATATGTTGAGGTAAGTCATACCTAAAAGCCACTGTCAGAAAAATAACTCCCTACCTCTGAAAGCATCTTAAGGATTTTTCTCTGACATTACTGTCACTAGAAAAAGCTCTCATGCAGGGCAGAATCCTTTAGCCAGTCTATTTAATCAACAGCCATACGATCAAGTCATTCCAGCTGAATTTCCTTTTAGCATTGAAAGATCAGTAAGAAGAACTGGCAATAGAACGTTTCCTAAACCCTTAATACATCAACATCGGGGGAAAAAAGGAAAAGAAAGAAAAAGAGAGTTTGGAAAACATCTTTTAATGAAAAAAAAAATAAAATAAAAAGCAGAAGCATGACTCCTGTTCCACTGCAGGCAAAATTTGCAGACTATGTTCACTCCTGCAGAGGCTGAACACTCTTGAATGTCACCATCTTTTGCAAGGGTTGCCCTACCTGTGAGATGATGGTTTCAATCCTTCTTTTATTTTTGAAATTTAACAGTGACAAAACTGAATTATACTGCAAAGCAAGTTAGGAATTTACAAGCCATCAATCCTTAAATATTCGGTCCTCATATTTAAGAATCAACTGTAGTAAAATAAGAAAAAACAATAGCCATACAAAACCAGATTTTGAAGCTACATTAGCTACACAAAGCTAATGACAGTTTTTGCCTTCTTTAAAAATGCTTTTAAAATAAACTTTTTTTCTCAACCAGCAATAAAATGCACTGTTAAAGTTTACTGTTGAATCAGACTAGTTACCAGAAACAACCATTTCAATCTATGGTGACTGATCTGAACTGGCGGGCAAGATCCTTCAAGGCACATGCTGAAATGTCCTTTCACATTACTCTGTGCTCATTCTCTATTTATGTTTTTTTCATAGGATCCTGCTACAGTGCAGAACAATCTGGCAGTAACTTTGACTATTACTAGCTCGTCTGACAGAAAAACTACATACCTTGGTGTTTAGCTATTGTTGAGTCACATTGTCTGTATTTGGCCATTCCCCATTTAATTAAAAAAATATTGTCTAGCAAAGCTTTGAACCATTGGTACATTAATCTCTAAATAGTAGAAATCACCAAGGAAGTGCACAAAGCACTTATATAACTAAAAAAATCCCCAAAATTTTTTTGTGATGAAAAGAGAGCACAGAAAAGTAATGCAACTTTGCTAGATATATGTTCTTTCCACAATTCAGTGTCAATCACCCATCTTATAAAATAGAAAGCTATGAAGAAGAAAAAAGCATATATAGTTTTCCTCCCCTCAACTATTACAGTATTGTAATCTTTTGTGCATCTACAGAGCATCAAGTCATAGTCAAGAGGTCTTAGAACTGGAGCCCAACACGACAAAGCAAAATCTCTTAACGTGGTGTCAGGAGCTCTTCCCTTTATTCACACAGTACCATGCCCAAGAAAAACTACAGTACAGCTCAGTGTAGGATAACAGGAAATCATATGCAATTCAGACCCTAGGCCCTGCTATAGCTAGCCCATCATTCAAGATTATCTGATAGAGAACTACCTGTAGTATCAGCTTTTGTGTTTTCATGCAGCATTGGAAAAATAATAAAAAATGGCAAACAGCTTGGATAATAAAGTTCCAACAACCAAATATTTCTTCTCGGGGCTGCAACTCTGGGTTGTGTAAATTGGTCTCTTATAAAGAACACACATGCACAAGTTTACATCAATTGTGTTTCTTTGAATCAGTACACTACAGCCAAGATCCACAATGTCAAGATACAGAGCAAACAGTTGTTTTTTGACTTGATGGCATTATTTCCTTAGGAAAGTGAAATATTTTAAAATATGATAAAATAGTTGCATGCTGCAAGGATTGCTGTATTTTAAATTTGGATGTGGAATGGGACTTCAATCCAAATGTGATATTGAACCAGATGAGGGTGTCTACTGGGCCCTTAATTATTTTTTGTCCTTTTAAATCCGCTTTGGACTGTAGGAAAGGGCAATGGGATCACAGTAGCATCATTCTGGCCTGTCCTAAGGAGAATATGTCCAAGAAGACATGAAGGTAGCTGCACAAACCGGTGAAAGTAATGTGCAGACCAGCAACTAATCCAAGGTGATTTGTAAACCTCTGGAAGGCAGGATTCTTTATCAAGTCTTCAGCTATGGAGTAACTGGTTGATCTTGGCTTCTGCGGTTCTGAGACATCTATGATCATAATAAGAAGAAGGTCATAAAGCCATCTGTGCAATCAAAAGACAATTTTTATCCCAGGCAAGAAGATAGACCTTAATGTCTTGATGACTTTCCGGAAGATGAGTTCTTGCCAAACATTCAGCAAAAAAGGGAATTAAGTAAAGTGCTTTGTACTGTGGAAACAGGAAGGCTAACCTCCCTAGCCCTGTGCTAGGAACTTACTGGACCTGCTCTGGCATATCTTCCTGTATGTCATACTAAAATGAACAGTGTATTAATAAATTTCATCCTGTACTCTGTTGGCCCCACATTATTAGTGAAACTCCAATAGGAATA
>JAWWMO010000096.1:44055087-44066954 GCA_035047845.1 Dendrocincla fuliginosa | reverse complement strand
TAAGTATTGGGCTTGATAGATGCCACAATTTTTCTTTTGTTTTTGTGGAGCTTTGGCTTATTTCCCCTTCCATATTATCACAGGTGACCAATGAGCACAAATAAATCCTTATCAAAGAGGGATGAAAAAAACCAGGGAATTTTAAGTCTAGAATGTGGTCCCAGAGAGTCAAGTGAGAAGTAAAAAGGACCAAGTTTAAACTGTTTGGCACAAAGAGGGAATGAAAAATGGGCAGAATCGAATAGTGAATGAAATGCAGGAAGGAAAATATGACACAGTAGTGCAATACAAAAAATGAGAGAAGTGGTAAAACACTATTTTCACTTTCAATGACAGTAATGTTACAGTGGAGTTTAAAACCTGTATTCAGGTCCATTACGCCAATTTTAGTTGAGGCATCAAACAAATTTCTTAGAATGCAATGTGTTGATCAGCATTTACTTTACATGCTTGTAAAAGATGGTGTCTGTATGGCCAAGTTGCCCTCCTGGATCAGGTAGGACAAGGCTCACAGATGTCTTTTGGCAGTCCTGCCTCTGGGCAGCATTCACAGGAACAAGGAGCCAAAGAACTACTTATTAAGGTGAAAATGAATGCTCATTTACTTCACCTCTGATACAGGTGTGGGCACTTGTAAGTTTAAAGGAAATTCCTCATGAATACTACAGGTCAGTTCCTCAGAGACTGACATGCTGCCATGCCCTGCTCCAATAAACCATCGAATCAAAACTTATTTTCCTAATGTGTATATTGCAGCTTTAAATACTGCCACTCCGTGCTTCCAGTGCTGCACTAAGCAATTTCTTGCTATCTTCTATGAATGGCTGTGCATTTAATTTTAAAACTTCTAAACTGTAACTCATTCAACATGGAGTTGAGATTTCAGAATTTTGTCTATCCCTATACCATGCATGTTCCCCTTATATCAGGACCAAATTCCTTTAAACTGAAAGCTTAGACTTTTATCATTAATGATCTAAACTATCCAGTGAAATACTGCCAGTGATTAATAGGAACCATAATGAAAAATTCTGAAACAAAACATAAAATCATTCCCTTAGGTCACAACTCAGCTTTTCAGAGATGTACTTATACATATAAACAGTTGTTGATTCATGGACTTGACATCCACAGGGAACTGACATTGTGAAATGTCTTGGTACTGGAAGTGTCTGGCACATGGAAATACAATTTAGAGTTTAATTTCACATGCTGCCCTCAAAATCCATCTTTCCATCTGAGACTGGCCAGAATTTAAAACCAAAATTTCCTGTTTGCAGAAGTTATTTTTATTTGCCTTGTTATGCATGGTTACTGATTAACCATCACATCAGAAAATATAAAGCATTAGAGCAGGCAGCCTCATTAAGTCAAAGATGAAATTATCTGTATACAAACTGTATCTATTGTTTTCAATTAACATTTTTACTAATGAACAGTCTGAAATCGGCACAAGTACTTGAGGATGCACTGAAACATTGAATATTATAACACTGACTTCTGCATATAAGCTTTACACAGTCAACACAGAAGAAAATTTACCTTTTTCCTGACTTGTTGATCTTTAGAAGAATGGGCTTTCACATGCTTTCTCAGGGAACTTGGATCTGTGTATCGCTTAGTGCATCCTGGAATCTGACATGCATAAGGTTTCTAAGTCAAAAAGAAAAAAAGATAAAGTTGCTGTTTTATCACAGATTATTTTAACACAAGAGAATCCCTTTTGAGCCTTGGGATGCTGTAAACCACATTACTGCAGAACACAGATGTATATTATAAGCAGAATGCTTTGTAATTTGTTAGAAAGGGAAAGCACAAAAGTAAGGCTTTTAAGGAAGACAAAACAAAGGAAAGCTTTCATTACAGCACCTTTTATTGTTACCTTTTTTTTTTTTTGTAATCAGTACAATGAATATTACTAGATATACTCACAATTCTTCCACATTCAGAGCAATCTTTGACTTAATCAGAAATTACAGCCTTTAGTGAATCAGGAAAAGAAACTGAAGTAAAGGCCCAGAAAGACCATTTAGGATTACAGAAGGATCTGCTTCAGAAAAAGAGAACAAGAAAAAGTGTTAGTTTACTGTATTAAAAAGCAAGCAAGCAAAACCCAAACCAAGCATTGAATACTGCAGTTTCAAAAATATTACCTACAAAAAAAATACACATTTTAATGTGAAATACAAGACCAATTCCTTCTACTCACATTTTCTAATACACCATTTTAGAAGATTAGGTCTAACAGCTTCCTGAAACTAGCTATTTTGCAATTTATCTATTTATGTTTCATACAGTATTTCCACAAACACCTTGTGCAAATGGTTAACTTGCCATCCATTTTGCTATTCAAAATGGAAAATTTATTTTTTACAGCCATTTAAGGGTATCCAAATGGCATTGTTGTAATTTTATTCCTGGACTTCTGTCCCTTGGGAAACTGCTGGTCTCTGACAAAACATGATCTTTTATTATGAAACAAAGGTTTTTAAGCAAATCTCAGCTGTGACTCAAGCAACAATTTGTTGGCATTAAAATTTTTAGACTTAAAAACTATTCTTCCTCTCTTGACTTTCTGGTATATGCACCAGCCTTAACATTTTGTCAAAGAAGAGCAGTTATTACCACAGATGGCTTTAATTTTCCTAAAGATCATCTAGGTGGGAGAAAGTTACTGCCTCTACCAACAGCAAAGACCACGGACCTGTGGCCTTTTCATGAGCAAGCTTGGCTCATCTTCTTCCATGCTTACATTACTGGGTCACTTCTGAAACAGCTTCAACAGCCTCATTAAACATTCCACCCTCCTATCTCTAAGGTTATGGGCTATCTGCTGCCACCAAGCTGGACGAAAGGAGCACAGGGGACTGCAAGGGGAATGCTGTATCCTTACAGTGTCCAAGTGTGTCCTCTGGTGCTTGGCGCGGTCACTGGAGTTGCTGAATGCTTTCTGGCAGCCAGGGTGCTGGCAAAGGTACGGCTTTTCACCCGTATGGCTCCTTAAGTGAATCTTGAGATTTTCTAGTCTGGAAAAGGCTTTCTTGCAACCCTCAAACTAGAAAACAGAAATAAATTATTTGAAGGAAAGCACACACAGGAAAGTGCAGCAGCAAACACCAAACAGGAGTGTGAAAGGGCATGCAGGGACCTCCAGACTGCTATGGCTGGGTGCCTCTACAGAGCTGAGGAAAGCCAGGCTCCTCATTGTGCATTACTGCAGGGTTCAAACTGCTTAGATTGTAAGAGTGACTTTATCTTCCCTGCACACGGGTGAATTAGGGAAGTATGTCCTACATTTTACAGACAGGACACTGAGACCCAAAGAGACAAGTCAGCAGAGAGTGCAGCTCCTATATGGGAAACACAGCGCCAGCTGATTCTCCTCCCCAAAACTCACAGAAGGCTCTGAGTCACTGTGAGGTTCCCAACTCCTCCACTAACTAGCCCTATCGCAGTTCTGGGCTTCTTTAAATATCAGCAACTGAGCCAAAGAGAGGCACCTCTCAGTACTGAGCCAACCTACAGAGCAACAGCAAAGACATAGCTGTGCACAGATTTCATGGATTATTCTGAGCTGGAAGGAACCCACATGGATTATTGCGTCCAGTCTTACCTGAATGGTCCATATGGTGATCAAACCCACAGATTCAGTGTTATTAGCACTATGCTCTAACCAAGCTAATCTCAGGGTCAGATGCAGAGAAATGTCAGTCTGCTCTGCCTTGCTAATGATCATGTAAAAAGTAGAATGATTCCTGAAATATATTTTTACCTTTCTGCCATGAGTAAATGTATGAGGTACTAAAAATAATGTACACCTGTCAAAATAGGATGTAATCTCTATGGGTAACCAGTGTAGCACAGAACTTCTGTACCTAATGAAGTATTGCATCTGGGGAGAAATCTTTGTTTATATGAACAGAAAACCAGTTCTTCATCTATCATGTTCCCATAGTATACTTTATCCTAAGGGAAAGTAAAAAACATCCATTCTTTTGGACACCAGCATTTTTCTATACACTTGATTTCAATTAAATAATTATGAATATTAGAACTATAGGCTTTCTAAAATTCTATCAGTTGGGATCAGTTAACCTCATTAGTTTCAGTTGCTGCATATCCCACTGTGAAACACCTAAAGCATCTACTGCGTAACATGCTAGTTTGCAGTTCATGTCTATTTGCAAAAACAATGTGGTAACAGAGATGTCAAACATTTCTATAGCTAAGATAAAATTTTCATAATTTCACTACCTATTGATTTTATTCACTAGAAAGAAACTGACCATTCTGATGTCAGAATAACACAAATTTTGTAATATATTATTCAGTGCATATATGTTTATAAAAGCAGATGTAGGAGAACATGGACATAGTTCTGATCATAATTAGCATGGCTTTCTTACAAATCTGTAACATGATTAAAAAAAAGGGAAAAAAGGATATAATTTTTTTTATTCCTTAATTCCAAGCACATCTGTTTTTTGGATTAATGCAAGACAGAGTTACAAGTTCAAAGAATAAAGTATAAATCACATTAACTACAAAATAGCAATATTAAAAGTGAGCTTATGTAATTAAAGCTTGAGAAAGAGGATGAACCACTCCTGTTGTACTGTAATTGCAATTTATCTTTTCTAGATATCCACTTCAGAAAATGTGTCAATCCATGAAGCTTTTTATTTATATTACACCCTTAATCCAAAGTAAAAACCTACAGTGCTCTTCAAGTTATCCAATTTTGATCATTGAACATTGATTTATGCTTGTACGCATAAAGAACGTTGCTTTCATGTTTACGAAGCTTTAGCAGGCACATAAACCATTGTTACAAGTGTAAAAATAGTTTTATTTTTTGGGATATATTATTAGAAAATATTACAGGATAAATAAAATTTAAAAAATATACATATCTCTTACAATTACTAGATAAAAATACCCCACTTTTCTAGGAAAAAGTGAGGAGTGGAGAAAGCATAAAAACATGAGAGCTGAAAAAATTATATAACAAATGAATCATAGAATGATAGAATGGTTTGGTTTGGAAGGAACCTTAAATATCATCTAGTTCCAGCCCCACTGCCATGGGCAGGGATACCTTCTGCTAGACCAGGTTGCTCAAAGCTTCATCCAGTCTGGCCTCGAACACTTACAGGGACAGCTGTCGGGCAGTCACAGCTCCTCTGGGCAACCTGTTCCAATGCCTCACCACTCTCACTGTAAAGAATTTCTTCCTAACATCTAATCTGCATGTACACTTTCAATTTTAAGCCCTCAAAAAGTGAAATAATTCAAGAGCACTTATGTTTAAATTAGAAAGAAACCTATTGATTAACCCATCTTATGCAGACAAGTTACTATTTTGTAATAACTTCATTAAAGAACAACCATCCATTCGAATGACAGTACATGCTCTAAATAAGTACAAAATAAATTGTAGTATCTCAAGCATCCACTAATTTCAATTTCAGACCAATGAAAAATGTTGTAAAAGCATGCCTCCATTTTGCTCATTTCACAGATTAATAAACTCCAAATCTTCAAGCATGCAAGCACACTTAAACATGTGCAAATTATTGTTTATAAGATTGCAAAATTAACATTGATTTTAAATGGGCAAACACGTTTAACTACACAGAAGTGGGGAATGCTATCTTACAAATTTAAGAATTATTATTTCTGAACACTCCTGCATTGCTGAGCTTAATTTGGAAGCAGAAAAGATAGTCTGAAGTTCTCTCTACAGCCCTAAACTACATAGCATATTCACAAGGCTATATATAGTTGTGTACTGCTGAAAAGGTCATTGTAGAAAAACAGAGAGTCTACAAGCCTGTATTATTCAAAAGATCATCTTTACTCAACAGTTAACAAATGTTTACTCTATAAACTAGATTTCTTGAAGCCTTGGGAGTGTCCAATGCCTAAGATGAAAGGAATGAAGAGATACCTTTTTTCAATAACACGGAATATGCATTCCACCCTGATATAGAGATTTCAGTGAAAGTATTCCAGAAAAGACACAACTGCCTTTGGGGGGGGCGGGGAATCAGGTAGTTGGTAATTGTATTTTGAAATGGAACTCATCATAATTTTCTAAGTTATTAACTGTTGTTGAAGATGTAACACCTTTACTACAATTAGTCACTTAAGTATATGGCATACATTTGGCACTCTGAATCTGTTTAACACTCTTAAACATATCCCTGATTAAATCAGATTTTTTGCAAGTATTATGTGGAATTAGTTGTGTAATGTTTTCCTAAACTGCAACACAGAAATCAAGCCACTGAACTTTTAATTTTACTGCTGCATGCAAATTTAAACCATTAAGTAGCTCATACAGAAAATTTCATCTCTGTTCTTCCGAAACATGGGATTTCTTTCTAAAACATATTCATGTTTACTTTCTCTTTTGATAAGGATAATTGTCAAAGGCAAGAAAGTATATTTACAGTGAAAGGTAAAGCATATCAATAGAAAGCAAAAGCAGTATTATGACTTTAAAACATTCATGTTCTCATGAATGTACTGTTCATCTTTGTATACACAGAGATCCTGTTCAGCATACCAGGCAACCACTCTGTAAGATGACAATATAATTACATAGGTTTATACAAAATAACCTGTGTGACATGCAAAGCCCTACTGGATGTACCATGCACTTCTGATGCTTGTCTGGACTTAGACTGCAACCTTTACTATGATATACATTTAGACCCTTATGCTATAAGAACATGATGATAATACCTGTGTGAATACATCAATATTAGTAGGAGATCTTCAGTGGTCAAGGGATTAAGAAATAAGTTTAATTGACTAAGGAAAAGGGACAATATAAAGAACTGTTCTGATTTCCTTAGTTGATCATAAGTCTAATGAGGACTGAAGACCTTTTTCTGGCAAACATCTGTCTCAGCTCTCACCCATTCACTGAAAAGTATCTAGTCTTGATTCTAAAAGTTAATAACAGGCAGCTCAGCTTCTTCTTAATCCAACTATCCCTTCATAATATCTGGTTATTAAAAATCTTTGCTTTTTGCTATCTGAATTTGTTTTGCTTCAGCACCCAAACAATGCATTTTATTTTGTTATTTTTCTGCTATATTAATGTAGTAAGTAATGTAAAAGATAACTTCTGATTCTAGGTGTTTTCTGTAATCAAGTAACTTAACTTTCTCCCAAATAATTAATATGTATCAAAATTATTTGCATTCTCACTATAAACAATGCCTTGTCAGACCTCCTTCAAAATTGGTTCCAAAACCAAAACAAATAAAATTAATTACTCTTAGAAACATTGACAACTGAGCAATATTTGACTTTATCGTAATGTTTAATCCAATACACAAAATAATGTTACTGTCCTCAAGTTTAGGCTTTTAATACCTCTTTTTTTGCTCTGAATCAGTTATATACAGTGATCCTCACATATTTCTAAGCATCACTGTATGTGGGAAAGGATCATCTTTTAAATGTGAAGGATGAGCATTTTCCTACTTCACTCTCATGTGTGGGGAAATATTTATGGGATATAATGAATACATTTCATTGCACGTTTCTCATCTGGTCTCTCTAAGTTTACTGGGAGAGCAGGGTGGTTTTCCTTTTTAAATTTAACTTTGCTACGTACTAGTCTGCCTATAACCATTAAATTGCAGCAGCTGGCTTTCTGTGTAACAAGAGCTAGCTAGCAAACACACAAATCTCCATAACAAACGTATATACTTCAGTGACAAAATACATTTTCATTCTTCAATAAAACTGAACACATGCCTCAAGAAGCAAGAAGCAGAAGAGTCTGAGAGCCCTTCCAAAGGCTATGATATGGGGAAATGGATGACCTACATCCAAATGATCTCAGAGAGTTAGCTGGGACATACGCTTGAGGGAAAGGTGAAGAACTCTCCCAATCTCTTCCAGTCTGACTTGGGGGAAATAAACCCAATCATCTGTACACACAGAAGACATATCAACCAGGTGCTTAAAATACATTCCCACATAGTTAGAAAACATACCTCTGTTTTGCTTAGTAACTGTTCAGCCGTGGGGAATATTTGAAGATGCAAAAAGAGGAGAAAAAGGTGCAGCAGAAACTAAGATACATATTACGGGGAAGAAATCTTTCGCTGCTTTTAAAAGGTCAACAAACACTACACCCCAGTAAAAATGCTTTCCATGAAACAATATCAAAATAATCAACATCTCTGCCTCCCATGCCTCTTTTTCATTAATGGATGCTACTGCTGGTCCAAGGACACATGGCACCATAGCAGTGTGGGACTGGGCTTTCCCCATTCCACCACACAGGTAGGAAAAAGAGTAATCTCACAGAGGTACAGTTCAAATCAGACCTGCCTCTTTCTTTGCCATCTAAGCCATGGTGAACTCACATTAATCTGTGACTGACTGAGGGTGACTACATATATGCATTATCTAAAAGTTCCTTACACAACTTACTTTGGTCCCCTTCTGACTACTTCTGTGTTTACCTCGGATACAAAATACATGACCAATATTTCAGTAATAGTCTTATAAATGTTAAACATTCAGGTAACAGGAATCCAATTCTCTTTTACACTCATTCCAGGACCATGTTAGCCTTTTTTAAGTCACAGCATTTTACAGAGGGTTTTCATTACAGTTGGTAATATTAAATTCCCAATCAGACTTTTTTACAGGCAGAATTTTTCATTTCATAATTATACACTATATTTCTTCATTCCTGCTGATACTGCTTTGCTGAGTTACACCGTAACTTTTTATAATGCAATAATCCAGCAAACTCAATCAGATCATCTGAATCAGTGGGCTATTCTAAGTATTTGTAGCTCTACTAGTCTCTGTTAAATGTTCAAAGTCTACCTACTTAGTACGACTATTTTGAGAGCTGGTGAAGAACTCTTGATCTAGTATGTGCCCCTCTAACGGAATTTAATACAAAAAACTTATAATCATAGAACTATGGAATTGTTTAGGTTGGAAAAGACCCTTAAGATCATTGAGTCCAGCTGTTAAGACAGCAATGCCAAGTCCAGCACTAAACCATGTCACCAAGTACCATATCTACAGGTCCTCTTAATACATCCAAGGATAGAAACTCAGCCACTTCCTGAGCAGCCTGTTCCAATGCTTGGAAACTCAGTGAAGAAATTTTTCCTAATATCCAATCTATTTTTTCCCTGGCACAACCTGAAGCTGTTTCCTTCCTATCACTTGTCACTAGAAAGAAGAAATGGATATTCAGCCCAGATACCATCTGGACACTGACCCAATCCCATTTACAACAACAAATTACTGTCTGAAATTGGTTTGACAAGCTACTTGACTTGCTTGCTTCCATAATATTCATAAACTGACCATAAGAATGACAAATAAAAGGTTTAAATCCTAGACTTAGAAGGAAGTTATATCAATAAAAATGTAAGCCATTTCTAGATTTTAGGGAATACTGTCATCCATGAATTCATATATGCAAATGGAGTGAATGGTATCCCTGAAAGCTGTATAGGAAAACAAGAAATCTAGGGTAGCATATACATAAGGCCCCAAACCAAAGCTTAGAATTGTTCAATAGTCATGTAGCATTTTCCAAGATACATTAGCAGAAAAAGGGCAAATTATATTATTTAACAATGTTTTATGCCTATCTGTCAATGAATTTTGAATTCTTTGACATGTGGTCTAGGTAGGTTCTCCTGTGTCAGCACCAAGGCAGGGGGTATGACGAGGACAAAGTATCTTTCCCTGGCTTTGTATTTATCACACAAAAACTGTTCCTTATATGGCTTTCAAACTAGAACAATGCATTTCAAGTATTAATTAATGGTTTTTTAAGCATTTTTCATCTTCAAGAGTACTAGCAGGGTGCTGCTCTGCTTGAGGTGTAAGCACTTTCAAAAAATTGTGAGTAAGACCTCATATGAAAACCTTTTAAATAGATTTTTATTCCCCCAGACTCTCCTGCCTGGCAAACTTGTGAACGACACATAATTAATGCCAGACATCATTCAAACTGCAGACATCAGGTGCTCACTGACAAGGAGGCACCATGACACAGCTGAGATTTAAAAGGCTGGGTTCATTTTCTGTAAAGTAAGTGCTGTGCTTTTAACCCTTAGAGTGGTTAAATGGGAGAAAATGTAGCATTAAGAGCACCACTTCATTATAGTGCCTATCTGAACAGAACACATTTTCTAATGTGGTGGCTGAATGCTTTGGTGAATACACCGAGCCTACATAAGGCTATATATTTTCCTCAAAACTATGCAAAAGCTGTCTGTAATTTATCCTTGTTTTTACAGTTATGCTTGTGAAATGATACAATATCTTGGAATTCATTGTTCCAATAAACAATGACAGGCTGTGTTTATATGTATTGCATAGATCATAGTAGGTGCTTTCTTGCTCAGTCATTCAATGACAACTTGGTCCAGAGCTAATTGAACTCAACAAGTAATTAGGTTGTTTTTCCTCTGAAAAATAGAAGGTTCCCTCCACTGCAATATCCTCACTTCATGTTTTCTGGTGGATTCCTCAAAATTTTATGATCCAGCATGCATATGTATAAATGCAAACAAAAGATAATTACAGACCATGGAAAAATCTAAAATAAATTGCTATTTATCTTCTTTGTACCTCCTGCTTTAAGTTAAAAGGCTTATTTTACTCAATAGATGTGAAAGAAAGTTCATATTATCAGTCAGATTAAGACTTAGGGGACTACTCAGTGCTTACAGCTGTAAGGCGCATACTTTAAGAGCTTTTGACTAAGCAGAACATAATGCTTTTTTGTGTGTCTGTAGGGATAGAACAAGATTAATAGACTATATCATAATATGACTTGAGTTTTCCAATACATCCATTTCTTTGGATATTTCTTTGAGTTAGAAGAGCTACATGCTGCTACTATAATTCTAAAGGCAATGAATAGCAATGGAAAAAGAGGATGTAATAATGCAGAGCGAAAATCTACACATTGGTTTGCCTGGGAAACTGAATCAGGTCTACTGTTTCAAACAGATGCACAAAAGGCGAGTTTCTTGTATTCTCTTCAAGAAAATCTCATTTTATCAGGCACACAGTACACACTTGGATGAGTAATTTTTTTAAGCAGACAGATTACTTGAGTGTATCAATAAAATTCAATTTTAATCTCCTTTCCACGGAGATCAGAATTCACAGAGAACACTCTGGTGTCAGTTCTGATAGGACAGTGGATTAAGGATGCCACCAAATTGTAGTAAAAGTAGAAGAGGAAAGTGGGTAAGCAACAGTCCCCACCCCTAACAATCTTTTGTTTTGAGAACTCTTTTTACAGACAGGTCTTTTATTTCTGTGTTTTTGATAAATGCATCATGCTCTTTTCTCCTTTTCATATAAGATCTCCAGAGACCTATCTTCTCACATTTTAGAGATCTGCAGCACTATGTATGGTCTTGTTTTCTAAGTAACACTATGCCTAAGGACACAAATACCTCACTTGAAATTAAGCACAGTGCATTGAATGTTATTTATCCCCTGAAATAATGGTGTCAAGAGATTCATTCACCATGGAAATGTCTCTTGTTTTCATCAGTCCTAGTAAGCTTGGACATTTCAACCTCAGAAGCTATTTCTGTTGCTGTAGAGAAGGTAAATATTATGACAAGTCCTTTCAAAAGGAACTATTACTGAACACATCAGCTGCTAGTGATTCAAAAACCATATGGTACAGAAACCATTAGAGGAAAAAAGAACATTTTGGGAATCCTTTCATTCCGTCTTTTTGGAAGACCATGCTCCTGTTTTTTGGTTTTGGGTTCCCCCCCGCCCCCACCCCATTTTACTCCTCTCTCTTCCTCCTTGGCTTTTCTAAAAGGTTGTCT
>JAWWMO010000096.1:44022676-44041928 GCA_035047845.1 Dendrocincla fuliginosa | reverse complement strand
GGCATAATCACATGCAGAATTCCACTGCACCTTGGCAAAAACCTGTCAAAAATGGATTGAATGAATGATTGGTGTCATCTGTGAGGAAGCGGCTGCTGGCTTACAGGTCATATTGAATTCCAAGTTCAGTAGGAGCTTGGTGTGAAAACAAGATCTTTCCTTTTCATCTTCATTCCTTTTCATGTCTTATCTTAATTTTTCTCTTTCAATTAATCAATTTCAGATACTTGTGATAAAAGAGTGTCCACAAATATTAATTTCCAGTTCTTTAGAGTTATGAATCTAAATTTGTAAAAAGCCTTGCACTGTTAAAGTACATCTATATTAAGTTACAACTAAAAATCTATGTACTTTAAATACCAAGTAAGGTAACAAGTATATGGGATTATAGAACATTGCTCTTATAAAGACAAATCTGTATTAAATATTTAATGTTGATCCAAAGTATATGATGGGTTTACTCTCAGTAGCAAATTTCTCCTTGAAACTTGCCTGTGTGTATTCATAGTAAATTGAGTATTCAGGAAATACTGGACTGTAGGTTTTGTTTTCTGCAGGCAGGATTGTATTAAGCAAAACACTGTATTTTTCCATGCATATTTTGTATTTCCTTGTAAAGAAAGCAAGCCATTTCTTTCAAAATATAGTCTTCTCTGAAAAAAAAATCTAGATAACTCATGCAGATTTAGAGTTTACAATAAGGAATAAGGAACAAAAGAGATGAAGACATTGTCAGGTAAACTTCCTTTGTACTACTCACATGTATGGAACTATTCCTGTTTTCAAATTATAAAGCTGCTTTGCCAAAGAGTTATAGATTATACTAAATTAAAGTACAGTACTTTTTCAGGAACTGTCTTATGTTATAACTTTATTGTATCACATCACAGTCAGTACAGGATGAATGTAAATAGAATAGAATGCTGCAATTCCCATGTAACACACAGTCAAAACATAGTAGGAAGGCCACAGAAAGCCTTTTAAAAGGCTCTTTTAAAAATAATGTACAAACTACAACAACTGATTAGAGCTCTGTTCCTTATGTGCATTGTCCTCTATCATCTGACTGTTCTATGCACTTCTTGGAGATGAAGGCTTGATATATGTCACCACTGAACAGGAGGATGTAAATGTGAATGATTATGTGCTCTTGCAGGATTAGAATACTTACTTGGTAGCTGAGATTGGTATCTTCCCCATTCACAGCAGTTTTTAGTATTACTTCAGATACATCTGTCATATCTTCCTCTATGCAAGCAAATTGAACAAATGTTCTTCCACAAGCTGATTAGGTAGGAGCCTCAGTAAAAATAGTCTGCATAGACAGAGTCGGACACTTGAATGACACGTGCACAGCTGGGACATGTTGAGTAGATTGTGTGGAGTAAACAGCACTGCCAATTTATAACTTCTGGGGCCTGTGTCTGTTTCCTTTGGCAATTATTACTTTTTCTTTCTAGGTTTTTCCATCCTTGACAGAATGACTAATGTGGTCACAGATTTACAGCCACTCTTGTGAATTCTTGAAAAAGAAGGCAAATCTTCTGTATGAAGTAAAATTCTGTATAGCAGAGGATATAACCATCTCCAGTATTTTTTTCAAAACAATTATCTTGATTTTCTTTAATGTATTTTCCCTTCCTCTGTCTCTTCTAGTGTTTTCTTGCTGTGTTGTGGAATTTAGAAGATAAAGGGTAGTACTTCATTGCTTTGCAATGGAGCTCCAATAATGGAGCATAGGCACTACGGAGCATAGGCAGAACTACTCCTTACAATCCCTGACCAGATCTAACAGCACAGGCACAAATAGAAGTTAATTAAAAATGCAACTAATAAAATAACATTTACGTTAATTTTCAATGCTGTAATTGGCACTATATTTTGAATCCCTGAAAGAAAGTAAGTCTGCAGCCAAGAAGCACTGAGTTTAGTGTGTCAGGATAAAAGGTACAGATCTTTTAATTTTCCTTCTACAAAACTTGTACTGAAATTTGTGAATTAAAGAGCCATGAGTTTCAGACTCTACACATAAAGTTCTGCTTATTATAGAAGATCAATTTACAAGTTACTCAGGAGTTACTGCAAATTAGGGTAAATGATTACCATAAGTGACTGTTGTGAAATGAAAGTTTAATCAACCAATTCACTAAAAACGTCTTAGTATAAAGAGACACATGGAGTCTAAACAAGACATCTAACCACTGATTTTGTAAAAGCTGATTTTGTGTAATGACCTATTGTTATGGTAAAAAATTATATCATCTTTTCTGGAGGTCACAACTGTTAATAATGTATATTTCTGGATATCATACTTACCTTAATGTAATTTTATCTTGACTAACCTTTTATACACCTCATTTGAAGGGGAACTTATAACAAAATGGCACAACCTCAAGCAATAATAATTATGCCAGATTTGCCCTAGATATTATTAAATGTTGGTGCAATAATAAATGATTTTTCTGCCTTATACCGAATACATTTAGTACCTCTTATTACCATTACCACTGCAATTCTTTAGAGTTGATTGAGCAGAAAGCTGACAGTCTTGCATCCACTCTAAATTCACAGGTGTTTTTACAGTGTAGAGAATAAAACAAATATCAGTGTCCTTTTGCACTGGCCATCTGGAATAAAATAGAACAAAACCCAAACTCACAAAAAGATTGTTCTCTGAGAATTAAAATAGAGATAAAGGATGTTGCTCTGACTGAATTAAACAAAGCTTTTTTGTTTTATTTTTACCTTATTTCATGTTATGCTTTAAAAAAGTAATCTTGAGGAGACATAGCAAATTGGTTACTATGAACATAGCAATCATTAGGCAGAATCATTAAAAATAAAAATAAAGAAAAAAAACATGTAGGCAAGACAATCTGGAAGGCATTCCTACCTGGTATATCAGCCCATTATTATATACTCTCCTAGATCTGACATAATGCTTGTGGCCCATGCCAGATCTGGAGCACTGAAGGATAAGTAGAGTTCATCTTTCCAACAGAAAGGGCAATTTACTTAAACTCGTGAAGAAAGACCAGCAGAGGTCAGCAAATTGTAGAGTCAAATGAGTAAGCAGTCGATTTTCTGATTTAGGTGACAGCATGCTATATCAAATGAAGAGTTCTGTGCAGAACCAAAAAATAGCCTTATAAAGTAGTTGCAAAACTAAACAAAACAAACAAACCAAACCAAAACAAATGCAAAACCCAAAACAAACAAAAAAACCCACCCCAAAACAACACCAACAAATATTTTGAGGTTTGATGATTGTGAATTGCATATTAAGTTGGTGAAAGAGATGGCTCTATAAAAATGTCATTGTAATAACAGAACAGACATCTCATTGTAAAATTAAAAGTACAAAAGATCACTGACTACCAACTACCATCACAATGTTAGACTCATAATATCTTTCAGGAAGAAATAAAGTATATGTGTAAACACACAGATAAATGGGATTCTAGAAAGTAAGGTCTGTTAGAAGTAAATAATTCTTTCCTTTTATGCTAAATTCCTCCTTGGATGTAAACCAGATTATTGTTGAAAGGTGTATATGTGTTTCTGTGGAAAACCTCATTTTGTAGAAACTAGAATTTTAAAACAATGTGTTGCTGGTTGTGTGTTGCTTAGCTTCTGCCCCAAGTAACTCCTTTTGGATTTGTCATCATCTTGTATGCAATTGAACTTGTGCTCTGGTATTGATACACAGAGTTTTCCCTAGGGTTATAGTTCAATCTTTAAGACATCTTCCTCTTGCATGTTTAAGTAAGTTGTTCTTGTAATTGTTAAAAATTCATGTTTAAAAAAATAAAAAGAGAAATGAAAAAGAAAAAAATGCTAGATAGTATTAAACATGATTTAAAGGATGTGGAAGCTTTTATACTGTCACCATGAATAATAGAAATCCAGAGTGACTGCACACTGCACAAATGTTCTTCCAGTAGATTTTCTAAACTGCAACCATATGCTTGCAATGCAAAAATATCACAGGGAGTACTGTCCTACTTATTACAGAAAAAACCAGTATGTTTTAGATCTTCTTAGTTAGGCAGAAATGTAATGTAGTTAAAACAGCAAAGCATTCCCTAGAATGTAAAATCTTTGTAAAATTAAGTAGTTGCATTGTTCTCTGACACCTCTGATGTATATTCTCCCTAGTAACAGGGACCCAAAGAGCTTCCCATGGAGAATAAGGGGTTACAGAGATAGTCCGAAGTAACAGAAAAATGTGAAAATAGGTTTTGTCTTTGCTGGTTTTAAAGTGATTAAGAGAAAAATAATGAGCAAGGAATGATAGCATGATTTTAAATACATAAAATTATGAAAGTCTTGTGTTCAGACCACATCAGATTATCGGAGAATGCTACAGTGACAGCTGTTTCAACTTTATTATATAGCAGAAATAAACCTGTTGGCTTGTGAAATGCCCCTTTTGTATTTCTAGCACTAACTATCAGCAATTACAGCATGGTACTAGAGCATATGGCAGTGTAATTGGAGGTGTGGCAAGAAATCAGAGTTAGGCACTTAGGGCCATATGTTCTCCTTCATTAAGCAGTGTGGAGAGAAGCAGATGAGAGCAAGTTAAAGTGAAGCACAAAGGGCTGGCATAGTCCACCTAGAAGGCAATGGAAACTAAGTCACCCTTTGGTGTGTGTCAGTATGGTGAGCCTTTAAAAATGAACTGGAATCAATCTCTGAACAAAAGAGAGCTAGCTGAATGAAAATGGATTGCTGCTGCACTACAGTGTATTTCCAGACTATTCTCATAGTCCAGTACTGGGTAAATAAGCCAGGGAGAATGCTGATGAGACAGCAAGTGGTCAGGAAAACTGCGTAACAGTTATAGGCCACAAGTCTCTCTCTTCCTACCCTGACATCAGAGTACTGTGAAGTATATTTTCAACCAATTGTTCACATTTGTGGTTTCTGCTAATTTATTTGTCTTTCATCTTGTCTCAGGAGACATTGCATCATTGTTTAAATTCAGCCATTTTCAGGGTGGTTTTGGCAGCTCTTTCTCAGTTTGAAAATTGAGATAAACCAGAGCATGTTCCACTTAATGATTATGTTCCTTCTTTGCTTGCCATTTTTTCTTCTAAAATGAACACAGAGCCTATTTTCTGATCAGAATGTCAGAAATTTGCACCAAACTTACATAAACCTTTTGACTAAACACATAGCTGAGAGGTCTGGGAAAGTTAATTTACTATTATGTTTCAATTTCAGAGTGATATTAAAACAGAAGTTAAAGAAATAAAATTAAAAAGGAAATCTTTCCATTTGTTCTTACTGTATAACCTTTTTCCTCAATAAAAAAAAAAATCTTTTTTTGGTAGTACTAAATATGTGACCAATAAGTCAGGTTTTAGTCAGCAGTTGGTTTTAGATCATTATCTCTATCCAGTATTGCTTGGTATCTGTGCTTTCAGAAAATCAATAACCCTGTAATTGTCTTCAGTATATGACTCACTATCACATACACTATGTATGGAGTCTTATACTAAATATTATTCTGATTAACACTGAAAACAGTACACTGATTTTTTTTTCCCCTATACTAAGAGCTAACATGTGTTCTGTGAGGAAAACTAAAGGAATATTTTTGTTGTTTCACTAAAGAAAATACAAAAATAATATGATTTTAATGTAATTTCAATATTACCCTGCATCATGCAGCTACAGAAACCAGGCTATATTTTACTATCAACCAACCATGAAATTAAGAATTAAGGTAGAAATAAGACATTAAGAATGCACAAGCCAAACAAAAAAAAAAATAGAAATTTAAATTCATACGTATCACTGATGAGTGGTCTAGGTTTTTTTTCACATATCAGCACTTTCTTCACTTAGTATTAGACATAAAGTACAGTGAGTTTGTTATACTTCAGCAGGGGGCAGCATAGTATGCAGTTTTCCACTTGATAGTCAGGCTTAAAGTATTAACAATGTGATTTACTAATTAGCGTGGAGCTTTGCTGATTACAGACTGTTGTGTAAAGTCCATTACTATCAAAACAGGCACAGAAGTGCTAGTTCTGTGAATGATCTGCAGAACTTGGCATAGATACAAGACATTAGTGAAGTATCAGAGGAAAATATTAATCATTATTCAAAAAGATTGTGGTATGTGTAGGTTAGGACCTCATTTTTTAATCAGTCCTCAGCCATTAGTGCATAAATGCTTCAGATAATAAACATCAGATTACTACTAGTCTCCTTGATGTGCTGCAGACATGAAACTGACACAGTGATAAAATAACACCATTTGCTGCTTGCAAAGCTATTCTGGGGTCTTTATGCTGTAGAGTTTCCAGCCCAAATGCTCACACTGAAATCAGTTTTGTTAAAGACCGTTGCATCATTAAGCATTGAGTCTGAATACAGGTTTTGTAATAGATATTGCTGGCAATTGGGGAGATTTATGTTTAGAATTGATTCTCTGAAGGTCAAAAGTGAACATAATTAAACCAAAAGCCTTTTTTTTTTTTTTTTAAATAGATGTGCCTGTAGGATCAATACATTTGTTACAAAGGTGTGCTGGGCACTTGCAGTATCCTGCATAATTGATTATACAGATGATTTAAAGTGCTCTGATCCTAGTTTGTTTTTGTTGTTGTATTTTTTTTGTTTTGTTTTGTTTGGTTTTTTTTTTTAAATTCAGTACCGTGAATGAGCTGATTCCAGTTCATGCTTAAGAATCTGTTTTATCATGTAATTTCCCTGCCATTCTAAATAGAATTTTTTTGCTCCTTATTACAGTATAAGTTAAGAACAGTAGAAGGAAAATTGATTATTAATTTCCCTTAAAGCACAAGAACAGAATTAATGATATCCCAGCCTTCTGATTAGAATGGGTAGTTTCTTAAACCAAACAGAAAAATAGCTCTAACTGTTAATCAATTACGCCTGGATTGGGAGATATTGCTAGCAATTAATGGTCATGTAGCATCAAAATTAATGAGGCTTGCCAAAGAAATAATGAGGCACATAGCATTTCCACTGCGTAGCAACTGTAACCTCAAGTTATTGACTAGAAAAAGAAAGTCCCTTATGGAAAGCTGGGAAGTCTAACTTTAGCATGCTGAAAAATATTAGGCTAGGATGTCCAGAAGAGGTAATGGCACAAACATTCCCAAGGTCTGCTATTAGTTAAGAATATGGCTTCTGCCTAATTTTCATATTGTAAGAGGAAAGAAATATATACTTTCCTTTTGATTAATTAGTTGTATTGAAAGTGGGTCATGTTACAATTCTGCATGATGTGAAATTTGCAGATTTTCAAGATTTCAACGTTAAACCAAGTGACAGTCAACAATTTTGCTTTGGGAGTCTGAATTTGTTTGAACCTGACACTCAGAGCAAAAGTTGAGGGGGATGGGGAGGGTGTGTTACAAATCCACATGGATAAAAATGAATAAAATATTTGTGCAGAACCTACAAAAGCCTACAAAAGCCAGACATTAAATTTTGCCATGATATAGTAAGAGAAAAAAAACCCATAAAGTTAAGTAGATATGTTCTTTCTAAGACATCTCATAATCAACCTAATTTTAGGAGTTTGGAGGATTTACTGGTAATTATTTATGTTCACCAGCTTTGAAGATAAGTCTTCTTGTGCAGTAATCATCTACTTAAACATTGGCTTTTCCATGGCTGGCAAATTTGGTTTGTGAATGTTGTCTATTTCCTTTTCTGAAAATGGATGCTGTCAGGGAGACTTCACTCACAATAGTCATATGTGAGACTTCACTCACAATAGTCATATGTGCCAACAAAAAATGCAGCTCACTTTCTTGAGAAGTTACAAAGCATTTGCAGGGGGGAAGTGTATGTATTTGCATGCAAGAGCCTTGACAATCTGGTAAACATTCAAAACTATTAAACTACATACAAATCAATCCCTCAGTACAGTATTTTCAGAAGATGACTCTTAGTGTACTTAATGTTCCTTACATAGTCCTCACATCACAACTAGAAGTCAAATACTTACTGTATAACCTGGTGTATGGAACACTGAGGCTCAGAAAGAAACTTCATTTGGGAAAGTCCAGAATAGGAACAATTGATACAATTTGCTTCCATGTGGTTTATTCATCTCTACCTTTAACTTCTTGGGCATATGTCAAACTCTCCATATTCTATGGCAATAGCATCTAACACTTAAACACTTTTCATTGTTTATCTACACTCCCACAGAACATGAAATTCAAGATTTCTTTAAAATTGATTGCATTTTAAAAAACAATTTTCAAGGAGAACATGTGTCATGGTATTACATTTTATTGCATACTGGGGAAAAATTAGAATTGTTTTATTAGTTCTCTGAGCAGCATTTTCTTTAGTCTTGCACAGCTATTGATATCTTGTACTGGTTCATTTTTTTTTTTCAGAAGTTAAGAGAAAAAAATAATGTAGAAATCTCAGAAAACTCAAGAGTCACGTCTGACTTTTGTATAGTTAGATCATCAGAGAAGCCGGGTATGTGTGAGTTGGAATAACTGAAAGGTCCTATATGCATGAACACTAAGAATCTTTTTTGAAATTTTTCTGAAGCAAAAAGACTATGAAACTCACTGTTCCTGGATTCATTCTTGTCTCAGTTGCATCTCTTCTCTATTTATGAATGAAATAATTGTTCTCAATACACTTTCAGGAAGTTTGTTCCAACTTAAAATAATTTTTTGAGGGGGGAAGGATGTAGGTGTGGAAGTATTTGTACATCCATTATCAAATAAATTTTGTCTCCTGTAGCTATTGCATTTCATTCTTTCTAATTCAGTGCATATGAATGATGACACAGGTCTCAAGGAAAATTATAGTTGTGAAAGTAGAATGTATTTGATTGTAATGCAGATACCTTGAAAATCTCTACTCAGTCCCTCATAGGAAAAAGAGTGACCTTTGCATATTCAGTCATTTACGGTTACCTTTTTTTGAGCCTGAGTTTTCTAATGTTGTGCAGCCACTTGAATTGCCCTAACTTCAGGTTAGTAAGGCTCAGGATTAACCTGTGATTCTGGAAAATGTCAGCAAAAACCTTCAAGCATCCATGAAAACTATATATTGGTGTTTTAGCTCCACTTTGATTTCTTAAGAGTGTTTTAATCTTTAAAAAAAAAATAAAAATTGTATTTTCCTTAGATTTTCCCATAGCATACCAACCAGGTGACCATTTTTCCATACATTTACCTACTAGCATAACATGCTTATTTGGGGGAAAACCTTACTGTTTCTGCCCCTCTTCCCCCCTATATTTTCCATGTTCCTCTCCTCTGCTAGCCAAATTCTTCTCCTCTGAATATTTACTAAATTAAATAAGACTTTTCAAAGTGAGTTAAAATACATGAATTAATAGGTTATCTATCAGGGGAAACATTGCAGCAGACTTTGAAGTCAGTGCAAATTTTGCTTCTTTCACAAGTGTAGGCCTATGTTGAAGATTTCCTTTACAAAATACACTGGAAAAATATATATGAGATTAGAAAAGAAGTTCTCCAGCATTTAAAGTTGAGCAAAACCAAAAGTGATGAAGTCCAATTTAGGAGTTCTTTGGATATTTATGGTTACAAGACACCCTAGTTTCACAGTCTAATTTCTCTGTGGAAGAAGTGACAAGTTTGACGTCCAGGCCACAGTGGAGAAGCACTGCCTACTCCTGTAGGGTTAGGATTCAATGCCAGTCTCCCCACTCAGTCCCATGACCATAGTGCTCACTGACCTTTGCTGTTCCAGTACTTCTTCCTTCCTAAAGATAACAGTGCATGGGGTAGACTAATACACTTCTAACTTTGTAATAATATTAATTTTTACTGATTTTCCAATTGTGTCTTACAGTATTCACATCATGTTTTTATTTTCCACTTTAACTGTATATATTTCCACTTCAATTTTAAAATTGTTTTGATAGGGATCAACATGATTAAGATTTATCAGACTGCCATTATGTGTTGAAATTCTATGCTTCTACCACAGGTTTTGGTGTTTACTAATTAGTCTTTCCCTTACTTTCTTTAGCAGCTAGCAAGTCAACTTTAATTTTGATTTTCATCTACACTAATTGCAAGAAGAACGCTGTTAAGGTAACTTAAAAACATAATTTTGTCTTCCAGTTAGAGGTTAAACACAACCAATGCTATGGCACTAAAGTGCAGAAATAAACACATAAGCAAAATCCAAAAGGAGGTTCCTTGAAAGAAGTGGAGAAAGAGAAACAAATCCATTTGAATCAGAGTTTGGGCTTCCTGGCATGTATTTTATCTACCTGTGATAGAAGACAAAGTTTAAAAAAAAATCAGAGAATTTATGACAAGATTGTCATAAGGCTTCAAAGAACCAGATTTTCTTTTTCATATACGTAAAGCTAGAATGCAGACTGCAGGTCAATGAGTTCCTAGAATGTCAGTTTACAGGACTTTAATATGTCTGTCATAATAAAACTTGAGAAGATACATGGCAAAAGAATCAAATTTACTGAAAAAATTTCACCTTGCTTAGGGTAAATTAATTGTAGTCACTTTACATGCAAAATGAAGTATGTATTTTCCAGTCTTTATAATGTCAAAAGACAACTGGAAAATCATTACTAAAACAAACAATATGAACTTTTCAAGAACAGTTTATAACTTACACTTACCTTGTTTTTCTCAGTTTACACTGTGCCATAAATGACAGAACACAGACTCAGAAGAATTTTCTAATTATCTAGACCACAGAAATGGGCTGCAAATCAATGTTTTCTCCCCCTAATGAGAAAGCAATTGAGTATTTCCTTGAAGCAAGGCTCCCACTAACAGAAAAGGGCTAGGCACTTTTGATCAGGTATATTTCAAAGTGATGACTCTATATGGAAAAAAACACAGTGCTTTGGAGACAAAACTCAGCTATAATTCAACAAGCTAGTGCTGATGCTGGAAGACACATAGTCTTGTCTCTCTAAATAATCCTCTCAGTTTTCCTTGTCCACCATTACCTTTATGATCCCTTATAGATACAATTTAAGAGCTTGTTTCTAGAAATGGCTTCTTCCCAGGTCTATGGCTGTGCATACTTCATTAAAGTCATTAACAGACAGATGAGTTTTGTAAAATCTACCTCCCTTTTCAGCCTGATTTGGCTAGACAATCTCTAGAAAATCACAATTTCTTTAAAAACAAACACCAAAATTCTTTCTACAGTTTGCAGCACTGCTGGAAAGAACAAATGGCATTCCTATTAGTTGCTGCAAAATATCCCATGTGAAGAAAGTTATTTAAAAACAAAAATATGGGAACAATAATTTATAGTCAATACTTATTAGTGACAGGTGTAGACAGCCAGACAGTAGGGCTGCCCTTGGAATGTTCTGCTATCCTTTCAGACTCAACGTAGCAGTAAGAAGTGCAACACTGAGAAAGAGAAAAAGGTCTCTTCTCAAGTTTCCTCTTGAAAATCCAGTGAAACACAGATAACAACAGGTATGAATACAGTTTATATCAACACAGAATGTATTCTTCTTTCTAAACTGCTTTGGAGGCAAAATTGTCTTTCTTAATTTTTTTTCCCACGCTGGCTTAGCCTACAGCAGGATTTCATCTCATTTATTTAAATAAATGTGGTTGCCTTCTTTGTTCAAGCAGTGATCATTTTCTACCAAAATTTCCAGCCGAGAAGAGTGTTGCTGTATTTCTGAGAAAATAATGCAAAGATTAAAGAAACTTCTGCAATTAAAGCTGATACAAAGACACTGTCAGAAACGCTTAGTTCAAGGATGCTGATTCCGATTGAATCAAACCCTGCAATTTTAGTCTTGATTTTAAAAGTTCTCTTGGCTGATTGGAAAAAACCCTATAAATGTGTTTCATTTTTGCTAAAACATAACAAGTGTTATTCTTAATCTTGAATATGATGAAAGTAACAGTTCAAAAAAATGTTTTTCTGCTTCTAAAATCCATTATAAATTGGTTTACCTTACTTCTTGAAAAAAGTTTTAAAACTTTTTATTTTACAATTATTTCTTGGGGGTTTTTTTAACTTACTGCAACATCTCATGTCTCATGACAGAAGGAATTGAGGTGAACCCTCTGAGTCTTCAAAGGACAAAGAGTAGATGCCCAATTACAAGAGAAGACAACTAACTCCTTAGCTGATAAAGACCATGATAATAAACAAAAACAGAAGGAGGCTGAAAACATCACCATTATTCTACCTATTGGAGAAAAAGGAATCATGACTCAGGAAACCTCCTCCCAGGCTAGACAGGGTGTTTGCAGCCCCATTTTTTAGGAATATGCAGATTCATGGTCTCTATGTATTGCATTTTCCACTAAGTGAGTACATGCCTGGCACTGTTGAAAACTTCCCACATTGCCTATATATATATATATATATATATATCTCAAGGATGTTTACAGCATTTGTGGAACCTTAGCAGACCTAGGAACCAAACAAGCCCACAACCCTCCATGGGCTTTATGCCTCCTTTTTTTCAGCTATGGAAATCAGGAGTTTAAACAGCTCACCAGAATGACCACACCTTTAGCAGGGAAAAATTGTGCACAATATCAGGATCCCCTTGACTAAGCTCTGTCTGCTGGTTTCACATTGTGATGAAGCTGTCTAGATACTGGCAGCAAAGGATGCTTTTGTGAACACAAAGGAATGGACTTGTTAATAACCCTGGTCTTTGCTCTGAGTACCGTATTCAATTATTTCACTGTTTCACTGTGCAGAGAAATTTTCTGTCTTTCACAGAAATCAGGGCCTACTCATGTGTTTCATTCAAACCCAGTAAACCTAAGGACATAGAAATCTTGATAAATTCATACTAACATTTGACATTTTTTGAAATTATCAAAATAACTCTCACGATTAAGTTCTTCTGTTTCTTGGGCACAGAATAATAGTTATGCATAATAAATCACAGAGTTAAAGATGCAAATTCTTATGTAATTACTATTAGCTGAACGTAAACAATACATGTTAATAACCAAAGGCTCAAAATTATAAACAATGTGAAGTCACAAAACATAGACTAAAAACCTAAAAAATTCAGAGTTGCGGTCAGAACCATTAAAATAACTTGAAAAAAGATAAAAATAAGAGCAAAATTTACTGAACATGAGCTCATATAACTAAACATCTCAGAACTCTAAAGAGCACAGAAATGGGCTGAGATGCACACTGTCCCATTCAAATGAAAAAGAAATATTTAGAGAACATAAGATGTCACAGCTTTCTCTGGGAAATAACAGTGTATAATAAGACACTCTCTTTAGTTTTCTAGAATCACAGAATCATTTAGGTTGGAAATTACCTCTGAGATAATCAAGTTCAACCTCTGATTGATTACTACCTTGTCAGCTAGACCACGGAATTAAGTGTCACATTCAATCTTGAACACTTCCAGGGATGGCGACTCCACCAACTCCTGGGTAGTCCAGTCCACTATTGAACAACACTCTCCATGAAGAAATTCCTCGTGTTGTCCAGCCTGAACCTCCTCGTTGGAGCTTGGGCTATGTCCTCTAGTCTTTTTGCTTGTTACCCGGGAGAAGAGATCAACCCCCACCTTGCTACAACCTTCTTTCAGGAAGTTGTAAAGAGCAAAAAAGTCACCTCTGATCCTCCTTTTCTCCAGGCTGAACACCCCCAGCTCCCTCAGCTGTTCCTCATTTGACTTGTGCTCCAGACCCTTCACCAGCCTCATTGTCCTTCTCTGGACATGCTTCAGCACCTCAATGTTTCTTGGAGTGAGGTGCCCAAAACTGAAACCAGGTTTTGAGGGGAAGCCTCGTCAATGCCAGGTACAGAAGGACAATCACTGGACCTGATCCTGCTGGCCATACTCTTGCTGATACAGGTCACGATGTCATTGGCCTTCTTAATTACCTGGGCACACTGCTGGCTCATGTTCACTCACTGTTGAGCAGCGACCCTCAGGTCTTTTTCCACCAGCAGCTCTCCAGCCACTCTGTCCCAGCCTGCAGCACTGCCTGGGGTGGTTGTACCCGAAGGGCCAGACCTGGCACTTTGCCTTGTTGAACCACACACCACTGTCCTTGGCCAGTTGATCCAGCCTGTCCAGATACCCCTGCAGACCCTTCCTACCCTCCAGAAGATCAAAAACCCTGCTCAACTTAGTGTCATCCACAAACCTACTGAGGATACATTCGAACCCCCATCTGGATCATCAATAAACAAACTAAACAGAACTGGCCTCACTACTGAGCCCTGGCGAACCCTGCTGTTAACCAGCTGCCAACAGGATATGGCTCCATTCATCATCACTCTCCCGGCCCAGCCATCCAGGCAGTTTTTAAGCCCACAGTGCACCTGTCCAAGCTGTGTGCTGACAGCTTTCCCAGGAGAATGCTATAGAAGACACAGCTTTGCTGAAGCCCAGGTAGACTATATTCACAGCCTTTCCCTCATCCACTAGATAGGTCTTCTAGGGTCTTCAGGGTCATGCAGGAGCTTCACAGATAAAAGAGTCTGTGAGATGGAGCTAAACTGAAATCAGTCTAGCCTATTTAATAATATCATAATGCAAAATTTCTTCAAGTCATCACTTATACAAGAAAACATAATCTTGCAAGCTTAATGCTTAAATTTTATAACTGGATGCTTCCGACACAATATGTTTTTGACTTCTAGCATATATTATGCATGTAAGCCTAGGGAAATTAATAGGGATATCTTATTCAACAGCACTTTAACTGTCACCTCAGCCAACAGTGAAAAATGAGGGTGACCTGTTTAACAGCATAGAATAATAGTGTTATTGACTCATGATCATAACATGATTTGTACTTGACATCAGAAAACATAACGGTTCTGTAAAAGATGTGTTTGCATCAGTTCAAGAAGAAATATTTCTTAATTCATGTTCTGTAATCAAGTCTATTGAAAATGGGCCCAAGGAAAAAGTATTACTGACCCTATCTTCTGTCTGAATCAGTACAGACTGTCTGGCTCTTTTGTTCTCCTGTTTCTTGCTTATTTTCTTTCAGAATTTTATTCTCACTTCTCTGTAACCAGTTTCCAGCAACTCAGCTAATTAAATACCACAGTGGTGACAGTGAATTTCAATGAGTACTATGTGATTATCCTGTGGACTCTTGCCAGCTTCCTGGCTCAGCCAACAGACAAGTTCTTGCTGTACAGCTAAAGCAAGTTCATCATATTTGTGCATATACTGCCCATTGACCCAGTAAAAGATGGGTTGGCATTATACTACATCCTGTAAAAGCAGGATAGCTAACTGTCCTTGCAAGTACTTTCAATAAAAAAAAATAAATAATAAAGGACATGCCACAGCATATGGAATGAAAAATACCACCTTTGCAGAGAGGTCAATGTAATGATTTTAATTTAATGAAAAAGCTTGAGTGAGAGGATAAGTTGAAGAGAAAGAAAGTGAAGAAAGTAAAGAAGCAACAAGATAGGTAAAGGAAGACTGGAGGAAACTTTTGATTTATGCAGGGCTGAGAAAACTCAGGAAAAATTCTCTGTGAAAAGATTCTTTCTTTTAGATGTTCCAGCAGATGCTTCTACCAGGTTGAGTACTTCAATGCAACTTCTTTCTGAACTAGATTTGTTTAAATTTGTTTTCTATACTGAATTTGGAGAACAGCTGTTACCCAACTTTGTGTCCCCAAAGTGGCAATCTATGTCTATGGAAGGAGAGGGGTTTAGATGACAAAACTGACGCAAAGACAATGCTGTCTGAGCCATGGTTTATTCCCAGTGGTCCACACTGAGGTGGAAAACCTAGAGAAGACTTACCTGGAGACCCTGCAGCCCTCCAATTTCAGATTTCTAAGTTCCAAACCCTGGGATGTGTTCACATCCAAGGCCTTTAGTATCTCACAGATATACCCAACCAGACACGCTGCCTACAGTTCTTGCGTGTGACCAAATGTTCAGTAGTACTGTTTGGGAATACATCCATAAATCCTTAAAACATCAGAAAAACAGGAATTTAAGGAGATAGAATAATCAAGACAACAAAAACACCTCACTCCCAATTTCTTAGTCAGATTTCTGGGCATATTTATGTAGCTTAAAAACACAAACAAAACCTACTACAAGTAATGATAAATTATCCTCAAGTTTCTAATAAATTGATATATGCTCTTATGCCATTAACAGGATCATATATAGGAGTAGGGAATAACCACAACTTTAAAATTCACAAACTAGAATCCTCTCAGAAAAGTACACATTGCCATTTCCAGGGCTCAAATTTTAACACTGCTTACTAGGGTCTAGATACAATTAATTTTGGAGCTGAACAAATGAGATCTTAATCTTTAAAATTCTTTCTTCTTCTTTTCAATACAAAAAAACCCATGTCCCTCTGACTTGCTCCTGGACAGCTTCTCTCAATAAATACCTGAGGAGTTCCAGGATGAACTCTTCTACGTTCTCTGTTTGTGAGCATTTTGTTACACATTCTGTATAATCCTTTAAGTTACTGTTTGAAAAGAGCTCCCGTGCTCCGGAACAGAAAAAATTAGTGCTCTTAATGCTGTTCCTGCCATGAAAAGCTCACTCATGTTCCCTATTGTGATTGTCATAGTTTTAAAAGAATCTTCCTAAGTCGCAGCTTTTCTTTCTAACATTCTGCCCATGAAAGCAACAGGGTTATTAACACTGTGCTGTCCAAAGTACACAACTGATAGCAAAAGCAATTTATCATGCAGACCTTATCAAATCACAGTAATGTTCTCATTGTAAATTGTCTAAAATAATTTCTTAGGATGTTTTGGATAAACTTTTTTAAAAAATACATGTTATTGTTTTATGTCAGTATTTTATGTCAGTACTCAGTTTTTGGAGAAAAAGAGGTTTTTAAGTCTTTGATCAGGAAATACAGACTCCTTGGAGTATAAATACAACTAGCTTCTGTAGTCATGTTGAGTAAAAAAATCATCACAGGCTTCCAGTGTATTTCCTGCATTGTTAGTATGATAGGAAAAGTTCATACATCATGGACGGTTCATTTTAACAGAATTCTGAGTATAACTGAGACAGGGTGAAAGAGAAACACCGTGGTTTTATTTTTGGCATACTTATGAAGTACTTGTGGAAAAACAGGGTCAATATAAACTCAGCTTAGGGTGAAAACAGTCCACATGAATGGGAGTACTGTCTTTATGGATGGAAAAAGTCAGTGATACAGGTCTAACTTTGGTACAAACATGCTACACTTGGACATTGTGATTAGCAGAATCAACCCTGGAATAATTACAAGAACAGACTCCACATTTAGTCATTCTCAAAATACCATGTGTGAGAACAGCTTTCCGTTTGGTATTCATGAAGGATCAGTGTTCAAACATTTCGGGAGTTTTGTTCCAGTACCCCGCTGTTCTAAATCAGTGATACTAGGCTCATGTAAAAATCTGAATCTTTATTTCAACTGCAATATAACTGGTTTGTTTTATGCTGTTCCTTTTTTAAGTCTCTCTGAATTTTGCTCTGTGAGTTCATTACTACTTTACAGAATAGCACACTTTAAATCCTTTGTTTTTCACAGAGCTATTGTATTTACTTACAGAAAAGAACATGACATTCCAAAATGCGCTCTTTCCCATGATTTGTTCTGCCTCTAGCAGTATGTAGTAAGACTATTCTGAATTTTAACACAACTGCATAAATTACAAAATAAGAATGTTTACTGCAGTATCTGGATGAATTTAAAAAGAAAAAGAAGAAAAGGCTAGAGTATGAATTAGAGGCCACTTCCAGAAGCATCTCAATTTTCCATTTGTTTTTGCTGTGAAGTGTTTAAACCTTTGCAAGCTGACGTGTTCTTGACGTGACAACAGATTTACTGGATACCTCTCTTTCAGTGTCCTTTTACAGAACACAGATAATCTTTCCTTTTGTTTCTGTGGGTCTCTCCTACTGATGGTACAAACCTCACTCAGGAAATCATAATAATTTTTTAAATGTTCAGCAAAAAGCTCCAAGCAACTGAGGAATTTCTTCTCTGGAAAGACTTTGGTGATGGCACATTGTATGTTTAAGTTTGAAGTACTGTGAGCATCAGGATTGGATTCGCAATACCATTAGCATCCCAAGAGTCTGTCCAGTAGCTACCTTAAGCAGAGCCTAGAACATTTAAGTCCAAATACTAATCTACTTTGCTGCCAACTGTTGAAATGTGTGGCTTTTCCTTCCAACTCCTACACTGAGGGTGCCCTTGTGTTTCACATTTTTAAGGTCTATAAAATTTAAAAATAACAACTGTATTCTTCAGCTAGATTTCATTCATTCTAAAAGCACACAAATAATACTTCCTTCATCACAAAAAAGGAGAAAAACTAAAGATTGTAAAATGATATTGTGAGGTCTATTTTTTATTAAAAAGTGTAATTGGTTTGCAACTGCCAGACTTACAAGCGCACAACTCTGTGCTTAAAAGTAAAATGTGTTTCAATTAGGAGCATAATTTGCAATCTAAAGTGAATAAGACAATAAATTTCTATAGTTAAGCTTAGTGCTAAAATACATGCTATGATTTTATACAATTTTATCATCAATCCATAGGTTGTATTTAGCATAAATTTGAGGAAAATTATTTAATGGGAAAAAGGAGTAATTCTTCATGGCCTTGCAATAATTTAAGCAGAAGACATTAGAATAGCTACTGTGCTAAAAACAAATGTCTCGTTTCAGCACAGGAGTATGGGATGTGGAGTGAACAGCACAGCAGAGAAAACTTATTGCTCATACAGGCAGACCAGCAGAATGCTTTTTTACACGTCTTCATTTGCCAAGACGTCCCACTCAGATTTTACTTTTTTTCTCTTGCCACTGGTAGGACAAATAGCAATCTATGGCACAGCAAGGTTGGAATGAAGTGCATTGACTGGACAGGGTGTCTCCACCAGTCTGAACAAATGCCTTATAAATGCTTTTCCCTTGAAAGGGATCCAGTCACCAATTTTCATACAATCTGCAAGAACTTCAGATGTGATTCTGGATAGACCCTGCCCTTTCTGGTTCTTCTCTTTGTGGACAGAAACTACAGTAGTGAAGCTTTTTTCCTACTGAAGAGGAGACAAAAAGAAGAAAAAAAAATGATAGAGAGTGAGGATCAAATGTTCAGTCTACTCTCAGATTCCTGAAACTTCACTTCATATATGTATCAGAAATTTCATTTTGTACTTGTATTGGATCTCTGTTCTCCTACATTTAGGCTGCATACATCTTAAAACCATTTGGGTTATCTACAGTCTATAGATCTGTATCCTGTGTA
>JAWWMO010000096.1:43995242-44010678 GCA_035047845.1 Dendrocincla fuliginosa | reverse complement strand
ACTGGGCAGGAAAGGAACCGGGGCATGCACTCACTCACTCACTCACTCACTCACTCACTCACTCACTCACTCACTCACTCACTCAGACTGGTTACTACACAATTAAGCCCAAGAGCCACCTGGTTCCTTGCAAAATCCAATCTGCTTTCCAGCAACACTAACCATGTCTTAAGGAGTCTGTCAGTGGAAGCCTGTAACTGCTGGTGCTCAGATCCCTGGCTAAAACAACAGCAGCTGGAGCATCACAGTAGCTATACGACTATGAGACAAAGACATAAGCCTTGAGAAGTATTCTTGGCTTTCCAGATCTGAAAGTGAGATTTAATAAATCATGCAGAAAAAAGAGACATCTCGTCAAGTAATTATGAACAAGACGATTTTCTTTTGAGGTGATTAATATGGTCATCTTCCATTTTGGCATTCCACAAATATTATTACTTCAGTGATTGCTTCTTTTGAAGTTCAAAGGAGGGTTCACACAGCTTGTTACCCAGTAATAAAGATTACCTTTGTTGACACTCACGGAAACCTCTAATTACATGAGTCAGTAGAGGTTTACAAGTAAATAAACAGTTGGGAAAACTGGAAAAAATTGTTACAGAAGAGATATTGTCTGATGAAGTGTGATGCCCAGCCATTTACTCATGTTTTATATGAAGCATCTATTTATGAAGGAAATAATGATGGAATATAAAAGTGATTAGATCCTATTAGAATGAGTTATTGTTGGGTACATCGATCAATGTACAAAGGTAATAACTTTGTATTGAACAGACTTTTTGAAAGTTTGGTTTTTGTTTTTTTTTTTTTTTTAAAAAAGGCATCCCTTGAGGGTTTTCTGTTGTTTTTTTTTTGTTTGGTTCTTGTTTGTTTGTTTGTTTTTTAAAAAGGCATATTCTGATCAGAAAGTTCACTTTTTCACACACAAAACTGTCTTTTGTTACTCATGAGCTGTTGATTTTACTGCTCTTGAGACCCCACCCAGAGCCCTGTGTCCAGCTCTGGGGCCCCAAACACAAGAAGGATGTTGACCTGTTGGAGCAAGTCCAGAGGAGAGCCACTAAGTTGATCAGGGGTCTGGAGCACTTCTCCTAAAAGGACAGAGGGAGACATTTGGGATTGTTCAGCCTGGAGAAGAAAAGGCTCCACATAGACCTTATAGACCTTTCCAACACCCCAAGGGGACGTATAGGAAGATATAGAGAGGGACTTTTTACAAGGGCATGTAGTGACATGAGACACAGCAGAGGGAATGGTGTTAAACTGAAGGAGGCAACATTTAGATTAGATATTAGGAAGAAATTCTTTACTGTGAGGATGGCTGGGCACTGGAACAGGGTGCCCAGAGAGGATCAGGCTGGATGGGGCTCTGAGTAATCTGGTCTAGTGGAAAGTTCCCTGCCTACAGAAGAGGATTTGAAACTAGATGATCTTTAAAGTCCCTTCCAATCCAAACCATTCTATGATTCTATGCTAAACCAGTAATTTTTCTATATCTTTAGTTTGGACCTTGGGAACCAAATTTGGCATTTACTTCAACAACAAAGATTTAGTTTGGCAGAAATAACCAGAATAGGAGAAATAACCCAAGAAATATTTCTTGACAATTATTTGGTGTTACTTTTTGAAGAACCAGACCTTTTTCCTCATTCAGTGAACAGAATAACTGTTCATTTCTTTAAAAAAAGTTCTTTACAGAAAGCAGAAATCCTGTTGTGGAAAATGAGAAACAGAGACACTAAAAGACTGGAATTTCTACAACACTAGGTATAGTCCAAACACTGGTGAATTTTATATTTATTTTACTATCTCTTCATGCTTGAACTAACTTCCTTTAGGAGGAAAGACAGGCACTTCTCCTCTGGAGTATTCATTATTCATTTCTATCACATGTTTGTAAAACTGTTTCATCTGATCAATCCAAAGACTACACTATTTACCTAGAGGGCTTTGCGTCAGAGCAGTTCAGTTACCTTCAGAAAACCTTTTCTTTTTATTGATTCAATCATGTTCTTTCCTCCTTTTCTGCTCCTTCTGCTTCTGCTTTTCTCTTTTCATCACAGAAAATGACTACAACTCAATTAAAAAAGATTCCAAGACATATATAAGGGCTGAATGCTGTGGTATGTATTATCTACAGATGTGAAAGAAAGAGTAGTTTGACCTGTCCTGGGTTTTTTTGCGGCTGGGGAGCAGGGGCAACCTGCTACACTGGAGATCACACCTGGCTTCAGCTAGCAAAGAATGTGGTAAGAAGTAGGAAAACTCAACTAACAATAATAGAGATATGTTTCACTGTAAGACAAGGGCATACAAGACACAGGTTTAGATAGGCTGCACAATATGCTAGATGCCACACAAACACAGTGATTGCTCTTAGTACTACCAGAATAAAGGCATTGCCATGCAGACAATCATGCAATAGAGTCTGCATAGTGAAGACTCTCTGTTGAATTCTGGGATCCAGCTTGGGTAATCTCAAATTACCCCCATTTCTAGGAGACAAGAGAATGATCCTATTATTAAAGAAAGTTTCTTAAAAGAGGCTTTACTTAGTTCTTGAAAAGCCAGGGCCAATTAAGCCATAGAGATTATTTGTCATTCTTACACCACCAACAGAAGAGTAAAATTTAAGAATAGGCTTTGCCAAGTGCAGTACAGCACATTGCAGCATCCTGGTCTCAACCAGAACAGAAACCTAGGTTCCTAGCCTAGAAACCTGAATGTGCCCATATCCTTCCTAGACTGAAATCCCAGGAAATCAAAGCACTGAAGAGTTGGGGCAGGACAGGCTGATGCAGATGGGACATTTCATTTCATCAAACTATGTCAAACTTCACTTTCCTGCTATAAGAGTGGTATTAGTGTGTCAAACTCATAAATCCTCATGTTATTATATCATGATTATTTTCAAAACTCTTCTGCCAGAAATGTTGTTATGCAAGAGTTTATTGTATTCATACCACCGAAAAAATTTTCAGCATCATTAATATTTTCTGGTTTTTGAGAACAGCCTTTGTGAATACCTCTAAAATTTAAAATAGAAACATTTAATCATTTAAACTATTTTCTAAGAAAATAGTTATTTTCTACTATCATAGTCTTATTTTTCTTGAGGATTAATTTGCTGTACCCCATATAGCTGTATAATTAGAATCATAGAATGTTTTGAGTTGGAAGGGACCTTAAAAGATCATCTAGTTCCAAGTGCTTTGATAAGGATTTTTAACATATTTGTTTAGTTTTAAATACACTCTGAAACATCTACTCTAGCAGTTATTATTTATTTAGCAAAAGAAAACCCCACAGACTGGGTTGATTTTTTCCTGGTCAGAAATGTCTTAAAAATGTTACTCACCAAAAACATTCCTATCAGTATCAATTTCATCACCCATGCAGGTATTGAGGAGCACATGTACTACTGTCCTTACAAAAAAAAAGGAGCGCCTACTGCCTAATCCAACGCATCCTAATTTGTAGTCGTTGCCTAGGAGGTATGCTGGAATTCACCCTTTTTAACCTTGGTGATTTCACTTTCTGATCCCATCGTGTATATTTCTCAATTTTTTTCAGACAAAGGCACTCCACGATTATGATTGCTTTCAAAAATAATAACAGGATTTTCATGCAAGCTTTTGCTGAAAGGTTCTGTTCCTCACTGAAAATATCTTTCTTTTCTTCCAGCTTAGACTGGCAGCTACAACACCATGATAATGGACTCTGTAAGAGGCAGCCTGGAAGCCTCTTTCATACTGTAATTGTTTTCTGCACATTTTCATTAAAAAGTACAGGCCTGCTCCTCTGAATAGAGAACAGGTGTTCAGGAACAGCATCCCTCCTAAAGCACTGTTATGTCCTGAGAACTGAAAGAAAAGAGCTGAGCACTTCACAAAAGCAATTTTAAAAGAGCATAATAATAATAATAATAACTCTGCCAGCATTAGTCCTTATTTCCATAGCTGCTAACACAACAGGTACTGAAATTAAATCAGTGTAACAAAGTCAGACACCGCAATGTGTTTATACTTCTGCACACACAGGCTTAGCTGAATACAGGGAGATGTGAGTTCAGCAGCTCCCCTAGAAGCTAGTCAAACCAATTTGAGTATTTATGGCCAGTACCAAGCAGAAGCAGCGACACAGTACCAGAGAGGTGAGAGAAGGTGTGGCTGTATGCCTAAATATTTTCCAGGGATACTGATACTTATTTGCAGCTAAGCTGTATTTCAGAAGACAAACACAACTAAACTATGATAGACACCCAGGGTTGCAAAGGGACAGATGTACCTCTGGCTTGTGGAAGAATGGAGTTAATCTCATCCCACCCACAAAGCAGAAGGCAAAACTTAATTGAGGAAACAATTCAAATTACTAAATAGAGCAGGTCACATTAGGCTAGAGCAGCCTATCCTTCTTGAGCCTGAACTATTTCTTTAATTCCATAGATCTGCACTGTACAAAACAGCTTGAACACAAGCACTTTTCCATCACATCCTTATTGACAGGGATGCAACAAACACTTCAGCGAATGCTTTACTCATATACCTCAACATCCTTCTTGAGTAGGTCTGCCTTTCTGAATCTGAACCACGAAAAATTCTTATCCATTTGCACATGAACAAGTACATAATTATTTCTGCTTCTATCTTTTTGACTCACTGCAGAAGGCCCACAAAGAGCCAGCAGTGCCACAGAAATTCCTTTACTGCCTTTCCCCATATGCAAAGGTTATACCTTGTTTCCCTGGTAGTGATAATAGAAAAGACCCTCTCTAAGATATATAAGCAAAATATGGCAGAGAAATGGAATATCTGAATAGAAGGGAATATTTAGGAAGCATATCTATGTTACTATTTAATTATTTAGAAAGCTGAAAAAGAGTAATAAGTATCAACAGACTGTTAAAAAGCATAATTAGGTTTTATGATAAAAACTTCACAATACTTCAGCTAATAAGACACATCAATGGCAATGATCATGTCCTTTCACAGAATCACAGAATGGTTTGAGTTGGAAAGGACCTTTAAAGATCATCTAGTCCACACCACTGCCATGGGCATGGACACCTTCCACTAGATCAGAATGCTCAAAAGCCCCATCCAACCTGGCCTTGAACACTTCCAGGGATGAGAAAGGTGATCCTTCCAGGTAAGGAAGATCTTTTGGGAAAAGAAAGTGCCTGGTGGCAGTGTTTCTTTCGAGGTCTGATTCTACTCTGTCCCTTCTCCATACTCACATTCTTTTCTGCCTTGTGTATTACCCATTTCTCCATTTCTTTCTTTTTCTTTTTTTTCTTAATCCTTTTGAAGAGGAAGCAGCTATATCTACCATCAAGTACCTACTCTACTTGAAGTGTTGTATTGAAAATTAAAGAGGTTAATTACACAAGCTGCTTTGCCTTTTCTTATGTAAAATTCTTTGGTTATAGATGGCATAAGTTTTAATGTCTGTCTTTTCATAGTTTCAACATCTCTCCAACATTTTCAAGCACCAAACATAGTTTTGTTCTATGTTCTCAAGCAAATACTAAGATTTACATGTTTACAGAAAGCATTCAGTTGTCTTTGAATTGGTTTCTAACAGACTGCACAAAGTCTTAAATGTCAATTTGCCCACTAGCAAGAGATTGGGATGCATACATATCAAAGAATTACCTCACATACCTTAAAAAGCTGATTTAATTCCTACTATGCAAAATGAGAAAGGTCAAGATAAAAGCTCTTATTTTTATGTAACACCACCTTTAACAAAAGTAAGCTTGCATAGATGCAGTAGACAAAGTCCTAGCAGAGACCTTTGAGGAACTGACTATAGAATTGACCTGCTTGTTCTACTAACTCCCAACAACAGCTGCATTTCTATACAACCAAAGCCTAACTGCACATCTGCAGGTGTGTACATAAACAAACAGCTGAAGCTGAAAGCTTTCTGTGTGGTTTATTGGTAATGAAAAGGTTGCCAGGAAAATACACTATAGGTTATAACTGATGTCTACAGTATATCAATCATTTTTGCAACACTAACAACTTTGTCAAGCAGTGAGTCCTACTACAGAAGTAAAAGTACGTCTCTAATTAATGCCTTGCGTGTTATCAGGGAAGTCTGGAAATTAACCATCTCAGAAGCAGTTTTTATCTACGGCTGTACATAGTTAAAGATGTGATTTGTATGATGTGTAGCAAACCATTCCTATATGTAATACTGGAAAACTACTCTGTAAGTTCTCTAAATGACAAGTAAATTTTATGCATGAGCCCCAATTGCTTCCATGTGCTAGCAGAGACAGATATTCTGAGACTAACGACAGGATATATTCTCAGATATTCATCTGTAGTTCAGAAACTGCATAAATGAAGTAAAAATGTCCCCAAAGCTAAAAAAGCCTCCACCTGATTCCCATTTGAATCCTTTCCTAGAGTATCCAGATTTGCTCACCTGTATCAGCCAGAAGAAGCTGGGAAGCCTTATGCATGCCAGAATCAGCTCTAGGTAGGAAGAAGTGACAGACGTGGCCTGGAAAACTTTAAACGGAGAAGCATCTCGTAGAGCATCCTGTTCTCTTGCCATAATTTTTAGTCAGAAACAGAATATAACTGATGCTCCATACTTTTAAATGTTCTTTCTGCATTCACCAGGCCTGTGTAATTCTGGGATTACAGCTGTGTTGGTCTTTTAGACCGGGCTTGCATACTACAGCAAGGTATTCATGCTCTTCCCATAGAAAAGTACACACCACACAGGGGTTAGGGACAAACTGGTTGGGAAACTTGTTGGCCTTTTCCAAAATGACAGTATAAATAATGTGGTTGTTTGGTTTGGTTGTTTGGGTTTTTTTTGTCACTAGGGGTTTTTTGTTGTTTTGGTTTTGGCTTTGTTTTTTTTTAGTATTCACTCAACTGTGTGCAGTATCAGCAGGTCTCTTACATATACTGTTTAGTTGTATTAACATTACTTCCCCATTCAATGAGACAATGATGTTAAAAGCAAGGTACTTTTACATAAAATAGTAATTTCAGTTGAGAGTCTGAAAAAATTCTCAAGACGAGAAAAAGCTAAAACTTCTCCCAGTTCATCTAGAACAGCACCAGTGGTGACTTGAAATTTGATGGACAAATCTATCAAATAAAAAAAGTTTAAATCTGATATTTAAGAAATTAACATGTCCACTACACAGACCTGATTATACATCCTGCAGAAGAAGTACAGCTAACAACAGTAATGTGTCTTCAGCTTCCTGAGAGGCAGCCAGAAGCCAGTTTGAAAATTAAGAACTGGGGAGCAGCAGCATGAACATACACGTGTGCACAAAACCACACACACACCTGATACAGTGGAGCACGAAAGATACGTCGGGCAAAGAAACCTACCTGCTTCCTTAGTCTTTTCTGGACATATTTGTTTTACAAAAGAAATGTATGTTCATTCAGAAATTAAAACATCTTATACATTGCCCATTAAGTAGAAATAGCTACTTATCAGTATCACACAATTTAACTCAGGTGAAGAGGAGAAGGGCATAGTAAAAATGTTTTTTATTGGCTGGGAAGAGAATGCAATATTGGAGTATGCTTAAAAAAGGCAGCTCTTTGGGAGTCTATTTCCCAGTTTCTGTATTTTGGAAGTGTGCATGGGAGTTCAAGTAGCTGAGGATGTGACATGATGCTACACAAAACCAAGTAACTGTTTGGCTTGCTCTGGGAACCTGCATCTATTTTTTGAGGACCATCAGTAATGTGCAGCAGTAAGAAGCCTGCAGCCATGAGGAGCACACCATCCTGCAGTGGTCCAACATGTACAGCATGGCTGGTGCACAGACCATCACAGAGCCCAAAGACAGAAAAGCAGATCCCCATCAACACTGGTGTAGTGTTGTAAGTGCAAAGCAGCACAACCCCTTGAATTTGAGAACCAGGTTTATTAGCATGATCTTTTTCCTCAACCAATGTGGCAAAAGTGGCAGGGTGTGCCAGCTTACTATTCCTCATTTCACACATTAGAAATATCAAGCAGTGGTCCAAGCTGAAACCTCAGCTCTGTGGAGTCAATGGCTAAATACCTCATTTGAGAACTTAAGCAGCTCTGTAAAATTGCCCATTTGTTAATTTGCAATTATGCTTCTCAGTTTGTTGACATGTTGTCTGGCAGTGGTCTCCAAATTCGTTGTTACTGAATACAATATGCAGCAGTGTTTAATCTCTCCTTTGCACATGCTGACAGTACTTTTCAGAATGTATGAGGAAACAAACTGAAGATGTACAATTATGAAACACTCTGGTGTTCAATGTAGACATTTTAGAGTATCCAAAATATGGCGGAGGTTATTATGGATGTTTTAAAAATACACATGGGGATAAACTTCCAAATATTAGTACCCTGAAAGTTATTTTTCTGACCCTGACAATTTCTCTCATGTGAGTGAGAACAGAATAAGCAAAGATTAATGTTTAAAAAGTTCACAGCACCACTTGAACAACACAATTGAGCAAGTCCCAGTTTTTAAAGCTTAATGGGCCCATCATCTGCATCTAGACTGGCATCCTGAATAACGCAATACACAACTAGTGATTTCTTCAGTACAGGAAGTTATTCGTGCTCACTTTCTAAGTAAATTATACACAGTCCATTAACTTTCGATTTAAATAGAAAATATGGTTGTGAAAGATATTCAATGTCAGTGTTGATGTTAGAAATCAAAGGGGAAATGAATTTAAATAATCCTATAATTTTCCCCTTCAATTTCCAAGTTCACATTAGAAGTGAAAGCATAAATTCTACTTTTAAAAAAGTATAATTCCTCATGGCATACTTTTTGTTTTATTTTCTACCTAATATTGACTTACAACAGTGAATTTGTGTCACAGCTAAGATGTGAACGTGTCAGGTCTCACTTTGCCCCAGCAAGGTTTGTTGACGTTACTTTTGCCATCACTGAAGATAAGCACTGAAAAATGCCCCTGCCCTGCTGATGGTACCCAAAGAAGGTGTCTGTGAATTCTGATCTCACAATCCAAGAGGATACAAAAGGGAACAGGACAACGCGCCTAGATTCTGCTTCATGGTACCAGTTGTACAGAGGGAGTTTGAAATGTGTAAATACCAGTCACATTATTGGGCCAAACACATTCACAGTGCTTACAGATGCAAGTATCATGGAAGCCACAGGTCAATTAGTTAGCAAGTGAAGAGGCAGTGGAGGAGAATACACGTAAAGCACTGCAATCTGTGTGCCATGGATGCAGGATACATCTGTAGAAACATACTGGGATTGATACAGGGAACCTTAACAAGAAAACAATGAAGATGATTAGGGTCTCTGCTGATCCAGGCCACTCACAGGCAGCCTGCCCTGGCAAGACCTGTACAGAAACTAATCTAACCCCACTAGCAGGATGCTAAGGGAAAGCAGATTAGGACCTTGTCTTTCTGATAAATGCCATCTCCTGTCACAGCACAGCACCAACCTTCTACAAGAAGTCAATGGGTTCATCAGGAGCATTTAGAGTTTGGTTCTCTGCTGCCAAAAAGGTAAACAGTCCAAAGGAAAACAGCCCTCAAGTCAGTAACACAGCCTGTGGTAACTGACACATTTTGCAAGTACATCTCGGGATCATGTAGCTTTTTCTTGAACATTCAAAATCTATTTTAAACATTTAAAATCTATTTTATTGTTTCAGAGGCCAAAGCATTTTAAAGTTATCAGATTTCAACTTCACCTATTAGGTAATGATAAAAGATTGTTAAATCATGCTTAAAAAAATTATATTTAAATAGATATTACAATATTTTCAGAAGAATACTATTGTAAATAATGAAAATCAGACATTAAAATCTGTGGTGAATGATTATAGAAAACTGAGACACTCTTTTTAATAACAGACTATATCCCACATATTTTATTTAACTGAAGCTTCTCAGCTGCTTCATATTTTAATTTCTTCAGGGAAATTTATTTAATATTTCTATTTGAGCAAGGAGGAAAAGCATTCTTCTATAGCTACATCATACAGGACTGGTAAGACAATATAATGCTTACTGTTTGGTCTTATATTTTTAGTATCTACTTGCTATTTAAAGGACACCTGATTTAGTATTAAATTTGATTGATTTGGTAGAAAAACATTAATATAATGCCCTAAGGCTGAAACTGTATAAATAAAAAATAGAAAAGGGCACGTATTTTAAGATGTAAGTTTAATTAACCATGCAAATGAGTTACCAGCATAACTACGGATTCCTCCTTCCTGAGGTTTTCAAGATTAAATATCTTTCTGTACGGGATATTTCAGTTATTCACAAATTATCGGTTCAAAGTTTAACTACATGAAATATAGAAGTCCCTGTTAGACAGTTGATTATGTAACACAGTGTTTTGACTTTACCCTGTCCAAATAACAGCATCTCTTAAAGTTCCTCTCACCAAAAAAAAAAAAATATATATATATCTCTTTTGTCCTGTGGTCTTAAAAATATTTTCTTTAATCATCCAAGTGTCTGCTGTAATGCTTCACACCTGAGAATCATGTCTGTATCACAGAGACAGTGCTTATTCAGAACTCAACTCATAAGGGGCACATCAGCTCAACTCTTGATCTCACTAAAAACCTCTGGTTGTAAACCATTTTCAGGTTTCATTGTGTCTTAACAGTAACAGGTCTGTTCATGACATGATAAAAACTTGTAGTCATCCTTATGGACTTTGGATGAGTAAGAACTGGGGTTGCATAAACATAAGGCTTAACTTCCACCCCCTTCTATACTTTCAGATTGTTACACTCTTATGCCTTCAGATGCTAAAGTGGGGTTTTAAAGACCATTAGAACATACTACACACTCAGCATTCTGAAAATGTAACTCAGTTTGTTTCCTTAAAAAAAAAAAAAAAAGAAAAGAAAAAAGACACGTTAGTCATTAAGGAATGTGATCAACTGTTTGCTGAGTTCAGACATTTCTGGCTTCTCTCTACAGAACAATTGCAGACATTAATCTTAACGCTGCTGCCGATTTAAATAAGACCTTTAGAAGCAAGTAGGTACATATGCTGGCCACATTAGCAAAAACAGTGCTAAAAGTGCTAAAAGAACACAGGTTCTCAGTTTATCTGGTTTTGATCTCATGTTGTGGCTTCGTTCACATGGAAAATTTTCGAGTGCTGTTTATGATCTCAGGAGCATGTGATTACATATGCATCTCTACTGATGTATCCCATCAGAGTAAAGTTTTCATTCCTTGGCTTTCTCCTCACATAACTCATATGGCACTTAACCAGGCATCAGCTGAATTAAAGAATAAAATACTTCAAAAATAAAATACAGTTACAGGAACCTTCTTTTGTTTGGTTGTGGGCTTTTTGTTTTTAATAGCAGTTTTCCGTCAATACTGTCCAAGATCCCTCCTATAGTGGTGAATCCCCAGCCAAGGCAACACTGAAGACCTTTGGTCCTGTCATCATGTCTAAAAAACTGTCTTTGAGTTGAGAAAACAGACTCAAAAGCACTTCATGAGACAAAACAGCAAAAGATGCTTGAGGATCTAGTTCATGTTATTTTATTAACATGACAGAAAATGCTCTCATAAACATAAATAAATAAAAAATCATGTTAATATATAGCATGGACTCAAAACCAGCACAGGGTTACATGAAAAGTCACCAGATGGCACTATTAACATAGTCTTCAAGCTCTTTCAAGCATCCAAGCAAGTTTTTACCTTAAAGATAGCATACCTTGGTTGTTCTTGCTGTTTTGGTTGTAAGGTACACAAAAAAAAGTCTTTGCAGATAGCAGACTCTTTTAACAGTCTGGGGGACAAAACCAGTCCCAGAGAGTTAAGCAGTACCAAAGAGATAGACTATGATCTGGTTGCAAATTTTATGCTGTTTAGAGCTTATTCAAGGAAGCTGCTTATGCAAGACTTCCCTGAGCTTACTGAGGACCACAGATCTCTTTTCCAAGTCTTTCTTTCCACAGGGAAGGCTGCTGCCTTCAGAGGTCAAGGAGCAGCTATAACAGCAGAGCTAAACTACCTTGTATGTGGTGGAGCTGCAATGGCATTGTTTTTGCCTGTATGAATAAAACTTCAGAGTTTTATTCAAAAGACTTCTCTTTCTACTTCTTCCTAGGAGAGATTGTACTCTATTCACTTGGAATATAAAATTCTAAGTGATGGAGAAGATGGTGTTTGCTAGAAACTCATCCAATTTTACCCATCTTTTGCAGGGATATGAGGGGTATGGCAAATATTCCCTTGAAGTGACATAATCTGGTGCTGCTTGGTGTTCAGCCAGTTTCCATACTTAAAAAATCTGGAAGAGACGAGATTCTGAAAAATTATATATTCTGTTCTTTGCATAACTTGCATATTGAGTCCTAAATCATTCTGTTTATGCAGATGGCAAATTATGGAGCTAACCATGTCCAACTGAATGGTTTAACGACAATATTTCAGAAAAGTCACAATTTTGTCTTAAGTAAGGTTCATTTCTGCCTTCTTATTTCATAACACTGAGTCAGAACTGCTGAGGAGGAAAACAGCAATGAATACTGGCTATGTTTTTTGGTCTCTTCAATACCTTTGCATAGTGGACTCCTCAGAAAATCACTGCTGAGATACCAAGTTTTGAACATAATTTTTATTTTTAAATTTAGACTACTACATACAGTAATGAAGATATCTCATATCCCTATGGAACAGTAGCCACTAATCTCCAAAAAAAACATCATCAAGGAGTAACAGGCTACCACCTGTGACTGGTAGTTGTTCTACGTGCTTCAGTTTCATTACAGAAATCCCAAATCTTCCGACAAATCTCTCAAAGAATGTGCTGAGAAGTATAATGAATAACTCTTTGCATTAGAATGATTCACAGGACTTTGATCACTGTCCCAGGAAGCATCAGGTCACAATGAATTCTACAAGCAGATTAGGGTCAACCATCATCAGGCAGGCACTGCTGTTATCAATTGCCCAGTCAACCATAGCAAAATATACTCAGTAATAACTATTCATATGTGATGTGCTAACTAGAAGTTTAGCTACTTAATTTGTATTGAAATAATTGTGAGACTTCTCATCTATCAATTTATTTCCATAGAAAATTAAATCAAGCCATAGTATCTTGATAAAAGAGACTGTAACGACTCATGTTAGTCATTAATATTGTTGCTGAACTTCTAAGAGAAGCTCAGAACTTGTATCTCAAACTAACTAGAAAAGATTTTGTATTTCAAAAATCTGAGTCAACAACCATGTGCATTTTAAATGTACGAACACAGTACTTCTCTTTTGTGATCTTTATTTTCCATTCCATAGTCAGTCTAGAAGTTTAATTACTGAGAATAAATTAAACAGATGAAACGTTCCCCCTCCATTAAAATGGTCCAGTATTTTTATTATGTTCAGTATTGCACTTACAGCTTGTTTCTGTGTACATCACACAGAATACACAAATGTGTACACACCATTCTGAGAAATGGGTAAAGCACATGCCCTGTAGAGTGCCTTCACTCTTTCCTAACTAGGGACTTACAAGATTGCAAACCACTGCAGCAAAGTCCAATTCTCAGACATTCTGAGAAACTAAGGCCAGTGTGAAGACCCACTCAGGAAGTTCTTTTCTCTGTCAGTGTTTTATCTGACCCAGAGAGACAATCAATTACACAATGCCACATGTCAATGTTTGGTGGTTTTTTAATCAGGAAGAGGTCAACCTAAATAAAATAAACAAGATACACCTGGTCACTTCTGTGCTTCCTGTAAATAAATATTCCAGGATATTAAAGGCATGCCTCCCCTTGGGATACAGCAGAGATCACCTTTCATTCCTCACTCCTAATCCCTGTTTGCCTTACACCAGTCTTCATCCTTTATTGGAAGGGGATTTCTGGTCCTTAGTGCTCTCTTATAGTTACTGCATTGTAATCATTACTCATGGACTGCTTAGATTTCCAGTCCAGCCCTAATCCAAATCTCCAACCAAGGTTCCTCAGGCTGATGGTTTGAGCCAATGGATGCCAGGTGCTCTTGACAAGGTTTTTGAGAGAGTGCATTTCTTGGTCGCTTTGATCTGGACCACAGTCTACCTGATCATGGCATCCAACTCCACCCTTGATCATTGCCTAGGTGTGGCCATTAGAACTGATTGTGTCTATTGCTAACAGAGATTTCTCAGACACTTAAGTTATTTTAACTTTAGGGACAACATGAAAGGTAGACCTTTTTTTAACTGGAAAAATGCATTTTTCTCTTGTGCCTGTACTCAAAAACACCTGAGTTAATTCTACTCAGACCTGAATAAACAGTGACTATAAGCATAAATGAGAAATGCTCTTGGTGCATCTACTTGGGAATGCATGAAAAAAAGATTGTTTCCTGCTGTATTCTGCCTTCCTCTGTATTCTGACATTTTTTATTAGATGCATCTGATGTCTGTGTACATAAGCATCACTGCAAAAGACCTTTGAAGTGCAAATTAATCCAATTATATTACAGAGACACATAGCAGTCTGATTTATAAGATATGCAGATGTCAGTTCATAGAGTATAAAAAGAAACAGAGATCACTAAAAATGGGAGCTGCTTCTTATTGCAAATAGAATTCTTACGTGGGTCATATCACCCAGATGCAGAAAGATCAAAGATTTTGGAGCAAAAACATATTCACTGACACATACCCTGATATAATTATAAGAAGGTGAGTTTCTACACATGGAAACTTCTGGGGCAAAAGAGTGCAGGCTGCTTAAGAACTTAACCTTAAGAACTGGACTTTTAACCTGATGGATGGACCTTTTTTTTTTACTCCTGTGGAGTGCTCAGAACTATTTAATAATTCACTGTTTGCTATGGACAAGTCACTCTGTTGTTAACAGATGCCTTTCCTTTAGTGTAGCAGATGTCTCACACTTACTACTAGTGTTATACAACTTTTCAACCAGGATAACATAGGGATAACAAACTGTTCATTTTTAATCTGTTTAAAATAAGACACCTAAAACCTGCAATTTACAGCCAATCCTGGGATGCTCAATCCTGTTTCAAGTCAGGGCATTTTGAATTTAGCTGCTCTCCACTGAAGCCAAGGAATACAGTATTCACTCAGCATCTTACTGCAAGGAGCTAAGCATTGCATGGCATGCAGCTCAGAGATTTCAGATTGTTCATTTACCTAACTGTGAATTCCTATTTGTGAGTCAGAACTGTTCAGCTTGAAAGCCACTGTAATTAAGCTGACATGCCATTCAGTGACCTTGGCATAATTCTAATGAGATCTAAGTCACAGACAACAATTACTAAAAAAATAGAGGTACAGTTCAAACAAAGGAGAAAGTAGTAACATTTTCCATGAACAAGATCAATGTACTTTACAGCAGAGAAACATAATAAACTGTTTTATCAGTTAAGTCTCTTTATCCTCTACAAAAAATGGCTTGTACCTTGA
>JAWWMO010000096.1:43982633-43993902 GCA_035047845.1 Dendrocincla fuliginosa | reverse complement strand
CAGGAAAACAAATTACTCTAGATTAATTGACTGCAAACTAAGGCCTTCATAGCATTTCTTTCAACAGACAAAACAAAAGGCAGGCATGCTTTTTTAAAAAGTCAGCAATCAATAGTACTCCAGACTGAGCCAAGTTTTGTAGTTACCATTCTACACTGGCAGGCAAGGAAATGCCACTTCTCCATTCTGCTGTCATTCCCATTGATAGTCTTCTGCTCAAAGTGAGAAATCAGCTTTGTCCTGTCTTTGAGAGGTCATCAGTCCTTGAAACACAGAGGTAGTTCCTTCTACTTACAAGTAACTGAAAGATTCATTTTAAAAGTGGGTTAGTGTTTCATGGGTTTGCACAGCAACACTGAAAAAGTATCCATGCTTAAGAGCACTACTATATCACTGATGACAGGTTTTAGATTAAGAAAAAGGAAAATACATGTCTAATATCTTAATAAAATTCAGTCTTAAGCAGATATTCCAAGATTAGTATAAAAAACTAATGATGTTAAGCAGTAACAGCCATTTTTATCAGAAAAAGTGAAATGAGAGGACAGCATATGCTGTTCTGTTATTTTGGTTTTATTTAAAATGTACAAATCCTTTGCCAGTTGGAATTTCAGTATAAGTTTAGCCAGACGAGACTCTTGTTTACATCTCTAGTAGAGTCTGCTTTAGCTACTCTTGCAGGGTATGGTGATACCTTTTATTTGATTTCTGTTCAAATATTTCTGAATCATCCAAGTTTCTTAAAATAAATGTGTTATTTATGTGAAAGAATAAGTCTTGCAACTTAGCTGTTTGTAGTGGACCAAACCTGTGTTATTTTGCAATATACCTCTAGCAATCTAATTCATGTTCTGCCATCCATATGTCAGGTGGTATAATTAATCAACCACATGAGAAAATCTTGTGATCCTTCCTGAACTGTGGGTATTCTAAAACATCACACGCAAACCAAAGGGCATCCACACTAAGGCTATCGTATTTTTATTACCACAAACTATGAAGACCATAAACTTCTCAAGTAGCCAAGATACTTTGTTTGCTGTTCTAACAGGCAGCAAAATGGAGCCACCATGTTTTGTACAAGAGATATTTTATGAAGAGCTATTAATAACAAATAAAAATTGAGCTATCAGAAAATGCAGTTCTCAAAAAGCAAAATGTCTGTTTATACATGATATGGAGCAAAACTAATCAAAACAGGTTTTAAACAGCTTCTTTGCAAAACAATGTGATTTGCAACTAGCTCTGGACTCTGAGGAAAAACTCCACACTTCCTCTAATGGATCCCCTGGGAGACACAGGCCATGTACTATATACCTGCATGCTTGTCAAGGTGCATCTCATTAACTTTCCTAGAATAATGAAACAATGGCATGCTACAATCCACCTGACCTTCTGAATATCACCAGGAAGTTGTTCCAGGTGCTAATGACATTTTTCCTAGGAGGCCACCTTCAAGAGACAGTAGGACATCTCTTTCTCTGTGAAGTGTTCCATTCCCCACAGAAAATACACCGAAAACACCCTGAGTATCTTTGATGTAATGACAGTGATGAAGCTCTTTGCTGCATCCCTACCCTGGCATCTCATTTCTCATCTCAGCTGCAAAGCTCTTACACATGAACAAACAGTTGATTTATAACAAAATTCAGTTTTTGCACCATAGGAACCAATGTATAAATTTAACTGATTTCAGGTCACAACTAACTAGGAAAAAATACTTCAAATTTTTGACAATTGCTTTTTTCTATCAATTCTAATATACTCTAGAATTTTTCTGACCAAAATATAGGGCTAATCACATATATGAATCCAAAAATGGTGCATGCCTTCTTTTGCATCACCCTTCACTGACAAGACCATCTCTCAGGAAACTCTGACTCAGGAGACAAGGGTAAGGAATGTCAGAAGGTAGACTTTCCCTTGGTCAAGGAGGATTGGTCTAGAGAATACCTAGGCAAACTTGACATCCACAAGTCCATGTGTCCTGACAGGATGCGAGTGTGAGAGAGCTGTTGGACACCATAGCTGGGCTGCTCATAATCATCTTTGAAAGGCTGTGGCAGTCAGGAGAGGTGTCTGAGGACTGGAAGAAAACAAATGACACTCTGGTCTTCAAAGCAAAGTTAAATCATGCTTAATCAACCTGACTGCCTTCTCCAATGAAGCAACTACCTGAACAGATGAGGGGAGAATAGTACATACTGTCTATCTTGACTTCAGCAAGGGTTTCAACACTGTCTCTCACAACGTCCTCATAGGCAAACTCAGGAAGTGTGGGCTGGATGAGTGGACAGTGAGGTGGATTGAGAACTGGCTGAATGGCAGATCCCAGAGAGTTGTAATCAGTGGCACAGGGTCTAGTTGAAGGCCTGTCACTAGTGGTTCAACACTGGTCCACTATTGTTTAACCAATTCATCAGTGACTTGGATGAAGTGACAGAGGCCTCGTCAGTGAGTTTACTGATGACACAAAACTGGAGAAGTGGCTGATACCCCAGAGGGCTGTGCAGCCCTTCAGAAAGACCTTGAAAGGTTGGAGAGATGGGCATAGAAGAACCATCTAAAATTCAACAAGGGCAAATGCAGGTTCCTGCCCTGGGGAAGAACAACCCCAGACACCAGCACAGGCTGGGGCTGACCTGCTGGAAAGCAGCTCTGCAGAGAAGGACCTGAAGATCCTGGTGGGAAACAAGCTGTCTGTGAGCCAGCAATGTGCCCTGGGGGCCAAGAAAGCCAATGATATTCTGGGGTGCATTAGAAGGAGCACTGCCAGCAGGCTAAGGGTACTGACCCTGTCCCTCTGCTCAGCCTTGGTGAGGCACATCTGGAATGCTGTGTCCAGCTGTGAGCTCGTCAGGGTAAGAGAGACACAAAGCTCCTGGAGGAAGTCCAGTGGAGAGCAAAAGAGATGATTAAGGGACTGGAGTATCTCTTCTGAGGAAAGGGTGAGGGAGATGGGCCTGTTCAACCTCAAGAAGAGAAGACTGAGAGAATTCAATAATGTGTATAAGAATCTGAAGGAAGGGCGCCAAGAGGGTGGATTCAGTCTCTTCTCAGTGGTACCAAGGACTAGGTCAAGAGGAAACAGGCAGAAACCGATGCACAGCAAGTTTCACCTGAACATGAGGGAGAACTTCTTCACTGTGAGGGTGACTGAGCACTGGAACAGATTGCCCAAAGAGTTTGCAGAGTCTCCCTCACTGGAGATATTCAAAAACTGTCTGAATACAATCCTGTGCCATGTGCTGTGTGATGAGCCTGCATGAACAGGGAGATTGGACCAGATGACCCACTGTGGTCACTTCCAACCTGATTCATTCTGTGATTCTGTGATCCACAAAAAATACCAAATATTTTAAAGGTCAGGCTTCTTGAAATCCACACAGGATGTTTTACAATTCTTACAGCTCCTTCTTAGACACAGTCAGTAGGTACACTTGAAAGCCATCAAGGCAGTAACACTTCACAAGTCACTACCTACCAGTTGAGTTGTGTGCTGTATGTATGTAACTAGTCTACTCCAAATGTAAAATGCGTGTCTGAACTCAGGAACTGTAGCAGAAGAAGTGTTCAGAAATTATGATTTATCATGGTTTTGTGGCAGGCCAGTAACATGCAAAGCTCTGGTAATACAATCATTTGAAATTTAATGCTGTAGATGAGCTCATCTTCTCACACTACAAAATCTTTCATATAATTCTATCAGCAAATGAAGAAAACTACAATATTTTTTCTAACTTAAGAATTTGGTCTTCAGATTTTTATATCAACAACTCAAACTTAAATGACCAAAAGTTACTAACAGATCTGGTATGACCAGAACCAGAAGACAGACCCTCAGAACAGAGCTTTTTATCTTATCCTGCAGGCTAATATAGATGAAAAAATTAAAAAAAAAAAAAAATGTGCCTGATCCTTACCAGGGACAGATGTATTCCATTTAGTGCTCTAGCTTTCCCAAAATAATTGTGTCTTTTCTGCACAGGTAGAATACTTCACAATTTCCTGTGCAACTTAAAATAACTAACTTAAATTATTTTCTTCCTCAGTATTAGCTTTTGAAGTGGTGACTGGGAAGGAGAATGTGACAGCAACAACACAGTGAAAACATTAAATTACTGAGGATTTATAGAACAGACAATTATTTTTCTGGGACTCAAGTCAAAACATTTTTCTTTGTAAAGATTTTAATGAACTTTAAAAGTCTATCTGTTCATAAAATAGGTCACTGTCATTAAGAGAAATTGCATTTTGTCTACACTTTTAACTTCAGAAGTAAAATCATGCAGTTTCTGGAAAGTCTACTGTCCAAGCAAGCCAAAATACTCCATGAGTTAATGCAAAGAACCTCAAGTACATTCAAAAATTGAAAGAGTTCAAGGTATTTAATTCAGCCTACTCTTCCTACATAAAGGGATTTTTAAAAGTAGTTTGTTTGGTTTTTTTAAAGAAAATGCTTTCAGTAAAAATGAAAATGCAAGGAATACATAGCACCACAGCCACAGCACTGCAGTGAATCAGATTCTAGAACATCAATAGGATATTTCTTGTACCTTTCCCAGAGTCACTCTAGAGGTAAAAGAGTATAACTGTGGCTTTTATTTCCTTCAGAACTTTAAAGACAACATTGCTGCTTGTATGGCTTATGTCCCCAATCCATCAGAACATCTTGCTCTGATAATCATAGAAGAAATAGAAAATTTACTCCAAAGCTTTTCACTGTGGATAGCTGAAGGATGATGAGAGATGAGTGTCCAGAGAGGTTATCACCATTTTTCCAGATGTGTAATTCAGACTCAGTATTCAGGATTAGTGTTGCATTCAGTGGCTCTTTAGCTACTCTCAAAAACCAGACCTCTGCCTTCAGAGAAAATGTCAGCTCTCACAAATTTGCATCACAGACTTTTGAGAACCTTCTCATAATTCAAGCAGTTCAACAATCTTGCAGATAGCTTGGTTTTAATTTGTAATCAAACTCTCTATTGATTGACTGAAACATCGTGTTCCTAACCCAGGCTTCACAGAGATTGATTTAACTGACTTTAGCAGTCTGAGTTTAAAAGGGGAGATGTTGCATGTTTCCAATCATTGTGACCACAGAGCTATCAATTATAATTATTTCTACAATATTTGCTCAATCTGTATGTCTCCTTGACACCTTATGTGATACTGGACCTGCTTCACTGGTGCAGGCATAAAATCAGTGTTAAAACTTAGCAGTTCATATTGTTAATTTACACAATGGATTCAGATGCTACATTTATCCAGGTATTCAAAACCTAAGAGTCCTTGTGCCCCAAGAATTGAGCAACCTTGTTTCTCAACAGTGGCTCACTTTTAAAATGGGTTCTCAGTAATTTCAGCAGTTTCAACATAAATATTCCTTAACTCAGTTGATGCATATCCCATTCCTCTAGACAAAGTAGCCCTCATGCCCATGCCATTTACCAACTTCTGTAACAGATTACCATTAAATAACTTTAACAAAGTTGGACACATATGTCTGAATCACTTGGAAACTCTAAGATCACAGGAATGAAACTTTGTCATACCAATTATGTAAAGCCACTGGAAAGAAATCCATGCATTTTTGCAAGCAGGCAAAGCAGGCTTTTCATGGAACAAAAGGTGCATTGTCTTTTTCTGCTATGTGACAACTCCTAATTAGAACCAATGATTTTTTATAGTTGGCCCAGATAAGCTTGTTTGCATAGCTGCAATTTCTTAAAACAGAAATTTGAACATTACTAGGAAAAGACATCTACGGACAATATGACAGACCTTGAAGAAAAGGGGCATTGCTTGATGTTAACACCTGATTAACCTTGGATGCTATTCTGCAAACAATAAACAGTAAAGAATATAGAAAAGAGTTAAAGAAATTCAATTTTGTTTGAATGTATTTATAGAAATGTACCAAGAGTACCCATAAAGACATACTGTCATCTTTTCCTTGAGCTTGTACTATGTGATGACCAATATAAAGCAGTCAAAGTGGAAGAAAAGACACTGGGAAATTATTTATAACCACTCTTTGTTTCAACACACTGCTTCGTGGACAGCTGAGGAACATTACAGTTCAAGATTTCATGCAGAAACAACTTCAAAAAAAAAAATTCATACCACAATGACATGTCTCTAAAATGATTCACTTGTGATCTTGAACTCTGTAATTATGAGTGTTAATTCTCAAGAACTGAGTACTCATGGAATAAAGTTGCCATACATCCTTAAAAACAGTGTTAAGAAAATGTCAAACCTTAACAGAAACAGTCTTTAATTGACAGGAAAAAAGAAGCAGTCTGAGTAGATAAAGGTGATATCAGAAAACAATCACCATGTGGCTACACCAACATTTAGCAAAACATGACGCACTGAACAGAACTGAGTCCCACAGGAGTTCTAGGCAAAACAGTCACAACATCCTCACTAGCTCCTCTTTCTGATTTTCCTTTTCTTAGTTCAGCACTCTTCACAGACAGTGTACCTTCACAGTGACTAGCTCTAAAAAGACCACCCTATTTCCATAAAGCTTGTTCAGAACAGTTTCTTCAACAGTTATTCAGACCCTGTTAACAAGATGAACAGCAATTGCATTTCTGTAACAGAGGACTCCATTGCACTGGCTATATTTGGTAATATCCTTGTACAGATGCCTAGTTCAACCACTTACAAGGAAAATCTACTATAACAATGTTCTGCACAGTGCTTAATCCTTATACTGTCCAAGATTTTTTAGAAACCTACCCTGCAAGTATCTATTTGTAAAAGTACAGAATCTTTTAGCATCTGCTAAATGCCACCACAGCTAATTGGGACTATAATGGCAATAAACCAGAATTGCTCAGGGATCAGAGTGAATCAAGATGACTCTTGTGGTCTCAGTGTTTGGATTATTGTGATTGAGGCTCAGGGAAGATGCTATTGCTCTCTACAACTACCCAAAAGAAGGTTGTAGTGAAGTGGGGGTCAGTTCCTTCTCCCAAGCCCTGGGTTAACAGTTGGACTCTGTGATCCTAAACATCTTTTCCAACATATACGATTCTATGATTCTATGTAAACCTGTGTTCAAGAGATGTCATAGAAATCCATGGAATCACTGAATTGTGTCACTGACTTCAAAATTCTGCCTGGAAGAATCTCACTAAAGTCTACAAGACTACTGCTTTGCAACTTAGCCTTTACAAGTTCACAGGACCAGTCCCTTCTATTGAGTCCTTTAAATATCAAGTCAGTAAAAAGATCTGAATTCTGAAGAAATGTCAAAGATTACCTTAGCATATCCAAATACTTCAGAATATATTTGTGTTTGGTTTGCAACATATTCAACTCGTGCAAAAAGGTATGTGGCATTTTTCCATTTCCTAATTATTCAGTACAAATAATCCAATGATTGTTCTGTGCAGCTTAATTCTTCATACTTGCTTTTAAAGCCTATGTTCACAGATAAACCATATGACTCAGATGTCTGGCAAGTTTTCCACAGAACACCAGAAGCATTAATTAGACCTCTAATCCTTAGGAAATCAGTGTCAATCACCTGAATAAAGCTGACAATGTGTTTACTTTTACTTAAAACTGTATTTCCTTTCTGAAGAAGTAACATTGCAACACACAGCACAATCTATTAACTAGTTCCCTCGACTTCTCTCTTCCTTCCTTTGAAATAGAACCATGTTTTCTGGGAAAGGTCCCTGTCTATTTCTGTTGTAACTCTATCATAACTTGCATTTTCTGTTTTCCCATAAGGTATTGTCAGACTTTTCTATCACTGAATGCTTCAAAGTTTACTCTCTCTCTTCCTGATCCAAGTCCAGTCATCAACCACACAGAGATGCTGAAAATGCGAAGTAAAATTGACAGAAAATAGCAGAAGTTATCTGAAAAGGTTTTATGGCTTGGAGAGTAATCCAATTTCCAAATACTTCACACAAATGTGTTCTAAAACCATGGCATTAGCATTAGCACCCTAGCCCTCGTCACTCCCCCACCTTTGCATTCCAGTTTAAAACTCAAGTTTAAAAAACAAACAAACAAAACATGAAACCAAAACCAACCAAACAAACAAAAACCAAACACCAGAATACTCTCTAAACTTTACAAATTTTGGCAGATGCAAAGTTTGTTTTAGGATTTCACACTTCAAATAGGTGAAACTTTAGAGTGCTTCATTTTGCAAATTTACCATTTATTTGTAGTTTGGTACAGCAATGAAAAAGACTTAAAATATATTCTATTAAAATTCTGCTACTGGAAAATAAAAATAAGTAACACACAGTCTTTGTGCTTATCCACAAGCACAGAGAGGTAATAAATTAGAAAGCTTTCCACTGAAACACAAGTATTTGTGCAATTAGGAAAGTTCATTGTTATTTTTTGGACACTTCACAGTCATGTTCTCAATTAGAATGAAACTAAAAACATGCCTATTTGCAAAATTTCATTAAAGTTCTGTTTTAACTTTTTCAAGAAAAGCTGGTTGAAATACTTAAATCAAAATCAAATTATTCATTAAAACAGGAAAAAAATTAGATGCTTCATTAAGTTTTTTGTTCTGTAACATACAGCACTCTGATTATTGTTTTTCACTATCATTAGTTCTACATCTCTGTTCTAGTTTCAAAATCTTCTATGGAAATTTTTTTCTCTCCCTTACCAACACAGAGGTTTGGAAGCTGAAAGCCCAGACCCCACTACCTGCCCCCAGAACCCGCTAACAGAAGGATGGCTGATAGTTTTGCATTCCAACTTAATGGCTAGGGAGGATTGGGGGAGGTGGGGCAGGGGCAGGACAGAGGTGTTTTCCAGATTTTTGCCACACTGCTCGGGCTGCTGTGTGGGTGCCAGCCACCACTTGCTGGGCTGGTGGAAGCGCTTGGAGGGAGCTCCCTTGGCTCAGCCCCCCAACCCCGCTCACCCTGCGCTGTTTGTTCGGACAGAGGGAGAGCAGTCCCCGCTCCCGGGATGTGCTGCAGACCCCCCGAGGGCCGACACCGCCTGCAGAGGAGCTGCCAGCCCCCACCCCGCCACACTTTGGGACAAAGGACAAGGAGAGGGTCTCTGCACTGCCCACAGGAAAGGCTTCAGCACGTCCCTTGTGACTGCCATTTTCCCACGTGAGTTTTTGGAAGCAGCACCTCTCCCTGGTCCATCCCTGCCTCGCTGGAGTCCAGCAGTGACATTCACGGCCGCTGCCTCCCGAGGTGCGGCATCATCTCCCACTGCCTGCAAATAGCACTGCACCAAAAGGGCAGAGATGGGACTTGATCTGTTTGAAAGTTTTGGTCACAGTGTTGCTGTTTGTTCAGTTATTATATATAGAAGAACTGTTCTCTTTTCTATACATTTTCTGATTAAAGTCTCTTAATTTCAAAGGTTGTGTGGTGGTTTTGGGGAAGAGGCCCCCTTCCTACTCCAGATAGACATCTTAGTTTTCTTTTAAACTGGGACAATCTCCATGTAGAAAGGAGATTTTTAGATATTGAGGATCACTAATCTGGGTACCATAAGCCTACAGGTGCTCACTGAACTCCAGTGGAAGATGTGCATCTTCATCAGCCAAACAAAAATCACCTCTCATTACATTTTGAATTACTGACACATTATGTATTTCATATAAAATTATTAAAAGAACATTATTACCATTGCTAAGAGGTAAGATTTATTAGCTTAGGCTAGATGCCAGCTGATGAGATCACATGAGTTTGAACTGTTTGTGGAGGCACACCCAGAATTCATAATTTGTTTTTTCTTTAAACAGCTCACACATCATAATCAAAATCAGTAGGTTACTATGATTGCACAAACTTCTGGGAGTTAGGAGGTCTTAGTTTTATGGTTACAAATTAAAACTCAGCTTTATCTATACACCATGATATAGTCTAATTAATCATATATCTCTGCCTTTTCCATGGTATTTCTGTTTCTGTTTGTTTACTGAGGTAGTGAAAAAATTTTGGCAACAGGCAACTATAAACTTGGCACTTTCTAACTTTCAGCAAATTGACTCAACAAATTACTGTTCTTTTGACACTGTTTACGACAAAGTTCTCAAATGCTACTTCATCATAGTGAAAATTTCTCTGCCATGTAAGCAAAAACAAATTCAAGAACTTATATAGCTGCTATTTTGTCAAGATTTCAGTGCAATCTAGGATATGATATGGTGATATGGCATGTACCACACATAAAATATTTTCACATGCCATATATAACACACCATAGGAAGGCACACTGCTAAAGCCTAGAGATGGAAAAAGAAAATCCCGATCTTCTTTATAGAATGCATTTCTGGTTTTAAGCAAAATTTCGCCTTGAACACCATCGTCCAATCACATGTTCCTCAAACAGCACACACAAACACACACACACACATCCATCTAAATTCTCATGCTCACCCAAAGAAGTTTCCTTGTGTCTCAAAAAAAAAAAAGAAGCATTATACAAGTGTTCTAAGTTTCACCTTTTTTTTCACCACAACTCCTTTTTTATGTGCTTTATAGACTGATTTGTTGTGGAATAATTTCGGATATTTAGCAGATGTTAAGAGGATGCTGCTTCAACTCTGACAGGAATACTATCAATTTTATTTGTTTAAATCACATCAAGCAGCTGTGTTAAAAAAGAAATAGTCTTGTAATACTATCCATACTAATACTAATGGCATTGTCTTGAAGCATAGCTTAGAACTTATAGAAAAAAAAACTGAATTCAGTTTCAAAGCAGAAGCATTCCTAGTATATTTGAAGGAAACTGTAAAAAGAGACCTTGGAATTTATCACTAACAACAGCCTTTTGCTGCTTACACTAGAATAAATATATTAATCTTAATGTTTTCACAGCATGACAATAAGACTAATTAAATACCTCTTATTGCAGCTGAGCTTAAAAAGTAAAAATGCTCACTTTAAAAGAAGGGAACCTGAGCAGATGACAAGCTCACCAGTAAACACAAAGAGATCAAAAGTTCAGCATTTGCCAATTACTACTGTGAAGTTTCCACAGCTACTGGGAATTCTACTTTTTTCTAATCCAAAGAAAATCTCCAGGAGCCTCAAATGCCATTGTGTGGTAACTGCTGGCAAATGTTACACATCATATCTCAGCCACTGGAATACTTACTGCTTGCATTTCAACATGAATTTTTCATTTGCATTTTTCTTCTTTAACTTATTCCTACAAAGTACAAACTAATGTATAGATTAATAGATAAATACAAAGCATTTGGACATGCCATACCTACTTCATATACAGAAGTCTAGGAATA
>JAWWMO010000096.1:43944682-43961154 GCA_035047845.1 Dendrocincla fuliginosa | reverse complement strand
AGGAAAGTCCTGCTCATCAAACTTGATTTCTTGCTATGACAAGGTAACCCACCTACTTGATCAAGGGAAGCCAATTGATGCAATTTTTTGTGATTTCAGTGAAGCTTCTGATACTGTCTCTCACAACTTAGCCACTGGTTTCTTGCTTGCAACTCTTTAAAAATTATTTCTTTCTCCATAATTTTTTTTTTTAAATAAAGAAATCTTAGTCGAGCTATAACATGCTAGGTAGTCACAAAAGAAAAAGGAAATCATTATCCTTATGTTCAATGCTCAAACCCCCTGCTAAAGATTCCAGTATTCAATTTAAAAGACTCATTTTCGTGATCTGTGGGTAAAGAATTATTCAAATCGTTCAGCTTGACCATTAATGAACTTATAGGTTGGTATACAGTGAAGGAATTCACAAGAGCAATCATGTGGAAAGAAACTGTTCTTGATTACTACTATTTGGTCTTGTTTTGCAGAACCTTTTTTTCAGTTCAATCAATGTGAAATGATTTTTTCTGGTTTAACATACTGCAGAGTTTTCAAGTTTTTCAGAGACTGAGGAATTCACAATCTTTCTTGAACCAGAATCTCTAAAATTGAATATACAAAGAAATGCACAATGAAAGATTAACAATTACTTTTTTGTTGTTGCTTGCACAGAATTCATGTTCTAATGTTTGCTATATGACTGTACAAAAGTAGGCTAATTGCTGGAACACCTGAAAGAGCATTTTTATTAGTCAGGAATACAAATACATTTTTCTTGTATTCTTAAACACCTCCCAATACAAGACAAATTTTATTTTTATAAAAATTTACTGTGAGGAAAAAAGTTAAAGATCACAGTAAACATATCTTTTACCACAATAAAACATTAGGGCATAAACATATTTTTCCTAAAAATAGATACAGTTCTACACAGGTTTTTTTCTTGATTCTGCTGAGTTACTCATTACACATAAAAGGACTGTTAGAAGGCACTGAATGCCTCATATGCTATTAGTGACTTGATATTCATCAGCATTTTTCAACTACAGAGCTGTCTGTAAATGGACTCCTGTATTTTCTGTTCACAGTCAAGGAAAGAGGGACTGGCAAGGGTACTGAGAAGACCCTGCTTGCTCTCTGCCCTCAACACCAAGCACACTGAGCTCATGTTTATCAGCTGGCAACGCTACCCTCTGCAGTGCAAGAACCCAACTAAATGTGACCATTGGAGACACATGATGTCTGTGTGCAGGGAACTTGCTCAGTCCAAGTCCAACTTGCTCATTCTCAGTAGTCCTTAAGTATGACCTTGTCTTCCACCTGTATCGCACTCACTCCCCACCTCTACTTCTGAACATGTAAAGTGAAATTTTGAACAAGTGCCAGTAAGCTTTATAATTCACCTCCACTATATTAAGATCTCAAGATCAGACAAAGCAAAACAATTTCTGAAGGTTTTAAAAACAAGCAGTACCAGACTAACACAACTGTGCTCCTCTCAGTGGCCAGCAACAGGACACCACACACTCCAAGACTGACCCTACAGTGTTGGTCTTGAAAAAGGCAGACAATAGTGAAGCAAAATTAAAGAAAGTAAATCAAAACTGCATCTGCCTAGTGAAACCTGTGAACTCTCAGGCAAAATGCTTCCCAGGTCTCTCCATCAGGAAGAACAGCTTTGTAAAACTTCTCAAGTAACCTGAATGTCATTTACACAGATTTGGTCCCTGGTGTTCCACTTGGCTTGTAGCAGGGCAATTAGCAGCATATTCCCTTTGTCCAGCTGATAGAATTATATTGTGGTTAAGCAAACATGGGGCATGTACACTTTGTTCGTCCTCTTCCTCCCACAGGTATCCCCTCACACCCTTTCAGCTCTGACACACAAGCAATTTCAATCAGTACTAGTCTTACCAGAAGTCAAAGCTAATGTAATAAAAGAAATCTGCATGAACAAAACACACTACCTTCTTGTGCAAGAAGTCCTCAGTCATTCACCCTGCAGCTACACCTGTATCTGTATCTATGTATCTATGTCTTTCAGTAGCTGTATATAAAATGAGTATTTTTAATACTAGAACATTTTTGCTTATTGTGAGTGCTGTCACAGTAGCTCTTCATCACTCTATGAAGCAATTTGAGACTGAAAAGGGATTTGAACAGTACTTTGAAAAGCCTAAAAATAAAACGTGGCAATGATGGGGAAATAACTAGAGCACAATTTGAAGACAGACTGGAAACAAAACTACAGCACTGAAAGATGAAAAGCAAGAGTTACCCTTCTCACTGCTTCCATCTTATGTAATTTCATTATACCTGTTGAAGGACCACTTCCCCAGAGGTGCTTCTGACATTTAGTATCTGTTTGGGGAAATGACAAGTACTAACCTGTGTCTTTACTGAGTTATCATGCCTGTCACAAGCACTAATTTAGAGGCACTACTATTCATCCTTGCCAGGAGTTCACCCTCCACATATAAATATAGGCTTAATGTAAAGAAGCAAGTTGTAAAATTTTGAGTAAGACTCAGCAGCATGTTGAAAATGTTTATTAATGTTCACAGACCACATCCATTTCTGACAAAAACCCCCACATATGTAAGGTATATTGCAAGGTACGGCCACAGATACTGTACAGACATTAAGACACCTGTAATTAAGAGCACCTTGAACAGGAATCACTAGTGAGAAAGCAGCAAAACTGGAGACCAGTGAAAAAAGTGGTAGTTTTCCACAAAAGCTAAGAGGTGTTATTACAATACAAATATGTCATTTTGTGTGTGGTAGGTTGGGGGGAAAATAGGGCATCATGTCCTACTGCCATACAAAGAAGCAGCTTATATGGTTTTTTTTTGCTTTGGTGGTGAGAGTATTATCACAAACACACAGCAGTAATCAGTGGCCATTATTTTCTGGTCACAAGTTAGACAGCTACACTACTTGATTCACTTGTGCATGGGAATTAAGTAGGTTTACATCTTTTATTTTGGACTTAGGCTGCATTAACCATGAGCATGTAAAGTTAGGATATGTGCATATATTACTATGTAAATAGCTAATAAGCAGAAATACTGTAAACTATTAAGATTATTCACCAGAAAGATGGATAAGAATAGACTCTAAGATTCAAACCCTACATGTGATACTACATTAGGAGAAGCAATTCACTAATTTGAATGAAGTCACCTGAAATTCAAACTGCACCCTTCACAGCTAAGTATTAGGTATTAATGACTGAAAATACTGATGCTTAGTTTTTTCTTTCAGTAATTCAAAACATTTTAAAAAATGTCCGCAGTTGGAAAATCAGATGCTTTGCCAGTCTTCAACTTTATTATTACTTTAACAGCTTCTTTTTCCTGTTCCAAAACAATTCAGGCCTCTTGAAAAGTTTACAAAAGACAATTAGGCCAAAAAAAATCTTCTTATCTTTTAAAGATAAATACTTATAGCAGAAATGTCCATGTTCTCTTATGAACACACATGATGTATTCAAAAATAAATGGCTTCTCACATGGAAATAAGATGTGTAACCATATTTCACAGCAATGAAGGGAAGTAGTTATAAGAAAGATGATGATACCGCAAGAAGTCAATACAGAAAGCTCCTCAGGTGGTGCAGCAAAGCTAGCAAGAATGGGAGTATAGTTTAAGCAGGCAAAACCTTGCACCTCTCTGGACAGAGTTCAGGAAGCAGTATTAGCCATCCCAGTGCTCATTGGCTGGCAAGAAGTTGCACAGGAGATACCAAAAGAAATCTTCCATCAGGTCTTGAGGTGCCAAAATCAACAGCATTTCTCTTACATTACAAAATATTTTTTAAACATTTCCTCCTATTTGAAAGCCAACTAATTTTCTTGTTACGTGCTCATGCAAATAAATATCCAAGCAGTCCTCATTTACTGACAAAAGCATCCACACATTCACAAGAAACAGTGTGGAATATGTTAGAAGATACATTTCACTAATTAATTGACATCAGTGCTGGGTCAGTAGTTTTTTTTAAGAAGAACAGTTATTTGTGAATACTGATTGACAGACCAATTATAGTTTTGTTCACTGGAACTTGAAAACCAACCACAGGTTTATTAATAGAACTATATAACAAATGTCAGTTCAATCTAGGTCAGATATGCTACGACTGAACTCTGAAATAAGCCATTGAAAAAGTCTCAGTAGAACACAATGAGGAAGTTAAAGTGTATGTTATACAATTAAAAGCTACACTAGCTGCTAAAGTGATACATCAGCCATGATGATGACTGCCTGTCATACTATACCGCTATTTGAATAAAGCACGAATTGTAAATTTATTTAGGGTTTTCTGAAGTGCCTTTTTAGTAACAGGATCTATTTTGTTTTTTAACTTTCTAAGTAAAAATCACTAAACTGTATATAGAGATTTTTTCCCCTTTAAACTTTGTGCTCAAAACTCTTGTTTAGGATGTTTCCAAAACACTCATGGCAAATACGACCTAAACAGAAGAACCTGTACAATTTCATTGCTGCTCATACGAAATCATTACTCTTGGAGCTCAGAACCAACAGAATCTGATTACAGTATAATGTTAATAAAACATAATCCAGCCTAAAAATTCCCTCTCTGAAAAGGAATTCAAAACGCTTCATGAATTAACCCCTTCATGAAGGGTTTGAAAGGAACACCTTTTTAGAAATGACATGGTGGTATTTCTTCTTCCTCAAAGCTCCTGAAATGATTTGAAGGTCTTCTAACTCATCCTCATAAAAATGCAAAGAGTCTGGGACAGCTTGACTGCAGCAATTTGCTCCCAGTTGCATGCACTAGCTGCTAGAAGGGGCAGCACCATGGTCACTCCTGGAGAACAGAGGAGATGCTGAGCAGCTTTTGGAAGCTCCTGGGCTGCTAAACTGAGGTAGAGAGAGCTGGAAAGACTGCAAGGTACAGAACACTACCAGGATGGAGTAGAACTATGGCTGTGGGTGGACAGAAAGTCACATCTCAGAGGGGACAGACACAAAAACGTTGCAAAGGACTCGAAAGGAGCGGGTAGGTTTTCTCAGTGTACCCAAATTCCTGTACTGGTTACCAGCAAGGATCCTATATATGAATAGAGTAGGGGACCATACTCTATTATAGAGTGTAGGGGATTTATAAATAAACATTTTGATCTGTCTTCTTACTGTTTTCACTTTTCTCTTTTTGCGTTAACTCTATTTCTTATAACAGGATAATTCAGAAACCTTACTTAAGGCTTGGCATGTCCATTGTATAACAGCCAACCAACATTCTCTATCAGCATGAACACTCAGTAACAACTGGAGAACTGAATCATGGAAACAGTGTCCTCAAAACCTTCTTATTCAGCAGACCTAAATCATTTATGGATCACAGGCTCAAAAACCACATATTCCAAATTTAATTACTGACATTTTTAGTATTATCTTTGAGAAACAGGAAAAGTGAAGAACATTCTTGGGGGGAAATTACTGTAAAGCTTGCCATTTCCAATCAGTATTTGCCATTTTCAATTTGCAAGCTCTTGATACTTGTCAATGTTTTCTTAGTCACATTGCAAATTTTAATCTACTGGTGTTTTTTAATATCATAGCTTTAATCTACTGCTAAATATTTTAGTACTTAATTCTTCAAATTTCCGTTCCGTAAAAGGCTTTTACTAAATGCAAGGTAGGAATCCCCTCAAAAAAATTTGTCAAAGCAGAAGAGTCTGAATTCTCTTGGAGGTGAAACAATACCAGTTCCACGAGACTGCAAGGAAAGAGTATTATCCCACTGCCCTATTGGAAACCCAAGAAATTTTAGGCAGATGGAGCTTACTTCCCTGCAGATGATATACAGATCAGATAGCAATTGTCAAGCAATTCCAATACCTTCTCCCTTTTCTATTTTCACAGAATCACAAAATATATCTAATTGGAAGGGGCCTGTAAGGATTGAGACCAATCCCTGGCCCTGCACAGGACCATCCCCAAAAGCCACAACCATGTGCCCAAGAGTGAACTCTGTCAGGCTTGGTGTTGTGACTACTCTGAAGACTCTGTTCCAGTGCCCAACCACCCTCTGGGTGAAGAAACTTTTTCTAATACCTAACCTGAAACTCCCCTGACACAACTTCAGGCCATTCCCTCAGGTTCTGTCACAGAGAAGAGATCAGTTCCTGCCATTCCTCTTTCCCTTCACGAGGAAGTTGTAACTGCAATGAGGTCTCCCCTCAGTCTCCTCTTCTCCAGGCTGAACACATCAAGTGCCCTCAGCTGCTCCTCACACAGCTTCCCCTCAAGGTCCTGCACCATCTTCATTGCCCTCCTTTTGACACTCTCTAATAGTTTAATATCTCTCTTGTATTGCATGAGTAAAACTGCCCACAATATCCAAGGTGAGGCTGCCCTAGTGCAGAGCAGAGCAGGACAATCCCCTCCCTCAACAGGCTGGTGATGCTTTGCCTGATGCCCCTCAGGACAGGGTCATCCCTCCTGGCTGCCAGGGCACTGCTGACTCAGATTTAACTTCCCATCCACCAGGACCCCCAGGACCCTTTCCAAGGCACTGCTTTCCAGCATCTCACTCCTAGTCCTTATTTTCTTTTTTTTTAGGGAAAAAAAAAGGGCAGACACTGCAAGAAAGTGAAAATGGAAAAGTCATGTACTTAACAAGCAGTGCATCCACTCACAATTGTTAAAATATATTTTTTCTTCACATTCCTCTCCAATAAAACTTATTAAAGGCTTAATTTCTTTAAAAATATATAGCACTACGACAGAGTCAGTCAAAGCAACCTCTTCTGCACACAAAGGAATGCCTTCTGAAATACCATTTTGCCCTATCGAGCTGCACTCAGAGCAGCAGAAGTAATTCTGAAAATGCAGACAAGTTACATCAATGTGCAAAGAAATCCCTTACTAGAGCCCAAATATAAAGTTCTGGGTACACCACTGATTTCAATAAAGACTTGGCTGGTGCAAGATTGAGTGTCATCTCAGGGGACTAAATTCATTAGGCATTTGGACACATTTGCAATGGGAAAGTTCAGTGAGAAAAGCAGAAGTTTCCTCACTATTGCATATAGCCAGGACACGAGTACACACTGGCTGAAGTTCAACCACTCCAAGCACCAGCAGAAGAATCACGGCCTGGAGATATTCCTTGGATACTACCTGCCTGCCATGTGAACACCTACAGGGCAACAACCTGTCATGTCAAAACTCTTTCCAGAGCTTTTGCAATGGAAATGGTATGCAGCAAGTGCTTTGCTGTAACTAAAGCTGGGGTAGGCATGTCTCGTCTACTGGCCTCTCAGCTTGGAATTGTCCTCAGACAAAAATGTCAGACTTACTGTTAAATTGACAAACCTGAGGAGATGGTGGTCTCTGCTAATTAAAGCATAATAATCCATTGTAGACAGGCCTTTTTCTCGTCATCACTTGAAACTTCTTACACAGTGTCGTGATTTAAATCCAGTTGGCAACTAAACCCCCACCCGGCCATCACCCCATTAACATGTTGAATGGCTAGACTGAATAGGGAGAGACTTCTCTAAAAGCCCAGCGAACACAGTTTAAACCACTGATTTTATCAACCACACAGTGTCTGTAGAACTGACTTCATAAAACGCCAATGAAATGAGATTTTTATCAGAAGTTCCATTTCATGCATTTAGAGCTGCAACTGGAGAATATTGCCCTAAGGTGTTTTGTTTCTTTGTTTTTTCACAAGGGCCTATGTATAAGCTCTATCCTGTGTCATAAGACTGAGGGACAGGGCTCAGAGAAGGATATTCTCTCCTTCTGCCACAGGCCTTCTGGCCTTTCATGACATGAGACCTCTTCCTTATAACCCCTGTAGGGGAACTAGTCCCCCCTGTTGAGGGGGGACTATGGATCTGACTTCTAATTTCTGAAAAAAATAAAGAATTAATCAGCTTCAGCAGCACGTGTAGCCCTGTGACACCTAAATCTCTGTGACATTCTCTCTAGAACCACTCGATACAAAACAGCTGAAGGCCATGCTTATCACATGCAGAATTTCACAACATTGGCATAAAATGGCAATATTTCACTTAGCCTCATAAATATGACAGTTACATGCAGTTAACAAATTTCTCTAGGTGTTCACCTAGTCTCAGAAATATTCTTCCTTCATGAATAATCTAGATTTTCATTCTAAGACCATGAAAAAAAAAATTGTTTGTTGGTTTTGCAAGATCAAATATTTAAGATAAATTAGGAGATCAAAGTTCCATCTAGAGCCACCAGAACTGAAGATGTTTCTTTGTTGAAATAAGAAGCAATGACATTTTATCATCGAGCAGGTTGCAATGGTAAAGTCACAGCACTTAATGACTATTTCGCTTTTTACATTATGAGTTCACCACAGGAGCTGTAAGCTAAAAAACACACTTGGCTTTTGCCAAGTTCATATGAATACAATTTAAAAGCCTCCAGTAAGCATTTCACAGCAGTATATTTGTTCTGGCACCTTACAATAAATAACACAGTTAAATTTTTTTGTTTGTTTGAGAGAGACTAACCTCCCCAATTGCTTATTCACTCTAGACACATCATATCCATTGCTACGTATTATATTTTCATCACTGGCATTGTGACCTGTGCTGCAGTAGTGGTAGTGTCCATTACTGGGCAAGCATAAACAGCTGTGAATCCAAACAGAGACAAATGGCAAGACAGGACAACAGGGGGACCTAGAGCTAAAATGGGACACAATAGCTCGAGAAGTTCCAGCAACAAATACCACAGCAGAGACCTGAATAAAATGCTGCCATGTTGATGTGAATACCAAGTTTTTTCAACAACATCAATTGAACCATATCTTTACATCTGCATCTCTATATTCCCTTCCTAGTTTCTCAAGTCTGGTGAAAAAATGGTGTACACTCCTTCAATTAGCAGCAAAAGACATGCTCTACTACTTGAAGTGTAAGGCAACATGCCTGCAAACACCTCACTGGCCTGAGATTAAATTTAGCCTGGAAGGGTCAAGAGGAACAGAAAGATAGACAAATGGGCACATGCAGGCTATTTATAACTCAGTTAGAAATTGGTCAGGTACATGTTAAGATAGTTTATTGTCCAAGCCAAGCCAAAGTTCAAATATGCAAATGTGGTCCTTTAAAAAATTAATGTTATTTCCACCAGCTTCCATGAATTCTGAGAGAGAACTAATTAAAAAATTCAGCTTTGGAAAGACCAGGCATGAGTAAAATAGAAAAGAAAAACATATCACTGGCACATACATTCCCAATTTATTCAGATAATTCTCACTTTTATTCTCAGAGGAATTACAGAATCATAGAATCACAGCATATCTCAAGTTGGAAAGGACCTATAACAACGATTGCCTTCAATTCTCTGATCCTTGCAGGAGTATTCCATGCATTTACACCTGTGTGAGAACCCTGAAGGTAAAGAGAAGACCATTTTGCACTTTACATACAAAACAGATGTCAGAAGTGTAGCTTCCCTTTTCATTCTTTTCTGTGGGTGAGTGGTAAGAGAGAGCAGCTAAAACAAACCAAGTTGGTTTGCTTCCTATTCACGATCATCTAACGGGTCTGCAGCAGTAGAGACCAAATAAAGAAACACATTACCATGGTGAAGATCATGTTACAGCACTGCTAGGAAAGGCAATACAGTTCTGGGAGGACACAATGGTAATAGGCAAAAATGCCAAATCCAACTGTAAAATTCAGTAGTTGCATATATCTGTGCTTAACTGTGCACCAGCAGCTTTTTGTTTTGCCTGCTTCTCTGTGCAAAGGCATAGACAACCCGTTACCTCTCTGTAAGGTGCACATGCAGATCTGAAATTAGTTTTGTGTTTGACATCAATAAATTGTACTTCAGGTGGGGATCTCAAACCGCTTTATAAACGCAAAAATAACATTTTAAAAACTTGCCACTGAAAAGAATAGAGGTACAGCAAATTTACGTGACTTATCCGTATTCATGCCAAAATACTGAAACCTCAATTCACCCAGAGGGACAGGTGGCCTCAATGCAGATGCCAAAACACAGAACTTTCATATTCCAACTGAATTTTTATTCCAAATTTCCCCTATAAAAAGGTGGCTGAAATATACATCTCTCTGTATGAAAAGAGATTTTGTTAGTGCCACCTCCTGGCAATAGAACAAAACTCAATACACTAATCTGAAGATTCTCAAAAAGGGGAAAATATAATAGTTCGGCCTGTTTTGATTTTCTCGTTTTTGATGGCTTTAGCTGTGACTTAGTATTTTCCTCTCTGCAAACCTGAAAGATACAGAATTCATCACCTATTTTTAGGATGCTATAAATAAGCATCCTTCAATCAGTGACAACAGAAGAAAAAAAAGGAGTCATCATCATCTCAGGAAGGTACATTTGCCTTGATTTTATCTTTCAGAATTTTGTTGAAGAGAACATTCAAAGCCACACTGAGATTTCCACCTGGCTGCCCATGGGCTCATGAGCCTAGTGCAGCCTCCCCATCCAGCTTGTCTATCCTTTCTTTGCAGCCTTCCAGCTAGAGATACTCTTTGGATACCAATGACAATAACAAACTGCCATCCTAGTGAAAACAGTGTCATAAAGTTATTGATAAATACAGCCCTAACCTCCAATGGGTTTGCCCCAGTCTGACAGAATTATATTTGGTCTATGAAAATTATACAAAACAAGAGCTTTACTTAAACCTATCTCTTTGCTATACTGTATTTTGGATGGCTGCAATTAATTTTAAAGCTCACTGTTCAGGTCCACAAAGCAAAGGATAAAGGGTATAAGGCTATGTATGAAAGAAGTTAAAATATACTCTTAACACAGAATGTGTTGGCAATATGCCTAATACTCTTGAGGGGGTTTATAGTTCTTGTGTAAAGTAGAACTTTTTGGCATTAAGCCTAACATGCTTCAGGGAATTTTTTTAAGTTGCCTGGGGCCTTTATAACACACAGTACAACATGCATTTTGGCATCACCAGCTTTTTTAATTTTCTCAAACATTTTGTTCTTAAACATAATTCTGAATGTTTAATAGAAAGACAGTAAAACTACATAGTCAATGAAAATCACTGCCTTCCATCATTTCTGTTTAAGGCTGCCTGAACATCATTTATGTTCAGGCACTGAACCATGCCTGAAACATGACAGAGAGGGGGAAAAATAACTTAAAATAAGCACTTGAAAGGAGTGTCTTGCAACAGGAATCTATGCACTACCTTCTACATGAAAATGAAATCAGTCACTTGCACATTCTGTGAGAGGAATGCCAAGAACAACAGTGAACCTTCTCAAGCCTAACCAGGATTGCTGAGCATCCAGCCTCCAAAACTAATTGCAGATTTAAATTCAGACTCACATTCACAGCTGTGTCCTTTTGGAAAGTTCTAGTCCAGAGAAAAGAATCCACCAAGACCCATCCTCACCACCTTCAGAACGAATTTTCCCAAACAACTGCCAGAGCTGCAAGGAATTCCTTGCCTTGACGAATCCTGTGTTGTTTTCTTTCAAGGCTACCAAGACCACTGAAAGATATGCAAAGCTGAAAAATGTGTCACGCTGGCTAAAACTGAGATCATTATCACTTAGTTTGCTATAGTTAAATATCATCAATAACCAGGCTTTAAAACTGCTGTCAAATGATTTTAGAGCACAACTGAAAAAGAAAGTAAGTCTTGAGTCAAGCTTTCTGCATAAGGAACCACACAGAATACTGATGAACCTATTTTTTTCAGACTGCACCAGCTGACACATAAAAAGAAACAGTACTAGAGTGCAAAATAAGTATGTTAAAGAGATTTCAAGTGTGGCTCAAGCTGCTTACTGATTAACACTTCAGCATGTAACACTTCTCACAGACCTTCATGGTTATTGTTCAAAAGTGCAACAAGCCACTTTTGGCAACAGGATACAAATTATGCTCCCTGACCAAGTTCACAGTTCTCACACAGTTTAGCAGCATTGGAGCTGCTTCTTGTTCTAGTCTGTGGGAGGAAAATAAAATAAAATAAAATGACAAGATTTGATGCCTGTCAATTATTTCCAGGATAAAGAAGAGCCTTACAGAAAACATACTCATCCTACACAAGAATATTAGCTAACTGACTCATCAGAAAAAGGAGAAAAAAAACTACGGTCACGTTTGCAAGAAAATAGAAAATAAAATACACAGTGCTCTTTCATGTCAAGGAACAAAATACTGCAGGAACCTCAGAAATGGAAGATGACAGCTGTCTTTTCAATGGCACTGAAAAAGGAGAAGAAAAGGGGTCCATGCCTATCTGCACAAGCTTCTGCATTTCTTACTGCACTGTCCCATGTGGGGGTAAATGTCTGGATTTGCTTCTTCTAGTCCCATTTCAAGTATTTTCATGTTAAGTCTTCACAACTATAACACAATCTTTGTCACATGCCCACGTGCTGACTACACTGGTTTCACATAAGACAGTCAAGGCAGAACAAAAGGCCAGACTGGTTTCAGGGCTTAAACTCCCCACCCATGTATTGTCACCAGCTGTCATGGAGAACAGGGGACATAAGGAGATGGCTGCAGCTCTGTAGCAGGTTGACCATGGCTGGACATCAGGTACCAACTAAATCCACTCTCTTCCTCCCCTCTGCAATTGGACAGAGGAAAGAAAATACAATGAAGAATTTATGAGTTGCCTGAGAGTATCATCCAAATGCTTCTTGAACTCTGTCACGCTTGGTGCTGTGACAACTTCTCTGGGAAGCCTATTCCAGTGTCCAGCCACCCTCTGGGTGAAGAAACTTTTTCTAATACGCAACCTAAAACTCCCCTGACACAACTTCAGGCCATTCCCTCAGGTCCTTCCAGAGGAGAGATCAGTGCCTGCCGCTCCTGTTCCCTCACAAGGAAGTTGTAACTACAGTGAGGTCTCCCCTCAGCCTCCCCTTCTCCAGGCTGAACACACCAAGTGACCTCAGCCACTCTTCATATGGCTTTCTCCTCAAGGCCCTGCACCATCTTCGTTGCCCTCCTTTCGACACTCTCTAAGAGTTTAATATCCCTCTTGTATTGCATGAGCAAAACTGCCCACAATATCCAAGGTGAGGTTGCCCCAGTGCAGAGCAGAGAGGGACAATCTCCTCCCTTGACCAGCTGATGATGCTTCGCCTGATACCCCCCCGGACAGGGTTGGCCCTCCTGGCTGCCAGGGCACTGCTGACTCATATTCAACTTGCTCTTAACCAGGACCCCCAGGGCCCTTTCCAAGGCACTGCTTTCCCGCATCTCATTCCCCAGTCTGTACAAACATCCGGGGTTGTCCCATCCCAGGTGCAGAATCTGGCACTTGCCCTTCTTGAACCTCCTATGTTTGGTGATTACCCAGTCCTCTGATTTTTCCAGGTCTCTCTGCAGGACCTCCCTGCCTTCCACGGAGTCAACAGCTCCTCCAGTTTTGCGTCATCTGCAAACTTGCTTAGTGTCCCTGCCAGTGCCGTGTCCAAGTCATTTATGCAGCTGTTGAAGAGCACAGGGCCCAAGATGGAGCCCTGTGGGACCCCACTAGTGACAGGTCACCAGTCTGATGTTCCCCCATTCACTATTACCCTCTGTGCTCAACCTGTGAGCCAATTGCTCACCCACCACATGGTGTATTTATCCATCTGTGTGCTGGACATTTTGTCCAGAAGGATCCCATGAGAGACAGTATTGAAAGCTTTACTAAAATCCAAAAAGATGACATAAATTGGCTTCAACTAGGTGGTCATAGACCACTGAGCTGGCTGATGCACTCTTCACCTTCTCATGCTGCTCTGCAACATATCATGTAGGTGGATTAGCTGTTACTTAAGGCTACCTAAGAGATGTTAGCATGGATTCTCAGTTTTTAGGCATGCAATTTTGAAGACAGCAGGAATCAGGCCCTACCTGTAATGAAAGAGAGACAGAAAAGTTCTTCCAAAACTATCATGTGATGAGGCTACCTCTTTTCATATATATCCTGTGAATAACACCCACCACTGCCAGCACTGGGAGCACCAAATCAGGGATCTCAGAGGTCATTCAATGAATATGCATTACCACTGGTCTGACTCAGCAGAGTACTCAAGCATGAAGTTAACTTTCAACTTGTTCTGCAATTATACTGGTTTCAAGCCTGCAAGCCTTGCTCAAAGGGATGTACTTCCTAAGCTGTCAAATGGAAATAGTGAAGAAAAACAGAAAATGGAAAGTAAACACATTTGGAGTAAAATGGAAAATATCCTTCTCTTTTTGTACACTTTCACTCAGGTGTCAATGCAAGCTGCTTTTTTTTTTCTTTTTGTTTAATGTATTTTAAACCATTTTATTCTTTTCTATATGCTACATTCTCATGTCTATGTGCATTCAGTTTTGAAATTATGATACCAAACTCCCCCAAAGGAGTATCCCCATCTCCAGAATGATCAGAGTCAAGAAGTATTGCAAACTTAAATGTTCCATTTTGACTTCTAAAACCCAAAAGCAGACAGTCAATACCTTGTCATCTGACACACAAACACTTACTCACAGAGAATCAGACTTCAAATTTTTTGAGGGTTATGCATCACTAAGTTCTACAGCATAAACAATAGTTCCAAAAAATGAATTGCAAATCTATGGTTAAGACATACTCTAAAGTGTATGCTTGCCCAGCCTAGACACCCTAAAAAAAGATATGACTATTGCTGCTTTCATCAGTAAGCAGCTGTTAGTCATCAGTGGAAAGCTGTGTTCATGCATCCAAGGAGTATTCCTGATAGCAGTCACAAAATTCTGGTGACACAGAACACAAAATTACTCTCTGGACTTTTTGAATCAAAAGTTTAGATTAGCAAAGCAAAGTCAAATTACACTGTTTATAAACAATCTTAGGACAACATAGTGATTCTCAGCAACCACTTTATAATTCAAAGTCCATGGGCATAATCAAATGATTAATTACTTTCAAGGAAAATATCAGAACATCTTGTTGGAGTGTCTCTTCCTTTATAGGAAAACAATGGTAAAAAAGTTACTGGATTCCATCTACTTAAACTAATACCATCTGGGTATGGGCTACTGAAAAAAAAATGCTATTACTGATGGCAATAGAAAAATGAATTTTCACCTCTGCATAGGGAAAAAGTATCTCCAAATTCTTGCTGTTTTGGCCTTAAAACTGTAGGGCTGGAACTTCTGGGGGCTGTGGGACTTGTAATAAACTTGTAACCACTTGTTTTTCGGGACTTAGGGCAGAAAAGCAAATAGTACTGTCAATGATGTTACTCTGAGGAGCCCTTCTCCAAGGGACACATTTAAATGTAGACTGGCAGTGAAGTTTACAATAGCTGGCCTTTGGGTGCTGCTATTTCAAGATGGGCAGGGTGTTCCTGCATAAATTCTGATAGGTGACATCTGCTGTCCACATGGATCATCCTGGGTCCATGAGGAATGGACCTGCTGACTGATGGCTCGTACTGTATGACCTCCCATAAGAACCCAGTAAAAAATACGCCATGTGTTACGCCTGCTTAAAAAAAATACATAAATTGAAATAAATTATATTGTAGCAAGTAATATATGAAAGAGGACTGCACATGACTGTTAACTTTGTGACTTTACTGGTTACAAGAAACAAAGTACAAGCTCTGTTTGGTCTGTGGGGGAGAGTTAACAAAGCCAAGGAATGACTTAAGGCTCTAACATGGAAAAAGCCTGCCTCTTCAAAAGCTGAAGTTTGCAATAAGGTCAACTGCCTTCACATTAGCTGAATCAGCCATGAAATTAGGCAAATGCTGACCAAGTAGGAGAAGGCATCCAGGACTGGAAGGACTCTGACAGGGAGTTGTCACTAGGATGAACAGAGCTGCTGCCCCTTTTTCTGCCATTTCCCCAGTCCATGCTGGAAAGCACACACAGTAGGGAAGCCCCATGAAGACAGTGACAAAACAGGCAAAATAGCAGTTCACTTTCTGAAGGATATGCATAAAACAATATGAAGAGGAAACACCAAAACCACAGAAAGGATTCTGCCGTCCCTCAAACTCAGTGGCTCTTCACAACAGAGAAGTATTGCAATAAAGCACAGCACAGAAGCATTCATAAACACAACTGCCATCACTTCAAAAGTGGACGATTATTATAAGCCTATAGATATGTTGTAACTTAAATGTAATCACATAATGGCACATTTTCAAGGACATCTTTCAAATTATACCAATAATTTTTGAATGCCTGACTTTTAATCACTTATGTTTTCCTACTATTTAAATCTTAGAAGACAAGACTGGTAAGGTGTTCAAGAGATCATGTAAGCCACAACCTATCCTAGGGCAGAATCAACTTGATCCCAATGTTTCCTGACATAAAAAAAGATCTGCAGCAAAAGCTGCACTTGTCAGTGTAAATCACTGGCCTAAAATATCACACAGATGGGGTAAGTTCAGCCCTAATTCAGCTGAACAGCTCATGCCCAATTTTCATCACTAGGTTCATCTGTTTAACATTACGCACATGTTCAAGCAGTG
>JAWWMO010000096.1:43921571-43934711 GCA_035047845.1 Dendrocincla fuliginosa | reverse complement strand
AAAAAAATATATGCATTCTACTTACCTCCTCAAAGAAATTGAGCTTGATTCTCCAGTATTCTTATAGACAAAACTGGTGCTGGTAAACAAGATTTGTTTAATTAAAATGTAGAGCATTTTTATATGGTATGAACTCACAAGCAAAACTGATGCAGAAGAATTCAGTCACTTACTATAACAGTATAATATTATATATCTTTAAGATCAGAAACTAAAATTATTAGATGAAAATGAAGTGCAAGGGAGTTCTGTGTTTCTACGATGCACCTGAAGAAGCTGGAATTGAGACTGATGAGTATAATAAGTTTTCCAAGTCACATAAAAATGTAATCAGTGAGAAGACTTCATGTTGGAAATCCAGTTTAGCTAACATACTCAGATATCAATATTTAACTGGCATTTTTTCCTAGGTATTTCATACCCTGGGGTTTAGGCCAGAAAGTGTGAACACCACATACATCAACAAATAGGTAAAGGGACCAGGGGGACCATGCTTGCTTGGGAACCTCTGTCTTCATGCTTAAACAGAATTTGAAATCAAATTGAGTTTGATGTGGACCAAAGTATACTAAACCAAACATACCTAATTCGCATTCAGAGACTATATGAGATTTCAGGCTAGCATGATATACATGCCAATCCATAGTATCTACTGATAATTGACACTGCTAGAAATAGCATTACAGGTAGGATGCTGACTGAGGGTGAAGCAGGAAGAAAAGGAGAAAATTTCCCACAGTCCACTTAGAAACCTTAGAAGAAAATGCTGTGATTAAATGGAACTACTGTTTGTCCTACAGTAAGATCTTCTGATATTAATAATTATTTCTTTGTATGCCCCAGCAATTTAAGATTGAACAACAGATAAGTGCAATGTTGAAACTCACTTTTCTTGTTTGGGAGAGTAAGTATTTTATTAATAACTTCTGTGGTATGCATATACCACTGCTATTTTTCTCCTGCTCTTGTTTCTGTACATACTAACTTCAACACTTATTTTTAATATTAAAGTTTACTTCATGCCCTGTAATAAATACCTACATGTATGTAGGTAGCTTTTTTCCTAGGACTTCTGCCAAAGAAACTAATTTAGTTCAGAAAATACTAGAGGAAAACACACTAAAAAGTAGGTCCTTGATCATTCAGATATTGAACAATTCACCCCAAAATGTGGCTATCTGCAGCAATCAGTGTGCCTCTTTCCAAAGATGACATGAAATTAGAAAAAGATTTGAGGATGGCACATAGATTAAACTATTGGTGTTGCATGTATCATATTGCCACAGGAAGCCCATTACCTGGAAAGAGGAAATATTTCTTTCTATAAAGCCCAAGTAAAAGGTGTCTTGACTTTGTACTTTTCTACCATGTCTTTAGGAAAATCACCCAGACTCCCTTCTTTTTGTTGTTTTAGTATATTTCCACTCAGGGAAGATGTGCAATTTAAAAATAACCTGTGAATAATTTGATGCTATGTTTTCTGCTTTTACACCATTGAATATGGTTTCTAAAACAGTATTTCTCTACTTGGAGTTAGATATGACTCCTATAGCCTCTATTGAAGTAAAATCAAGTGTCATATGTACTAAAACAGTTTGTTGGGGTTTTTTTTCTGACAACATATAATGTTGCATAGCCTGGAGATACATTAATTGTAGAAAAACTTAACCACAGAGAAAAAGGAAAATTAAACACAATCTTTAAAAAACATTGTGCCATCATTTTCTTTCCTGTTGGCATTCAAGAGTTTTGGCACCAGGTATTTTTTTTCAAGAAGAGGTGCCATATTTCTAGAGTATATATACATACATATGCACTCAAGAATCCAATCAAAAGTAATCATATCAATGTCTAATTCAAACCTATACCCATTAATGCAAGCCTATTCCCATTAAAATAAAACAATATTGCATGCCAGAAACAACTGTCAATACCTATGAACATTTTTGTTACATTGCTCATATCTATTTGTTTGTTTTCTGTAATTTTTATAACACTGTACATTACTCTGACAGGGACACATTTCCAGGACTTGGAAAACTAATTGAATTGGATTGATTTTGTTAGAAAAAATTTAAAATATTTAAAACTAAGCAAGTTTCAACTGTTTTGTTGGAGTACAGCCATGGGTTTCAGTACATCACAAGATAGAGATGCTAGAAAAGAAGGAAAATACAAAAAGAAATGCTGTCTGGCTACAAAGCATGGGTGAACAGAAGGGCTTTCCTCAGGCTAATGATTTTTCAGAGCATATGCCTTTGTGTACTGGCACAAATCAAAACCTGACCTCCAAAGTAGATGCTTATTAACTTTCATTGCTGTGTCATGAATACATTCATAGGAGCCTCTTGGCTTGATGTTATTGTGTCTGGGAGAAGGAAAACTGCTGACTGCCTCTTCAGCCAGCCTCTCTGCTTTGCCAGGTGTATTTGTACTGTTTTGGGTTTCTGACTTCATGGAATATATTTGCCCAATGAAGACAGTCCTACAGGTCCTGATGTTATTGTGAAAGAAAGTTGGCAAGAAAAGAGCACATGCATGTGAGAAAGAGGCACTGGATCTTATTTACTGAGAGCTTGACCTCACATTTTTTTACTCAGGTCTTACTGGAGCTCCTCATAACATGTAACTTGAAAGATCACAATCACCCCATGGCTTAATGGAATCTAATTTTACTCTCCTTTGTGCTCTGGATAAGGTTTTTGGATGTTGGCCAACTACTGAAGTTCAATAGTAAATCTTTTTTTAAATTGCAGGCTAAACTAATAAATTAGTAATGTAAACTGCACGGAAAAACAACAACAACAACAAAAACAGCTCACCATAAAACGAAAACCAGCCACTTCTGTCTTTATTTGCCTTGTTACAATCACAGTTCCTAAGGTAATTTCTGTTAGATGGCATAGTAAGATCATTAGGTGATTTCTTAGGTTCCTATGATTATTCAGCTCAAGACAGAGCAGCTGTTATAACATAGCTTCACTCTGAGATTAATCTGCTTCTTACTATACACCCTTTACTGTTGTGGCAAAAGAGGATGCTTATAGCTCAAATAACTCATAAAATCCATGGATTTATTTTTGCGTGATATTGAAGCATGGCTGACTCCCAAATTATCTTTTGTTATTAAAAAGATAATAAAATTTTTTTCAAGACTCAATGTTTCACTACAATTCAGGACTTTTTACATACTCTAAAGCAAATTAAAAAAAAACAAACTGTGGTGTTTATTGTCTGCATAAATGGAATCATAGAATGATTTTAGTTAGAACGGATCATTAAAGATCATGTCATGCCATGGGAACCTCTTTCACTAGATCAGGATGTGAAACCTAGCCTTAGACACTTCTAGTGATAGGGCATCCACATCTTCTCTGAGCAATGTGTTCCAGTATCTAACCACTGACATTGTAAAAGTTTCATCCATATATCCTTACACCACTGACATTGTAAAAGGTTTCACTCATATATCCTTATAAAATAAATCTACCCTCTCTAAGTTTAAAAGTATTGGCTTTTTTCCTATCACTACATGCCCTGGTAAAATGTCTCTTTCAATTTTTCTGAGAAGGCTTCTTTATATACTGAAAGGCCCCAATGAAGTGTCCCTGGCACTTTCTCTTCTCCAGGCTGCACAACCCCAACTCTCTCAGGCTGCCTTCATAGAATCATAGAATATGCTGAGTTGGAAGGGACCCACAAGAATCATTGACTCCAACACCTGGCCCTGCACAGGATATCTCAAGAATCACACCATGTGCCTAAGAGTGTTGTCCAAACACTTCTTGAACTCTGTTAGGCTTAGTGCTGTGGCCACTTCCCTGGAGATCCTGTGTCTGTGCCCAACCACCCAAAAGCACCTTTTCCTGATATCCAACCTAAACTTCCCGACTCAGCTCCATGCCTTTCACTCAGGTCCTGTCCCTTGTCACCAGAGCATAGAGATTAATGCCTGCCTCTTCACACCCCCTTGTGAGGAAGTTGTAGACTTCAATGAGGTCTCCCCTCAGACTCCTCTTCTCCAGGCTGAACATATCAGGTTACCTCAGCCACTTCTCATATGGCTTCTCTTCTTGACTCTTCACTGTCTTCATAGCCCTTCTTTTGATGGTTTCTAATAATTTTATATCCTTTATATATTGTGGCACTAAAAACTGCACACAGGACTTGAGTTAGGCTGTTCCAGTGCAGAGCAGAGTGGAACAATCCCCTATCAACCAGCTGGCGATGCTGTGCCTGATGCCCCCCAGGACAGGGTTGGCCGTCTTGGCTGCCAGGGCACTGCTGACTCAGATTCAACTTGCCATCAACCGGGACCCCCAGGGCCCTTTCCATGGCACTGCACTCAAGCCTCTCATTCCCCAGTCTGCACACACAGGCAGGGTTGCCCCATCCCAGGTGCAGAATCCAGGATTTATCCTTTTTGTAGTTCATACAGTTGGTGATTTCTCAGGCCTCTAATTTGTCTAGGTCTTTCTGTAGGGCCTTTCTGCCTTGGAAGAGTCAACAGCTTCTCCCAGTTTAGTATCATTGTCAAACTGAGGTAGTCTACCTACAAGTCCTGCATCCAAGGCATTTATGAAGATGGTGAAGAGCCCGAAGAGCCCTGTGGAATCCCAGTTGTGACCAGTCACCAGCCTCATATTACCCCAGTTACTGTAACCCTCTGTGCCTGGCCCATCAGCCAGTTGCTCACCTATCACATGATGTGTTTATCCAGCTGTGCTAGACATTTTTTTCAGAAGGATACTGTGAGAGACAGTATCAAAAGCGTTGCTGAAGTCCAAGGGGATTACATCATCTGGCTTCCATTGATTAACTAGGTGTGTTACCTCATCATAAAAGGGAATTAATAGGAAGAGAGGTGCTCCGGCCCTCTAATCATCTTAATCAGTGGCCCTCCTCTGGACTTTCTCCAACAGGTCTATGTCTTTCTTATGTTAGGGACACCAGACAGGAATGCAGTACTCCAGGCAGGGTCTCATGGGAGTGCAGTAGGGGAACAGAATCACCTCCCTTGACTTCCTGGCCACCTGCTTTTTGTGCAGCCCAGGATACAGTTGGCTTTCTAGCCTGTCAGTGCACACTGGCATGTCATGTCCAATTCTTCATCCACTTCTATCCCCAAGTCCTTCTTGGCATGGCTGCTTTCAATCCACTCATCCCCCAGGCTCTATCCATGTCTGAGATCACCCTCTCTCAGGTGCAGAATCTTGCACTTGGCTTTGTTGAACTTCACGTTGTTCACACAGTCCCATCTCTCAAGCCTGATGTGTCCCTCTGGATGGCATTCCTACCCTCAAATAGGTAATTGCACAACTCAGCTCCTTAACACTGTTTTGCCTTATGCTACAGAAGGCCTGGATTTCATCCCCAGTCTGAGTTCTGTAGCAGTTTCAGAGAGCCAGAATAAAAAACAAATTACATCTAGAAGGAAGCACAAATATCCAAGGGGACAACTGTACATTTTTTGACCATTCTTGAGCAGGCCTCTGAAACTTGGGGCCTCACTTCCTTACAAGGAAATCACATTGCTGTGGCTCAACTTGTCTATCTAGACTATAGGCTCTTTGAGGCAGGACTACATTTTACCACATACCTAGAGTTTGAGCAGGGTCACTCCAAGACGTGGTGAAGCTCTAGTCCCAGGACTGTGGATTAGAAGACCTAATCCCATGGGATAATAGAGTGTCCACATGCTCTCCAAGCACTGGCTTCAGAACCCCACTGCAGCCAAAGCTGGAACTTCATCCAGTTAATGAATCAAGATGCAAATCAAATATTGTGAGGCCCTAATCCAGCTAAAAGCCTGCTTGTGCTCCTTTAGTATAAATTTAAAAAAGATTAATGCAATATATAGACAGAAGCATGAACTGCGCTTTTTTCCTAAATATTGTTTCATTGGTTTGGAAACCCTGTTCCTAAAACAGTGTCAGCAGAAAAGAATCACCATCTCTATTTTTGCTCCTTGCACTCCAACACTGCAGATAAACACTTAAACAGTAATCCAAAAAATAAACGTGCTATTAACACAATCACGTTGCCATTAAGTGATGTCTAGCATCTGACAGAACTTTTCACTAAAATGCAATCTGAGGTTTAATCCAAGTGTTGCAACTGGTTTTCAAAGGCACGATTAGCATTTTTTCTAATTTGAAACACTATTCAGTGTTAACAAACACTAAAACAATTTCACTAATATTGTAGAAAGTATCACAGACATCTGTGAAATTGCAGACCTGCTTAACACAGAAGAAAATCAGAAATTCAAAACTGCAAGTTTTATTCTAACTTAGAGTTCAGAGTCCATCTTCAAAAACCAGAATGAACTGGAATCCTAATTTTTACTTTTTTTTTTGACTCAGTGTAGTTAAGTCAGAACACAGCATTTACTAACGTCTTGCTCTCAGTTACATTGAATCTGTCTGTGAAGGACACATGACATTTTTATTTGTCATCTGCAAATAGGTATATAGTATTTATAGACAAAGAGACTTCAGCGTGCATTCAGTGTTAGTGTGATGATACTGCACAATAGAATTGCAGTTGTCACAGAAGTGGGTTTGCAGTGACCTCTGTAGGACAGACTTGAGGCAGGGTCCGTTCATACTCCTGACTCACTTTGTGGGAAGTCATAATCATTCTGGACACGGTTGCAGCTTCTCCAGCCTAATCATGGTGCAGAAGTTCTGCCTACCCATAGTAAGATAAGAAACTGCTGTCCTTCAGTCCATGATAGCCGGGGTGCCTGACAGTTCTGACAGAGACCTCCTCACTGATCACCGTAGCCTTTAGAGATGTTAGTACCATTTGTGAATATGATTAGCTTCCTGAAAAATAATTTCATGAAACCACCTGTTTCACTAGTTTTCGAGGTTTAGAGCATGCAGATATCCCCTGGTGACTAGAATCTGGCTCATCTATCACAGGGAGATACAACCACCAACCACACAATGTTTGTTTCAGTGTGGCTATTGGGATTATTTCTTGAGTAACTGTGCTGCAAGACAGGGACAGTTTGTGCTGGATAAAGAATATTTTGATCTCTGGCCTCTTGAACATTTTTAACAGAGCAACATTGTGTAGCTGTTCTTTCAAGTAAAAGTCAGTGGGGAAAAAGCAAAAGGTGAAAACACCGAGTTATGGCTTCACAGACTTCTAATCACAGTCTGAGTTTCTGAATCAAGGAGATAAATTAACTCTGTGTTCTTAAGTAACATCTCTTTGACTAGTTCAAGATTTGTGCTCCTCACCAATCCAGTAAAACTGCAGTAAATTATTACTTTTCATGACTACCCTATACAGCAGTACAGACTTAGCACCAATCAGCAGCATGTGCAAGATAACCAAGGGATCAGGCCCAGCCAGCAGGGCTTTGTGAAAGGCAGGTCCTGCTTGACCTGATCCCCTTCTATGACCAGGTGACAACATTAATGGATGAGGGAAAGCCACGTGGGTGTTTCTACCTGGATTGCAGTAAAGTCTTTGACATTGTTTCCCACATCATTCTCCTGGAGAAACTAGCTGCTCAGGGCTTGGATGACTGCACTGTTCACTGAGTTAAAAATTGCTGCATGGCCAGACCTAGAGAGTGGTGGTGAATCGAGATATGTTCCACAGCCCTGTTGGTGGGCAGTTAGTCACAAAGGGTGTTCTCCACGTCTCAGTACTGGAGCCAGTTCTTTTTAATATCTTTATCAATCATCTGGATAAGAGGATCAAGTGTACTCTTAGTCAGTTTACAGGTGACACTAAGCTGGGCAGAAGCATTGATCATCTGGGTGTAGGAAGACTCTGCAGAGGAATCTGGATAGGCTGGATAGATGGGCCAAGGCCAGTGGTGTGAGGTTTAACAAGGCCAAGTGCCGGGTCCTGCACCTGGGTCACAATAACCCCAGGCAGCGCTGCAGGCTGCGGGAGGAGTGCCTGGAGAGCTGCCTGGTGGAAAAGGACCAGGAAGGCTGGTCAGTAGTGCCTGAACATGAGCCAGCAGTGTGCCCAGGTAGTTAAGAAGGCCAGTGGCATCCTGGCTTGTGTCAGCAATAGTATGGCCAGCAAGACTAGGGAAGGGATCATCTCCCTGTACTTGGCACTGGCAAGGACGTGCTCAAATCCAGTGTTCAGTTTTGGGCCATTCACTTTAAGAAGGAGATTGAGGTGCTGGAGCTCATCCAGAGAAGGGCAACAGAGCTGGTCAGGGGTCTGGAGCAAAAGTCCTGTGACAAGCACATGAGGAAGCTGGGGTTATTTAGCCTGGAGAAAATGAGGCTCAGGGGGGACGTTATTGCTCTGTACAACTACCTGAGGGCAGATTGTGGCAACGTGGTGGTTAGTCTCTTTCCCCAGGCAATTAGCAACAAGACAAGGGGAAATGGCTTCAGGTTTAGCCAAGGGTGATATAGATTGGATTAGGAAAGCTTTCTTCACTGACAGAGTGGATAAGCATTCGAACAGGCTGCCCAGGGAAGTGGTAGAGTCAGCAACCCTGGAAGTGTTCATAAACCAAGCAGACGTGACGCTTCATGCCATAGTTTAATGGGCATGGTGGTATTTGGTCCAAGCTTGGACTTGATGGTCTTGGAAGTCTTTTCCAATCTTAGAGATTCAATGATTCTCTGATCTGGGAAACAGAACTGCAGCAAAGAAGCCCAGCCACATATTTGGCTGTACTGGCAAGAGCACAGACAGCAGATCCAGGGAAGTTATCCTTCCCCTGTTTTTCATTCCAGCAATGCCCTAGCCATGCCCTGATTGTATTTATATGGTGTATCTGTATTTGTTTCACAACTGCTTTTGCAGAAAGTGATTCTCTGCTTCTTCAAGCTACCTATGAGGCAGCAGTAAAGCCATCTCTAAAGGCTGATAACTTTTTTGACCATCATTGTTGCCAGAGACAATCCTACACCTAATGGTCATTTTCACAGCAGATCTGTATGAAAATCTTTGTAACTTGTCAGACATTTAATATTAAAAAGTTTCTACACCTTGCTTTTTGTTTTCAGCTGATCTGACACTGGTAACATCTTGGGGTAAATCCAAGTCCTTCATACATGGCACAGGTGATTGAATTACTGGCATTTCTTCCCCTTGATATGGCTCAGAATGAGTCCTGCTATGGTATCTATTGGTGTAAGAGAAATCCTTAAATCTGAACGTGGGGTAACATATACTATTTATTATTCTCAGTGTTTCATCTTTCTGGAGATTAAGCTATTGTGGGCAGCCAGCTCCAGATGACCCTGCTGGAGCAGGGGTTTAGAACAGATAATCTCTTGAGGTCCCTTCCAAACTCAGTCATTACACAATTCTGTGTTCCATATAAGGCCTATCAGTTGTATATCTCACTAATAGAAATTACAAAAAACTTCCATTTCTTTTTCAAACTTAGCTCTTACATAGTGATAAATTGTCTAATGCTTGTGCTGAAAGTGTCTCTAGAGTGGTGAAGCACTAATAGTAACCAAGGCAAAGGGTTTTATTCGATCTAAAGTGCTAGAGGAGAGAGTAGAATTAGGTTAATAATCCTTATCAGATGTTTTTGTCATTGCTTTCAACAGGGCTAGCAGTTTAGACAAGCATCTCTGAGACCTTATTTTGTAATTTGCTTCTGCTATCAAACCTAGACCAGATTGTTCAAAACATGGGCATTTCAGACATTTAGTTTGTACACAAAGACTCTTAAGATATGGAATCTCTGATTTTTCTATTTTTTTTCTTGTGATCACATGAAAGCTTTTGTGCAAATGTGTATCAGTCCTTCTGGTGTTCCCAGAGTAGGGTGAGGTTCTTGCTCATCGTATTGTTTCTATATATCATAGTCCTCTTACTAGTAAGGCCTCTTGCTAGTATTTCAGCCCTAGATGCACCAGTGCTTTCTTTGATGTTATAATGCTACTGGTACCAGTGCAGGCTGCCAATTCCCACCAAAACTGATCACTTGCTTTGGTTCTGATGAGGGTTCTTGGGCTATGACTTGCAAGGTGAATCTCCGGTGTCCACCTCATTAAAATTTCAGCACCTAAATGAATTCCAGGACTACATTAATGTTGCAGGCATTGCAGTTCATGTATTGCTAAGCATAATACATGCGTGAGACTATTACGAACCTTTCTCAAAACCACACTGTTTGCTCTTGTACGAAGCAATTCACAGAGTCAGATTTCCTTGGCCAACCTTTCTGGGCGCTGTACCTTATTACCTGTTTTCTTTCCTAGCCCTGCAACATACCTGTCTCTTTAAACAAAACATATAGAATGCCAGGGAAAATTGCCTAGAACAACAACATAAAAACTTTAATCACATTTTATGCAAGGGCCAGATAAAGCTGTTGATGTCACTACGACCATACTAGGCAGCTGCAAAGTTATTTCACTTGAAAATTTGGCCTATTGACTCGCTTACCTTAGAGTGACACTTCCTTGTTAGTGATTTTGGTTTTAAAGGGCAAAGAAAACTGTCAGATTTTTACAGGATTCATTAGTTGATTTATTTGTATTGTACTAGTGCTTGTTATTCTTGTTCCGTAGTACTTTCACTGTACCTTTCAGGGCAACAAAATCCAAGCCATTTTATTGTTGTCAGAACACAGATAGAAGAGAAGGTTTAGGACTGTGACATTTGCAGTCCCCTTGGTCTGAGAGTTACATATATACTTCCCCATCTACCCCACAGCTTTATGAATCAGCCCACTTCAGCAAGAAGAGTTTACATTTCCAGATGTGAATCATGAACTTTCTGGTACCAGCTTACAATTATAAATGGTTTGATTCTATGTTGTCCTTTCTGTATCTAGAGTGAGATTTATTTTGACACTTAACTTACTCTGGTTTAATTTTATTTAAATATTTAGTCTGTTATTAGTGTGAAGTTACACACTACACTTTCTATCAATTGTAGAACTCCATCATAAAGCAATAAGCACTTGCTCTGCAGAGCAAGTAAAGCAAAAGCAACAGGTGCTATTTACCATGACATAATTTACCACAAGATGTCACCAGTGTCAAATATAAAAAAGTACAGAAAAAGACTTCGGAGTCTTACTATTCAGGAAGTGTTTGCAAAGCTGATTTACAAAATACATATCCTGTAAAAATCTAAAGCGAAATTTTTATAATACATACAAGTGATTGGTGACAAGGTGATTGGTGGTACCAAAATTTTTTTGCTTGGTTTAACCAAGGATTTAGTTTGCAGTTGCTTGCATCTAAATTAGTTTCTTGTGTTTGTTTTTAACCTTTTAACACTTTTTAAAATATTGATTCAAGGTGAAATATCGACTATTGACTAGCATTTCTTAGAGTAGCCAATATTTTTCCTGAATGTTGTGTGCTTTTCTAGTGAATTCATTTCCTAGCACTGGCTATGTAGAAGATTCTAAGATCAGTTAGGAGGGTTTCCAAAGTGATTCCATAGTTGGAAATACTTTCTTTTTTTTTATCATTTCTTCAGGGGTTTTAGAGGGGTTGGGTGTTTTTTGGTTGTTTATTGGGGTTTTTTAAGTGATCTACACTGTGTTTGGAGACACTGTTTGACATCTTGCATTTTTAGTAGCTTGCATCAGCAGAGTTTAATGCATAATCCCTCTAGCCTGCCAGTGTTTTACATCGGCATTGTGTTAGTAAAATGAAGGAGAAATAATGAAGATGTAAGATTATGGTAGCTCAAGAGGTTAGCTCAAAACTGTACTCACTTGTTTCAACTGCAAAGTTGTTATTTATAAAGTGTCATCATCACAGTCATTTTAGTGATAGACATCTCCATTGATCTTTGCTATCGTACAACAATAGAAAAATGGATAGAAACTGGACCCTATCCACAGAAGTGATGCATCAAATTATTTGAAGCGGCAGTTTCCTATTCTACCAGTGTCTTCAGTAGGCAAAAACATCAAAGTTGCCAAGAATGCAAATATTGCTGTTCTACATCGACTCCAAACTCTCTTTTTCTTTCATACTTTAACCATTCCCAGTCACATTCATCTCAATAAGCCTCAGTCTTTTCAAACCCTTCCCTCTGGAGCGTTTTAATTCTTACTGTTATCCTTGGAAAGCACTTTGGAATGCAGCTTCTGATGGAACCGTGAACTTCTTTCCATGAAAACTGTTCTCAAAAGACACTTGAATGCTGCAGCTCAAACAGAGATTTAGCCATACACATTTCTGACACCAAGAAGGGATGCCCTGCCCTCCCATTCACATGACATGCTGTTATAATCGTCATGATTGTGTTAGTCCTCAAATGCTATGGTTAAGACGTGAGATGTTTGTCCTAATTTTAGAGCTATTTTAGCACTTAGAGAAGATGATCATAGGGCCAAAAGCCAGAGAAACTTCACCAAAACAGGAAATGGAAATTCAGCATCTGAAAAAATCAGGAGCCTACAGTACTATCAATCTTCGTATCTACCTGAAGATCCTGCAGTACATGACTGGCAAGACGAGGTAATACAGAATAAGGATGTGTGGGCTGTGAGCTTCAGCATAAGGGAGAGGCACTGGAGCAGCAATGATGCCCTTCCAATCTCCCACTTTTGAGGCTCAGGTAGGTCTAAAGATGCTCACTACACACAGATCCCACCTGGCTCCAGAGCTGGCACACTGTTGGTGCAGGGAAAGCTTGGGCACTTCTGCTCTCATTCTACTTTGCTTTCCTTATTTGCCTTTGAATGCAAGAGTCAAGTGAATAGTCAAGTTCAGGTGCACAGTTAATTGTCATTAAGCTATTTCTCATGTCAGGGTGAGGAGGCTGGTGAGCTACTGCCCTGTAGTTCCACTGTTCTCTGTTGGCAGGGAAGTAGGACCACCTTAGTGTAAACATCATTTCCCATGGAAGTCTCTGTCAGAAATGGCTGGAAGAAAAGCATCTGCTCACCTACCTGCAAGGGGACAGCTGTAAGCTAAGAATCACAGAGTGACTGAGTACTCAGTCATCCTTGCAGTAAAAAAGTGTTTCTTCATGTTCAGAGGGAACCTTCTGTATTTCAGTATGTGAAAGAAGAACAAGCAGGGAGACAGGCTAATGGTGTTAACTGCTCTTTGCCACATGTCCAAAGGACATCCAGCTTTCATGATATCCCTGTTGCTGTGCCTCATTCATTTTCTTTCTGGAGAAAAGATATGAGACAGAGGGAGAAACAAGATA
>JAWWMO010000096.1:43871661-43883418 GCA_035047845.1 Dendrocincla fuliginosa | reverse complement strand
ACGCTCTTCCGATCTTTTATTTTGGGACTTTGAACGAGTAGAGACCTACAGGGTTTGGTCAGGGTCTGAAGTCATGGGGATGCAGGGGACGGTGGAGGGCCATGTGGGTACATAGCGTTCTAATTTACTTTTGATTGAATGCTCTCTGAGGATCTCAATATTTCCTCCCTCCTCTTTTTCACTCTGTTTTGTCTCTCTCTTTCCTTTCCCCTGTCTGATTATCTCTATATCTTTTGCCCTTTCTTTTGGTAGAACTCTTATCTCTGATTTGTCTCAGAAGCTAGAACAATCTGATAATTCATGTAATCCAAAGATCAGAGAAAGTGCAAAGGTGCCTTGTGCCATGGTTCAATCACTGATTGAACTTACAGTCTTGTATTTGTAGGTCGGTTTTGTAGTGAAATGAGTGTGAAATATGCAGAGTATATTTTTGTTAATCAATTTCCTGGAACTTATTGAATTGATTTAATTATTGCAGTCACACTCCTTTCTAATTACATAGAGCAGCAATTAGTGAAAATATTGCTGCTGGGTAGCCTTGTTTTCACCAATACAAATCATCTAAAGTATTTATATCACCATCTTTCTTTAGTGTTTGGTAGTGTTTATATATTCTGTTGATTTTTTTTAATGCTAGCCATGGGCCTTCTAGAACTAGAGAAGGCAGGTAAAATGTCACTCCTGGACTGGGCTGATAACCAGAGGACATAATCCAAAGACATACCTGAAGACATCCTTCAAATTCAGAATTATCTGTGTTATTACTTTGCTTATTATCAATACATAGAACAGAATAGGAAATATTTCTTGTCTGGTTTGCTTTAGAAGTTCCACCACAGTTGTCCAAATATGTCTACTACTTGCTCTTTTTGTTTTACTACTTTCCCTCCTTGTCCCCCTTGTCTCTACTATAAATTACATCTGATTTGAGTCACATTTTTTTATGTCCCTTTTAGGTATTGGAGTTGGTGTGCTGGTACGGGAATATGGCAAACTCTCTAACTTGGATAAAGTCTACTTTTCTTTTCCTGGGGAACTGCTGATGAGAATGCTCAAACTCATCATTCTGCCCTTAATCATATCAAGTATGATCACAGGTATGATCACAGGTATATGGCTAGAAATATACTGTTAGCTGATGAGATTACCATTGTGGGCTAGCTTTCTTTTTAAAGGAAATAACCTCCGAAAACAATTTGATGAAACTCTATAATGCGAAATACAGATTTCATACATTTAGATTAAATTTTTCTTTATATAATAATAATGGATTTTGAAGGATTAGTACTGTTACCTGGTAATTACATTATAAAGAGCCATGAGGTAATCTACATGTTTTAGATTCTTGTATCTCTCTCTTCCTGTTTTTAAGAGTTGGTTAAACAGTTGCAAATTGCAAACCCGAAGCTGCAACTGCATGTTCTGAGTTACAGAGTTAACTGCTTTAAGTAGTCTCCTGTTGCCATTTCACAAAAAAGGGAGGGCTGATCTCATAGTTTACTATCATAAAAAGAGGATATTCCTGACTTACGCTTTCCTGGTCTCAACAAACTCCCATGAGGTACCTTGCATGAGCTCTGGCGCTTGCTGAATCCTTCTGTGAATCCGTTCAATTCACTGACCTGACAGATATAAATTAGGGGGAAAAAATCCACTTGGTTCAAAAGAGTTTTGAATTTTGGGGAACTGTAAGTGTGGAGGAAGACTGTATGGCCAGGAAGCAGTTATAGAAAAAAAAGAACACCTTTGATCTTTTGGGAAAAGCAAGCAAACTGTTGACTGAAACCTTGCCATGGCATGCTAGAATTTGCTAACAGCTCATCCAGTAGAAAAGATTTGGTGGAGAAAGCCCAAAGCAAAAAGACAGAACTGAATGTAAAATAGCCTTTCTTTAAAAATAATAAATACGTTTTTAAAAAAGGGAAAGAAAGCAAAAGTAAATCAAGACATATTGGTCACTATACTGACCCTTTTCATCTCCACAAAGCCTCTGTTTTGGGAATATATTTGTGCCCAGGTGTTTGTTGATTGGTCGGATGTTAATGAAAGTGCATCAGACTAGAGAAGAGGAGAGCATGTTGTAATCAGAAAATGAAAGGGGAATTTCGATCATGCTATGAAAGTGCTTTCAAGAATAGGATATTGAGTACAAGCTTTCAAGCTACTCAAAGTTCATGGCCAAAAATATCACTAATTTTACATGAGCACACCCCAAAGTGGGCCTATGACAGAAGCATCCTGAGGGAAGCTACTGAAACCTTTCAAGCATATCAGTAATATAGAGTGACAGGAACTCAGTGTTCGAATTGATAGGGAGAATGTCAAGAGCTGCAAGATCCAGAAGAGAAAGCTGCCAAAAGCAGAGTGGGAGATGACGGCACAAAATAGTCAAGAGCTGTGTCCAAAGGAACGAAGGGAGATGAAACAGTTGTTACTACATAAAGGAGAGGAGAATTTTGTTCTGTGACAGGAGATCCAGGAAAAGCTGCCAGAATAAGGCTAATACATTTCTTTTTTCAAAGAAGCATTTATTTGTGAGTTAAGTTGGACCTGTGTCTTAAGAAATAAATTATATCATTAGGAAAACCATGATATGAATTATTTATTAAATGTATTCCTATCCAGCACTTGCAAGGGAAAACAATAATCATCCTGTTAAAAATACTAGGCTCTTACTTAATGTTTAATGTGCCAGTATGAATAAACTGCATTTGTAACTAGTAACACAAGCTTGGATTTTAAAGATTGCAGATTACAGGAGTTAAATTTATATAAAGAGATGAGAATCAGATGATCTGACTCTGACCTCGGCATGTCCAATTTTCATAGAAAATAAGGGAATGTTTTTTCTACACTTGTGTTAGGTTTTTAGGCAAGAGGAAGGTAATGACTGATAAGAACAGAAGCTACTTCAATAGAGTATGTATGGCTTTGCTGCTATTGAAGACAAAAGCACTAGCTGCCTGTGTGCAAGTAACGCTGAAATGTATGGCAAGCAAATGAACAACGGATTTGTTAGCATGATAATTTTCACTGTTCACCTGCATCCATCCTCAGAACGTTGATGAGGTATTTTGCCTCTTTTAAAAAATGCATGCTAACCTCTCAAGCATCAGAAATGCACATTTGAATTGAAAAAGCAGACCTGTGTATAATCATGAAGCACACTAATAATTTTTCCTCTTTCATACAGAATGGGTGAGCTTGAAAGGAACCTCTTGAAACCATCTAGTCCAATCCTCCTGCTCAAGAAGGGTTAGGTAGAGCGGGTTAGCCTAGACCATGTCCAGGCAGTTTTGAAATCTTCAAGCATGGAGACTCTGCAGCTTCTCAAGGCACTATGTTTGATCAGCCTCACAGAAAACAGTGTTTTCCTGTTCAGATGAAATTTCATGGGTTTTTTTCATTTTTGCCTAACGTCTCATGTCTTGTCTCTGGATGCCACTATGAAGAGCCTGGCTCTGTACTCATTTGCACCCATCAGCAATTCATACACATGAAAAAGATCCCTATGAGCCTTCTCTTCTCCAAACTAAACAGTTCCTGCTCTCTCAGCCTGTTGTCATGTGAGAGGTGCTCCAATCCCTTCATCATATTTGTGGTCCTTCACTGGACTCACTCCAGTAAGTCCATCTCTTTCTTGTACTGGGGAACCCAGACCTAGATACAGTACTCCAGGTGTGGCCTCACAGCTGCTGTGTCTAGAAGGAAGATCACCTCCCTCCACATGCGGGCAGTGTTTGTCAGAATGCTGCCCAGGAGGCTGTTGGCCACCTTTGCTATGAGATGTTACTGTCTTACGGTCAGCTTGTTGTCTTTCAGGACCTTCTTGTCCTTCTCTGCAGAGTGGTTCTCCAGCCAGTCAGCCTCCAGCGTGTACTGATGCCTTGCATTATTCCTTCCCAGATGTAGATCTCTGCAGTTCTTCTTGCTGAACGTCCTCATACTCCTCTCAAATATTCCATCCCATCCAGATACCTCTGAAGGACAATGTAACTATCTCATATATCAGCCACTCCTCCCAATTTTGAATCATGGAATGGAATCATGGCTTGGAAAGGACCTTAAAGATCATCTGCTTCCAAACTCCCTGTCATGGACAGGGACGCACTCCACTCCACTAGACCAGGTTACTCCTAACTCCATCCAACATGGTGCTGGACACTTCCAGCGATAGAAAAACACAGCTTCTTGAGGCAACCTGTTCCAGTGTCTTACCATGCTCACAGTAAAGAGTTTCTTTCCAGTATCTAATCTGAATTTACTCATTTGAAGTTTAAAGCCATTCCCACTTGTTCTAGTGTCAATAGCCTTGTAAAAAGACCCTCTTCAGCTCTTTTGTAGACCTTTCAGGTACTGGAAAGCTGATACAAGGTCTCCCTGTAACCTTCTCTTCTCCAGACAGAGCAGGCTTGCGAACTTGCTGAGGCACCACTCCACTTCAACATCAGCTGCATCACTGGGTCATTGATAAAATGTTAAGCAGAATTGTCCCTAGTATTGGTATCTGGGTACGTCAGTACTGACTTGCCTCCAACCAGGCTTGTGCTGGTAATCGCAACCTTCTGGGCCTGCCTGTTCAGCTAGGTTTCAGTTTGCTTCACTGCAGTTATCTAATCTGTATTTTGTCAGTTGTTCCGTGGGGATGTTATGGGACAGAGTGTCAAAAACCTTACTAAAGTTTAGTTAGACCATATGATCTCTTTTCAATTGTGAATTTCAGCACAAAAGCAAAATTCACACTTTTGAAAAAAAAAATTACTGTAAAGAACAGAACAAGGATGGGAATAAAAAAATTAAAGGAAGGTCCAGGATGTGTCTTCAGCTGTGTTTGCAAACAAGACAGCTGTCTCACTGTTACTGGCAAGGCCACATCTTCTGCATTTTACAGTACCTTTCCTGGATGAGACACAAAATTATATTCCTCCAAAGTAACCTTATCATTATTGACTAAATGCAAGGATAGCATGGTGGAACCAGATGTGTTCTGAGGATGTCCATCTCTTTGAGATTTTCATGTTATGCAGACTGCTATAGGGCCTGTATCTGATGATCACAGCTGCCAGACCTGTGTACATGTTCACATGCTCAGTGGCGGATATTTATGACCCCGATACATAGGAAATCACTGCAGTGAAACTAGTGACAACACCTCAGCTGGTCCTGAAAGACTGTCTTTTTGTTTTACAGATTAAGGGGATGCTACTTAGCTCACCATGAGAGACAGTTAAACTTTAAGTCATGTTACTGGACTTTTGCTGCAGGCTAAGTGTGTGCACCAGAGACAATTGGAACGGCTCATTTGGTCATAACGATGTAAATCAAGCCCATGGAAAAGAGAATGGAGGTGGGAATCACTCTTTGAGATTACAGGATTTTATGTAAATTTTGAAGTATTAGTAATTTTATCTTGTTGGAGGAAATTCCATATAAGTGGAAAAACTCTCATTAATTTCTTTAACTATATCAGGAACACACTTCCTAGTTCTATTTAGAGTTCTAATTATAGCAAGAACACCCTTGCCTCTGTCTATTTTCAGATTCAAAAGGCAAAATCCTCCCTCTGGTTAAATAGAGGACTTTGTAGAATATGGTTTTTGTTCACGAACCCAGTTCCTCAGAGTGTAAAAGAGAAAAAAATATTGTTTACACACTTATATAGTGTACAAGTTGCAACCCATGGAATTTTTCCACCAACCTACTTGGAAGCTGAACTGTAGCCTAGTGAAAAACTGACATAAGCTATAAGCATTTATTTGTTTTGAAAAAAAAAATTATATAGTGTGGTTAATAGGTCCTTCCTTGGGCGATGGAATAGTCTGCATAGGGTGATGCTCTTTTAAGTTATTCTTAGTCTGCCTCAGAGCCAAATTTTAGTTGTTCTCTTCTTCTTATAATCATTTTAATGGATGCAGATGGAAATTTATTTCCTCTGACCTAGAAGCCCACCACTAATAATTCAGTTCAAAATATATAACTCATTTGTACCTTCATGAGATTTCTATTCCTCAGATTAGCTAAAAGTACACTGACAAATCATTCATGTGAAGGAATTGCTTGTATTTTCTGTCTCCTGCTATAGTGACATGGGAAAATTGAAAATAAAATTCAAAAGCCTAGAGTGTTACTCAAGATCATTGCTATGGCATCAGAACTACAGCTCTACTGACTTTAATACTCCACATCCCAAATACACTTCTTTTGAAATAATGCTCTAATAGAAGAAATTATTAGAAAAATACAAAAAAATTATGTTCTTTTTAGGTGTCCTGTAGGGAGAAAGAATTGAGAGGAATCTCTTGTGTGCATCATGGGAGTTTTGAGACTTATATCTAATCATTTTGGGAGTACTTAAAAATATATAAGATGTCTTTGAAAGTCTTGGAAATTCCCAGCTCAAATTTTATTCAGAGAATTAAAATTCCCTGGAATTGTGCAGTATATTTCATCATGGTTGCATACTCAGCAGACTCCCTGTAATCACTTTTAGCCTTGTTTTTCGTGGAGTGAGTTTCACATGGTATGCAATGACAGTAAATACTAGTAAATGTTTTCTGTTAGGATCACAGCAGAACTTAGGCTGGAGACAACTGTCACATTTCCTGAGCAGGAGCTTGAATTGTTCCCCCATACTTGGGTGCAAGCTGGGGAAACTTACATGCCCAGCCTGAAACTAATTAATCCACACAAGATGTCTGGTCTTATTTCCTGCACCTAAATTCCTTTTTAGTAGCTAGTGCAGGAGAGGTGTATCTTAGCCTAACATCCTGATATTACAGAAGTGCCATGGCTCTGCTTCCCATCTCTCTTCAATCAGTCCTTCTCAAATGGGGTTATTTCACACTGCCTGTCTTACTGATTTTCAAACTACAAGCCGTGAATCTTCTTGTGATGTCTTTCTTCATGGCTAGAATGTGTTCTGTCCAAAACTTCACCTAAAATCTGGCATCACATATCTATAAATGATCTTCATTTGTTGATGTCTTCAGAAATTTTAGTGTTGAGTTAAAAGATGTGACACATACCACAGCAGGTTCATGTCTCGCATCTCAATATTGATGACATGATTTTATCAGCTATTCAACATCTTGTTGAAATTCTAGAATAATGTCTCTCTAATTTCTTACATTCTTCTCCCTGACAAAATATTAATACAAATTTTCTTATGTTTCTGACATTCCCTGCATTTCCGGCCTTCACAGTCAGCTTCAAAGAGGCTAGAACAGATGCATGTGAGTTTCCTGGGTTGTGAGTTTGTGCAGTCAGATATGGGGAACACCAAAATTCCTTAAAGCAATTGATAAGGCATTTGCAGCTACACACAGCATGCCTCAGGGCATGAAGAGTGAAAAAAAAGACAGTATCAATTACCTTTCCAAGGGCAGCTGTATGTGAGCTGTATGTCTGCTGTGCTGTGTGTCTGGCAAAATGGCTAGCTTTCCATGACTGTAGAAATAAACTCCTGCTTTACTGCTTTGATTGCTGCTCTAGTGCTGTCTGAAGCATCGTGCCAGTTCCACCTTTCCCAATACCAATATACCACTCTTTTGTTTGAAGTTCTTACTCATAGTACAAAGGTAATGATTCCACCACAAATCTGGCTTATTCTGACAACTGCTTGAGAGAAAAATATTTCAGCGAAGTACCTAGGCATATGACTTTTCCCATTTAGAGACACCATTGTTTTTCCTGTGTAGAGTATGTTACATTGTGGCTGATGGATGGGTGTGTTGAATAGGTTGGTTGTCCTTTTCAGTTTTTCAAACTTATAGGATGAGCTTACTGCCTTGGATCTGTTTGGGAAGGTACTAGTTTGTTTTGTCACAATACCACAGAATTTGATAAATGAAGACAAAATGCACAAAATGGAAGGGGAAAGAGCTAGAATGCAATGAGAGAAAAACCCCCAGAAATAGAGTATTAATCAAATTGTACTAATTTCTCGTGTTTATCTTTGAAAATCAGAACAGTTCAGATTTAAACAACAATTTATTTATTTATTTATTTTCCCCACTGTATTTGTAATTTAAATTAGAACACAATAAGACTGCCAATGCCCAGGAGTATATCTGCTAATTCTATTGTATATAAAAAGTACACAGATCTACAGTAAAGGAGCACAGATAAGGAAATGGCAGGAGAACAAATCTGTTTTGTTTCCTGTAATACAGGGCTTCCAAATCCATTTTCCTTCAGTATCACTGTTCCTGGGGTGGCAGCTGCTTCAGCAGTTTCCATTTCTGCAAGTTCAAGAAGCACAGCTATCAAGAGATGCTCTGTTACTGAGGCATCCTTAACAGACCCTGTGCATCACCAGACATCTGGTCTAGCTTAACATACTCAAGGACTTTGAAACACCTGCATACTCTTTTCATGCTTTGCTATGTTTCTTAAGCCAAAAGACCCCCGACTCCCCCAAGAAAATCAGATTCATTATGTACTATTAGTAAACTGATTGTCTGGGCTCAGGCAGGAGGCTCACTTTGTCCCTCTGTACCATGTACATGGTGTGAAGGACAGAAAATGTTACATTACTGTTAATGAATTTTGCTTTCAGATGTATTGAGGGATTCTGGAGGTCCTGTCTGCGTTGTCCATGTGCAGTCATTGAGGCAGGCAGAACTGCAGTCATGGGCTATTAATGGACGAGGCTTTGTGCCCATCCTCTTCAGATTACTTCTATCACAGTCAACTACTCTTTCCCATCAATATCAGTTGACCTTATGCAACTGAGACAGCCCCTACGTTATTTAAGGTTTTATATTATAATAATAAAACTTTGAAGTGTACTTTTTATGTTTATGGAGCATGATTACCACCAGCATTCAAGGGCAAAGAGCCCCTACACAATAGCCATCAGCTGTTACTGCCTCCTGTTCCAGCCATGTGCTGGGGGGGACCGCTGGTGGCACTACTGTGGATGGATCTGAAGTCAGTTGGTGTCTTCTGCTTTTCTGTTCTGGCGCTCAGGACACAAGCAGCATTTCCACTATACACACCAGATTACATTCACTTTTTTACTGCATTTCCCTGGGTGTGGATATCACAATCAGTTAAAATTGTAATGTCAAATTAAAGTTAAACCTTGTCCACCTATATATTTTACCGCAAATAATTTTCAGGCAATTCAAGTATTTTCAGTACTACAGCTTTTCTGTATTCACTCCATATATGTTTCACTAGCCACAGTGCAGAGGATGTAAATTTGTGCTACATCCATGAACTGAATCTTATTTCTGTTATGAATCTTGTTAGCCTGTCCATCTTGTCAGATTGATGTGTCCTCTTCCCTCCTTATATGTTTTTATTATATTTCAGCCAAGGAACATCATCTCTCCTGAAAAGGTATTAACTTCAGATTATATAACCTCTAAGAGCTTTCTAGAGGAAAAACTGAAATTTTCTTACAAGTGATATTGTTTGCAAATAGGATGCATGGAACACAGTACTAATATCTTCTTTCTTTGCATGTCTACAATAAGCTGTCTAGGAAAAGATCATAATACAGTGCTGCAGTGCTGATTGTGCCAACTGACCAGAAGGCAGCACAACAGTCCTTAGCAAACTGATATCCAGGGTCAGGCATTTTTCTTCATATCTTACCTGAAATTCCTTCCATTTTATAATGGATTTCATCCCTTTCATTGCCATAAATTATTCATCTCCCATTTTCCCCCCTTTCTATCTGTCATTTAGAAAGGTTCTTTACAATTACTTTTTGAACCCCATCCTAAATGATCCAGGAATCTTTCAGTATTTGGACTGTCCTGTAACTATTATTGCATTTCATACTTTTGTCTATTTGTTGGGGGGTTTTAAAATAATTTTTTCAATGTCTCATCAAACTTAGAAGGCTAATATTTGACATGCTGATCCAATGTCAGTCTCAATAGATCATGTAAACAGGAATTGAGAATTTTCTTGTTTAAATTTATTTGGTGTACAAACATATACTTACTCATTACCTGCATGCATCCATCTCTCTTTCCTATTCTCTCCCTCCCACTGTTCTCTTACCATGTGCTATTTTTTTACATTTTGCTTGTAAGACATTCTTCTGTTGCATTGACACAACCCTACTAGTGGAAAAACAACTATCTGCTCCAGTGTCCAGTCTGCCGAAAATGTAATTGCTGCAAACTGTCATAGAAATCCTTTTACAGTAAGTAGCAATGAAATTTGGATAGGAGAACTGCTGTTATAGAAGGACTAATAGAATAGAAATGTACAGAGAATATAATGAATGGAAACAGGGAATGAGGTACTGGAAAGCAGTGCTATGGAAAGGATCTGGGGGTCCTGGTTAAGGGCAAGTTGAATCTGAGTCAGCAGTGCCCTGGCAACCAGGAGGGCCAACCCTGTCCGGGGGGGGCATCAGGCACAGCATCGCCAGCCAGTGGAGGGAGAGGATTGTCCCACTCTGCTCTGCACTGGGGCAGCCTCACCTTGAATATTGTGGGCAGTTTTGCTCATGCAATATGAGAAAGATATTAAACCATTAGAGAGTGTTGAAAGGAGGGCAATGCCAATGGTGAACGACCTTGAGGGGAAGCCATATGAGAAATGGCTGAGGTCACTTGGTGTGTTCAGCCTAGAGAGGAGGAGACTGAGGAGAGACCTCACTGCAGTTACAACTTCCTTATGAGGGGAAGAGGAGGGGCAGGCTCTGATCTGTGTGGTGACCACTAACTAGAGTTGAGGGAATGGCCTGAAGTTATTTCAGGGGAGGTTTGGGTTGAATACTGGAAAGAAGTCTCTCACCCAGAGGGTGGTTGGGCACTGGAACAGGCTCCCCAGGAAAGTGGTCACAGCACCAAGCCTGACAGAGTTCAAGAAGCATTTGGACAATAATCTCAGGCACGTGGTGTGACTTTTGGAAATGGTCCTGTGCAGGGCTAAGTGTTGGACTTGAAGATCCTCGTGGGTCCCTTCCAACTCAACATATTTTGTGATTCTGTAACTTCTGGTAACAAACACTAAAGATAGTGAGTCACCAAAAATCTCATTTGAGAGACTGTGTATTGTAGTGTGTTTGGGGATTCCATTTGCCATGGATTTTTTATTACCTGATCTTCTCAGCCAACATCTAAGTCAGAACTGTCCTCCTAATGAGATTAGCTATAGAGGTCATTCAATTAGCTAGTGAAAGACTAGATGCAAAACATCATTCAGAGCCCCATGACACAGTGAACAGAAAGAAAAAATAAAATTATGAGGTGCATATCAAGTGAAAGATGTTTGAGAATGATCTACAGATAATAACAGCAGCATCTGAGTCAGTTGTCTGAGATGAACAGTAAGTCATGCATAACATCATGCTGTCTGAAGTCCTGAATGTGGGTGATACTTCAGTGCGCTGTTCTGAATGACTTATTTGGTCCTGACAGTCTTGTTCATACACAAGGAGTGTGGTATTGCATTTCTTGAAGAGTTCCACAGAACAGCAGAAAAAAAGAGCAAAAGATTCAGTGTTCAGCTCTTGGAAGGACGCAACAGTAATTCCTGTTGAACCTAGTTTGGAAACTTAAATTTCAGGGAGAATATGAAGAAAGAACTTTCAGGAGATTAATCACAGTCACGGTAGACTTATCCTACAAAGTTATGTAAATAAAAGATGAGAAGGGGAGAGAAAATGCTCAGAGTCTGAAATGGGAAGAGGGAAAAATCACAGATGAGTCAAAGACAGTTTCAGTAAAGCATTAGACTCTGAATTCACCAGTGTTACGGTGATTCCCCTGCTGCACTTAATGTCTGAAG
>JAWWMO010000096.1:43811060-43824005 GCA_035047845.1 Dendrocincla fuliginosa | reverse complement strand
TCCCAAATTCAGCCTTCTCTGATTATTCTTTTGCTGACCCCAATGTCCATCACTGGCTGGGCTTCCAACTCTAATTAAAAAAGTTAATTTTTGCAGGATTTGCATTAATATCAGCCACTGCCTTGTTTTAAAACTGATTTTGCCACCACAGGGATGTGTTCATACTCGCTTCCCCCATTCTTTTCCTCTCTATGCTCCGGATGTATTTCCAAGTAATTATCATGCAATCAATATAAATGTGCTCAGAATCTAATAAATATTTTTTTTTCTAAGAAGCAGAAAGCGTCTACATTTGACTTCTCACCAAGTTGTCCCAGACCCAAAAAGACCCCCCAAGGCTGCCCTGGCCACCCCAGAACCCCCAGGACTGCCCTACATGGATCTCCAAAGGCTGCCCTGTCCCACCAAGACCTTGTTGGTCCCCTGGGACCCTGAAGAACCCCTCACCCAGGGAATTCAAAAGCTTTTTGAGGTTTTCTTTCATGCCCCTATGGTGCCGCAGGTATCTGGGTGTGAGAAGCCCTGCCTGTAGCACCCAAGGAGCTGACACAGAGGTTTTTAGCCCGTCTCATGCTGTTGCCCTTGGCTGAGCTCTGCAGCTCAGGTTTGTTACAAATCCAGCTCCTTTCAGTGCTGCAGTGGGAGGAGCTGAGCCCATTGTCATCCAGGTAAGCGCAGAGCCCACCACCACGGATTTGAAACCTGGAAGGACAGAGGAGACAACCCACCTCAGACGGAGTCAGCAGGAAAAAGGAGAAAATTCACATAGAGGCTTCCACTCATTTCATTTCTCAGGCATCCTTGTGGACATCAATATGCCAAAACATCAATATGTATTTCTTATATAGGAATAGAAATAACTCAGCATCAATACGCCAACACTAATGCTGATTTATTTGTTCAAAGCTTTGCAAGAAAAAAAAGACACATAGTAAAAAAATCTAAACTCAGTATTTTCTCACCACGCACACCACTCCCACCTCTTAGGTCAAGGAGAGAAACACAAACCAGTTGTGGATGCAGCATTGCCCTTCCCATATATTGTTGTCCCATTACTACCTCTGGATGCATCTCAAGTGCCAGAAGAGATGCACATTTCATGGCTGGGAAAACACCAACCAACAAGGTAATGATGAAAAACACAGACTCACAAGTGTGATAAAAGTGAGTGGTTCACCCATTGCCATGGCTGCTCCTCATCTTCCCGCAAAAGGCCAATCCAGTGCTCTGAGATGCCTTTATATCTCATTACAAAGCTCTAAAAATGAGGAAAAGAGAAGGGTTTTTACCTCCTTCCAACCAAAAATATCCATTTTACTAGTTGCTTGTGCTCCTCTAGGGCTTCTTTGGTGTTTGAACCTTTCAATCTGCTACCAAAATGTGTAATTTATGGTTCTTGCAGAAGTTGGCTTTGGTAAGGAATTTGAAGAGACCCATGATGACCAACTCTCAAGAAAACCCTTTTCCCCAAGTTCTCACTCCAGATCTCCAAGAAAGATCCTGGAAGAGCAATCAAAAAAACCCCAAAATATATCAAATATGTTGGTTTGTGTTTTTTTCCCCAATGTTAAGTGTGCCGTCATGTGTCCTTACCAAGTCCTCCCTGCTGTCCAGCATGGCCAAAGAAGCACCAAGTGCCAAGCAGTTGTCCTGGCTGGATGTCCAGTTCCCCTTAGCCTCCGAAAAATAGTAGCATTTTCCTCTATACCTGATCCAGTCAAAGGGACACTGAAAGCAGGGCTGGGGATGTGGCTGAAAAGCCATCACTGTCATTAAAACAGAACAGTGTTAAGGAGCAGCACCTTTCCCTTGCCTCTCCAGGATGGGGAGGTCATCCTCCACCCCGTGGTCTCTGAAAGTCTTGCATCTGCCTCAACTGTGGGTCAAAAGAACAACTAAGATACCAAGAGAAATCCTGTGAGAAAACCAATGGCCCTGTTTGTGGTGTTGGACAAGAAACATGGTTGCCTCACCTTCAGAGAAGGAAACATGGTTGTAGCCTTCAAAAAACCACAGTTTTAAGAGGAATTTCAGAATAGTCCTATCTCTAAAGGTGCTCTTGTGTGTTTCTCTCTGCCATTAATACAAAAGTAGTGAAAATGACAGAAAAAAAATTCTCTTATTCCTGGACACTTCTTAGCTTGGTGGGACCCTAGGACCCTTCTTCTGAGAACAGTACTTTTGGGTGACCATACATAAGAAACACTCTTCCTGTTGATTTTCTAAGGATTTCTAGATGACATCAGCTCCTACACCAAGGCAATGGCTTTGGTCTTCTGTAGAAAGGCTGCTCTGAAACGTCCCTCCCCTGGAGAGGACAGCAGCTTGGCTGAGCTCTGTCTTCCACAGGAGCAACAGAGGTAGATCTGGCACATGTGCAACAATGCAAAATATCTCAGAGACACTCCCCATGAGACTAAAACCTGTATTCGACATTCACCTGCAAAAGTGATGGCTGTGAGGAGCAGAGCCATGAAGAGAGCTGCCAGCATCACCTGGCCGGCCACACGTGCCTCCGGCTTCATCTCCAGGCTGTGACCTGCAGGAGAAGAGACCATCAGTGCCTCTGCAAGAGCTCCTAGAGGAGCAACATGCTCCAGGTCATGCCTAGATGATGAGAGATTGGTTTCTTCCCCATGCCAGATGGACTTGGTGTCATTTTGGGTGAGAAATATAAAAAATTTTTCTCCATGTGTAATAAAATTATATTTTTTTTTTTTATTTATGGCAACTCTGTGGGCAACAGTCTCCTCCACAGCTCCACCTGGGGACTCCTTAAATGCACCATAATTAGAGTTCAGTGGAGTAATTTTCTCTGCCTAAACAGAGACACTTTGGGTCTTGAAAATTATCTGAGTCATGGTGCCTCCATATCTGGATCCTGTGATCCAGAATCCTCTTTCCTTTCACCAAAGACAAAGAAAAATCTGTTTCCTAGGAGTTTTACCAAAAAATCTTAGTGTTTTCATCCAGTGGGAGTACCCCCATTTCTCATTTAGGCTTTTCCCTTTTTGTTCCCGTCTATGACATGAACTAAATCTCATGGGACAAACCTTCCTTTGCTCTCTTTCTCCTGGAAAAATATGATCAGAAACTAAGTCAGAAACCAAACATGCCAACTAATTAAAAAAAAAACATACTAAAAAGTAAAAAAAAATAAAAAAACACCCACAAACCAGCAAATGAAACAAAAGATTTTAAAAAAATCGTCAAGAAAAGTCAACACATTTTCTAAATCAAAAAATAATTCCCCAAAAACCTTAGTCCCTGGTTGGATAGATTGAGATAATGGAAAAGCCCCCCAAAGCCCCTTTTTTAATCTTATTGTGGACCAAGAGGATGATAGAAATGGGAGCAAAATCAGAACCAGGCAGTGTTGAAGGGAAAGAAGAAATTAATAAATACTTCACTGAATGTGTCCAAGCTGGATTTAAAGACCAAACTTCTTTTTGGGGCCTTTTAACAGCTCAAATCTTAAAAAATTTCTTTATTCTCATCCAGAATAAATCAGAAAATTGAAATATTTGTGGAAAAAATATACCTAAAAGAATTGGTTACTTGAGTGCCTCAGGAAGGGTTAATCCTAAATGAGATTAACCCTCAGTGTTTGAAGTAGGTCTGTTTAGAGCAAAAATTCCATCTGCCGAGTGACAAAAATTTTCCCTCAAGGGAAGTTCTAGAAAAAGTTTTTTCCCCTCCTACAACCTCACTTCAGCTGGGTTTTGTTCTCAAATTACAGAAGTATTAAAAAGAAAAACAAACCCAGCAATTCTTCAGTTCATTGTCCTGCAGTTACCTGGCCTCTTGCTTCTTTCCGTGCCCAAAAATCCGGAATAATCCCTCATTTCCTCCATTTTTGGGGTTCCACCTCTGCAGGTGCTCCTGCCTCACCTGCCAAACAAAGTTCCACCTGTCAGAGGTATCACAAAGTCTGTCAGCAGTCAAAGTTTTTTTCCCATATTTAAAATCTTCTCCCTGGAATGAAACTTTCTTTCCCAGCTGAAGTTTTCTCCCACAATTAAAATCTACTCACTGCAATTAAAATTTTCTCTCCTAATCAAACTTCCCTCCATTAAAGTTTTCTTTCCACAATTAATGCTTTCTCCCCTCAACTAGTTTTCTCCTCCAACTATACTTTCCCCTCTCAATTAAAATTTTCTCCCTGCAATTAAAAGTTTTCTTCCCACAATGAAACTTTCACCTTCAATTAAAGTTTTCTCCCCCAGTTAATCTCTTCTCCCCTCAGTTAATACTTTCTCCAAAATTTTCTCTCTCCAAAATGGAAGTGTTATTCCCCAAATTGAAGTTTTCCACTCCCAATTAAAATAATCTGCCCCTATTATAATCCCCTTAATAGAAAATTTCTCTCCACGATAAAAGTTTTCCCCCCACAGTCAAACTTTTCTTCCCCCCAGTCAAAATTTTCTCCAGCAATTAAAAACTTCTCCTGGCAGTTGAAATTCTCTCCCCCAATTAAAATTTAAGACCACCATCCCTCAACCCCCAACCCATCCCAAGCCCCCTCACCTGGCCTGGTGGGAACAAGCCAGATGCTGAGGTGCAACCTTCTTCTGTGAAGAGAAACAGAAACGAAGTGTTTTTTTAAAAAAAGGGAAAAAAATTGGTTTATTTTGTAGTTTTTTTCCGAGGGATTTTCCTGCGCCTCCTACAGGAGGATGGGTCTGCCTGCCCAGGGCCACCTGCTCGCCCACCCACCGAACCAGGGGTTACCCTTCATCTCCACCCTGCTCCCTCTTCAATTCCATTTCCTGCATTTCCACCTTTTTTTCCTCAACTGAGGAGGACAGGCTATCCAAAAATCCTGGGTTTGGTGTGCAGCAGGGGGAAGCACTGCTGGACATGGCTCTGCTCTGGCATGTCGAGGCACCCAGAAGGGACTTCAGGGTTCAGCAAAGATGAAGTGCAGTTCTCTTCAGCCAGTTTTATAATTTTTAAAATTTAGAGGTATAAAAAATAAGTGTTGTTGCGATTAAGCTCCCCGACTGCAGGGTTTTACCATAAAACCTAATTTATTTTGTATTTTTGAGGGGGTTTTTTTGTAACCAGTGGTCACAGAGGGCAGGAAAGCTGACTGACAGCAGCTGACCACACAAACTTCCTGTGAGGGTAACAGGGGCTGCAGGTTGAAAACAAAATAAAAATAAACATTATATGATAAAAATATAAAAATTTTAAAAATTAAAATAATAAAACAAAATATTAAAATTTAAAAACTAAAAAAAAAAAAAAGGGAATGAAATAAAATAATGCAATGCTTTTCCTTCTGGGATCTTTGGATTTAGCCTCTTTTTTACCCCCATTTCTTGCTGGTGGCAGGTATTGGGGCAAATTTCTACTTTTATCTTGCTGATTTTTGGGTGTCTGAAAAAAAACCACATTGGTTTTACCTCTATAAAAAGGTGTTGCTTGGAGATATTACAGCATTGGTCAAAACCTGAAGTTAACAGAAAATAAAAAAGAAAAGAAAAAAAAATAGAAAAGGAAGGGGGAAAAGGTCAGCATAGGCTGGGAATTTGTGGACATTCCATGCAGTAGTCAGTGTCCCAAATCTAGGAGGAAACATAGGTCTGGATGGTGTAAAAGGACACATTAGGAGTGGGAGAATGGGCTTGGAGGAAAAAATTCAAAATTAAAATAAATTAAAGTAATAAAGTTCAGTAGCAGCCTCCAGGAAATCCAGACTCACCTCTTCTTGGTGAGAGCAGGAGCTGGTGACCCTGACCACATTGGATCTCCCTACCACAGAATAAAACAGAGACCATCATTGTGCCAAAAACAGCAGAAAAAGTCACACAAAGCAAAAGGCATCCTAAGCCACTCCCAGCCCGTATTTTGGGAAAGAAAAACCAAATGTCACCTCTCCCTTCCTCACCTCATTACCTGCGCATGACCATGATGATCCAGCCCCTGACATGCTTCAGCCTCACCCTGAAAAACCTTGTTTAAAGGCTTTCTTAAATTATTTTATTAATTTCTTCCTGCTTTCACAGATGCTTAGCACAACCATCAAACCCATAGGTGTTTTTACACCTCCAGGTGTGCCACCTCCTCAAGATACAGCTGGAGGACACCCATTCCCTCACCACCTTTCATTTACAAGGGAAGGCTATAGAGTATATATATATGTATAATAAAAAAGAAGAAGAAAAGGCAGATAAAAGCCTTGGTCAATACCATTTCGTGGAGCCGGATGCAGGCATGAATACATAGGTCACAAGGCAAGAGGTAGTGGAAGGACAGAGTCACTTTTGGACTGCTCCTGTAACCTTCTGAATGGCTATGGCTGGGGACATTGTTTATGCTGATTTAAGGCATCTTGGGGATGGTTCTTCTGTTGAGAAACGTCATGGTAACTCCTGTTTTGGGGGAAAATACTTATTTCAAGCTTTGGGAAGAATTTGAGGTCTGTTTTACTTTTGGGTTTGCTTGCTTCTCCATCCCCATGTTGAGGTTTCCAAGATTGTGGAGAGCATTGGGTGAGCTAAATGTCTTCTAAGGTGGGATCTTGGCTTGAAAAGGGGAGGAAAAAGAGCAAAGAAGGGGTGTGGGAGGCTGACAAACATCTGGAAGTAGAAGAGTTTTGCTCCAGAGACTCTTTACTTCATGGGCAAAATGAGTTCAAAAAGCCCAACATGAGCCAAGACATTTGGGAAGGAAAGCTGCTGAGATCCTGTCTGAAAACCTGGTGGAGATGAGGGCTGAAAAGACTTGCATCTCACTGACTCCCAGCTCCACTGGGAACTTTAAAATAAGCCAACTTCAGAAGGTTTCTGTTCCCCCAAGCTCCATTGCTGGGTGCCTAAAGCTGCTCCTGAGGCTCCTGCAGCCTCTCCACCACCTGAGAAACCACCCGTGGGTGATGTCCTCCCTCTAGTCCTCATCAGTGGTGATTAACTTTTTTGGAGGAAGCAAAGAAGCTGTAAACTTCTGCTCAAATTCACCAGCTTGACAGAGGGGCTTTTTCTTTTTCCTCTAAACCCCCAACTTTTTCATAGTTCACTTTTTTAAGCAAATGTGGCCTCTTTCAGGTGGTCCTGTCTCCTGTCCATGGTGGCACGGGCTCCTCCTTAAAGCCGGGGGGCTGGGGCAACTCATCTTGCTGATTCTGGTGGTGGTGCTGAGTGTGCAGGGTGAGTAACCAGCTTACCTACTTACCTAAAACTCACCCCAGCGAGCAGACTGGGAGAGGAAATCAGGGTTTATTTCAGCATTTCAGCCTTTGGAGGGGACAAGGTTATCCTGTAGAAATGCAATATCACCCACCAAGAGTAAACACTCTCTGAGTAAACCCGGATTATCCCCGCTACTGTTAAACAAGGTGGAAGATACAAGCTGTTTTTCAGGCTGGTTTAATTAACTGCATGAGAAAATGAAACCTGGTTTTGTGGGGTTTGTGACTTTTTATGCCCAGACAGCTGCAGCGTCTCACCCCGGATCATTGCTCCAAGTTTTTCAGGGCTCTCCACAGCCAGCAGTGACAAATGTCCCCCAGCCAGGTGGTGAGATCCAGGGAAGGAACCAGACGGAACAAAGCATGTTTTCATCCCTGGTGCAGTATTTCTGCAAGCCCCATGTGGAGAGTCCCAAAGGTAATCCCCCACTCCACCTGGCTCTGCTGGGAGATGCTCACATGGGACCTTTGTGGAGGCTTCTCCTGCAAGGACACCCTTAGGGCTGTGAGGCCATCAAGGTTTATTTGGCAAAGAGGAGTGTTTCAAGGAAGAATCCTCTTTTCCATGCAGTTTTTGCTGATCCCTCCTCCATGGAGAAGCAGGGTCAGTCCAAGGGAGGAGGTTCCTCACCATCCTTTCTCTGTCCCAACCAGCCAATAGTGTCCTTGTGGTGACCCAGCTGCAGTCATCATCCTTCTGTCTGGTCGATGAGCAGGAAAAACCTGTGAAAAACTCAAGGATGGGGAAAGAGCCAGGATGTGCGATGGGGAAGCCCTTAGTGCTTTCACCTGGTGACTGGGGAAGACCTTGACCACCCTTAGGGGCATCTAATGGTTTTTTCTTCTCTTCAGCCTATGCTGGCTGCCACCTGTGTCCACAGGACTGGCATCTCCATGGGGAAAAATGCTACTGGCTTTCCAAGAAATTGGGAAACTGGACTCAAGGCACAAAAAGCTGCAAAAATCAGAACTCTCAGCTGGTGGTGCTCCAGGACAAGAAAGAAAAGGTAAATAGGGAGAAGGCTTGAAAAGGACCCAAAAGTTGTGGGTTTTAGGTGGGTACGGAAGCAAAAAGTGCCTAGCAGCAGACAGGTTTGGGAAAGACTTCAAAGCACAGGGGACATTCATGTGTCATCAGTTTGGAAGTCAGATTTCCTCTGTGGCTTTGCACCCCATGAAACTCTCTTCAGAGAGATTTTGGAAGCAACTGATCACCTCTATTTTCCAGGAGCACATCAAGACTATTACAGGCAAAAGCCCACCACCAGTGTGGATTGGATTAAGGTCATATCAGAAGGAGTGGAAATGGGTGGACAACACACCCTTCAACCCGAAAATGTGAGTGTATCCACATCTTGTCGGTATAAAAGGCAGCTTTGCTCCCTTTCAGATCCAGTTCATGCCCTGACCCATCTCTTCAAGATGTTGGAGTCTTATATTTCCCTTTCCAAAGCTCTGCAGACCAAAAGCTGGGGTACCACACTGGAGCACGGTAACCCCACAGCTCCCATCAGACACATGCGGCAACACAGCTTTTCATGCTCCACACATGCTCTTCACAGATCTTACTGCAAGCACACCAATTCCTCTCAAATCTGGGTATCCACCAGTGAGAAATCGTGCAGCATGATGAGATAGTGTGGGAAAAGGGCAGGAGAACTCCCCCACCTCTCCTTTTTCTCTTCTTAAGCAATGTAATTTTTGTTCTGCAGGTTTGGCACCTCCCTGCAGGAGACGCACGAAGGGTGTGGGACACTGAAAGCCAAGGGCTTTGAGGTTCATAGATGTGATGCTGAACACAAGTGGGTTTGCAAAAAAAACCCTTTCCAGCTCTAACCAGTGACAACAGGAGCCAAGGAGAAATGCAATGCCTCCACCTGACATACGCCCTCCCCAAAATGCCCATCCCATGAGATGCTGCCAATATCTGGGGCGACATCAGCCCCATCCTCACCATTACAGCTTTGTGGGTGATTTCAGGGTTTGCAAATCCAATTCCCACAAGGATCAAGACCAGTCTGGGGGCACAGGCCCTGAGCTGGGAAACCAGAAAGGTCTGTGCCTCATGCACAGTGTTGATAGAGGTACAACATCAATAAAAGCTTATCAAAGTGATTTGCTTCAATTTATTGAAATAATTCAGGTTGAGAGCACAGGTGGCACACCATGCGGAGTTCATATAAACATGGCAAATTTCAACTCAAAAAACCTTTCCTGAGTGACAGATGTTACCTGTGTGTGTCTCTCCACGCACCGCTGCGAGTGTCAGCACACAGACTGATGCAGACAGCTGGGTTTTGCTCAGACTTTGGGGACTTGAAGGGTTTTGTTTGTCTTTTGCTTTGTTTGTTGTTGTTTTTTCTTTGGGATTATTTGTTGCTATTGGCTTGGAGTGGGTTTTTCATTTGGGTTGGGTTTTTTTTGTTGTTTGCTTGGGTTTTGAGTTTTTTGGGAGGCAGGTTAAGTTTTAATGTGGTTGGTTGGTATTTTTACCAAATTCCCTCCCCACCATTTTTTGACCCCCTCTTCAAGCAGAGAAACCTATTCACTGAAATTAATTCAGCCCAAATGCATAGCTTATGCACTTGAATGACTTACAAAGTCTGCTTTCAAAACAGCAAAGAAAATTATCAAGATTTCCTGCTGCAGTACTCCGGCAGCAATGGCCATCTGGCTTCCCTGGGCAGAAAGTCTCATGAAAATACAAATTCATATATTTTTGTGATAGCTTCCCATGTAGAGATTCACCACAGGAAGCTGTGCTCAGTTCTCCTCTATCTGCTGGGTGGTCCTGTTTACAGGATCTCTCACTTTTCCCTTCGAGAGGACATAGTTATCAGGTCTGCTGCAGACCCAGTTGTTACTGGTGTGGCTGAAGGATGAGCTGATCCTCCTCTGGTTCAGTTATGCGTATTGCTCACTACCCTGCACCTCAAGCCTGCAATGCCAACGTGCTCACAAAAGCAAGAAGAGGAAAAGAAGAAAACTACCTACTATTAAGAAAAGCTGTGATTTCTTCTTTAGGAGAGAAGGGGTAGCGTTTGGCTGAGGATATCTAATAGGGGATTGCTGTTCAGCATCCTTGGTCTATCCCAAAACTCCCATCAAAAGCCAGGAGCTGCCTGGACATGGCGTCAGAAGAAGGTCCATATCCCAGGATGGGTCATTCCCAGACCCACTAAGAAATCCCTTCTAAGTGGTAGCAGCAATACAACAGCGCCCCAAAGCCCTTTCCAAGCATATTAAGAGGGAGACCTGCCATAGGTGCCAACCCCAAGTGTCCAGGATGAACAGAGGGACCAACCCGCTGCTGAAGGCTGTGCTATCCATCCACCACCAGCTGCCACTTCTCCTTAGCAGCCCAAGCCAGTGGTTTTCTATACCTTTATAGCACATAATGAAAACTTGTAAAGAAACATCACAGTTTAGCCACTCTTGTCTTCCCCACCTCTTCTTTTCTGCCTCTGTCAATTACTCCACACAGAGATGGTGCTTTCCCCAAAGCATCTGCTCCTGGCTACAGCATTGGGCACAGTTTGGAGCCAAGCAGGTTTTGGGCTGGAATCTTAACTTTAATGTGGGGTTTTTTTGTCTTTCATATTTCCTGTCCTGGTGCTAGATACTCGAGCACAGATCTTACCAGTTCATCCATGGTGCTTATGATGGCCAGTGAAGCCCCATGGCCTTGCAGCACTCCTGATTGGTGGTCCAGTTGCCCTCCACCTCAGAAAAATAATAACATTTTCTTTGGAAACTAAGCCAGGTGTCTGGGCACACATTGAATAAATCTGGGTGAGGGAAATGGAATTCCAAAAGAAATTGAAAAAGAGAAAGCCAAGTGAAATGTGTGAGCAGTCCTAAAAAGCAGAAAAATGGATTTTATTATTTTTGTTCCTAGAAACAAAACTGAGAGATGACGAGAATTGAGGATGATGCTCTTGGGAACAGTGTGATTGAGGGAGGAGCCAGGTACCTGGATCACAGCCTCGGAGAAAAAAGGGAGACAACCCTGAAGCAAGTTTTGCTTGAGAAACATTTCTTGGTGATGGGAAAATATTGGGAGATGGAGAGGACTGCAAAGCTGGAAGGCAGACTAGATAGTTATGTTGTAGAGAATGTTTAAAGCTGTGACAGAGGATGTCATGCAAGTATAACACACATTTTACAAAATATGTATAATGTATGTGTTTATACACAGGATGCTACATCTTGATTGAGCTGATTTTTCACTCTATTCAGTATGACCAGGAGTCACCTCACTGGGAAAAGAACTAAATATTCTTATCAGTCTCCTGCAGAAATAAAAAATATTAATATGAAATTACAATATTCCATTGTTTGTTCAGCAAATGTGTTATCATTAAATAGTGTTGAAAGACAGTCACAGTAACTTTTTAAATGCATTTGCTCCAGACAGCCAGCATGTAGTAAAAAGACATTATATAATTTGGCCAATCAACCATACAGCATGACAGCAGTATCCTACTAACTGAGGGTGTAAGTATCCATATAGTACAAGCAAAAAGGAGATGCCAATCCCTCAGGGACAAGGCACAACACCCAAAAAGTGAAAGCTTTGCCTTTAGTGAAAGCTTTGACTTTAATGAAAGCATGGTGTTACCACAGCAGAAGGCCCCGTATACCAACACTAATCAAATGGGGGAACCTGATAGAGTGGAATCCTACTGTAGCTCAAAGGATAGCACTGCAGCAGTGGATAATAAAACTTGCATTGATTAACTGATTTGCCTTACATATATGTGCAAAGTCCTGTTTTGTCCACTATGGCACTCACTGATGTAATACAGGTGCTGTGGTCTGAATTCTGAGATTGGCAGCCGGCCATTACACTGGTGCCTGTGTACAAAGGTGAGTGCAGATGACAGGGGAAGAAAGATATCCAGGGTTACTCTCACAAGATAAAATGTGCTAGGGAATCTGCATATGTGGACGGGAAAAAATTAAGTACCGCAGATTACCATGACAACAAGACAAGATGTGCTTGAGACTCTGCATACTGAGATGAGGGACATGAACTATACTGGGTTACCATAGCAAAGTCTTCTCAAGCCCGACACCACACTTGTTTCTAGTCCTTCTCTTCCTTCAGGAGCCCATTAACTGTGTTCCGACTGAAGGAGGTCAGCACTGCTCCACATACGTGGCACAGCCAGATAGAAGATACTTTCAGAAGCTCCCATCACAGGAGGCAAGCTATACAGTACACTGTTAAGTATCTGGCTTAGAAAATACAGCAATGGCTTTGCGTTCCTGAAATGAAACACCAAGTTGATCACAATGGTTATTCTGCTTCAAAAGCTGCCACTGCCTTCACTTGGATGGGTTCTGTGTCCTCACAGAAGCAAAGACATGTATTCACTTCTCATCATACAGAAAACAAACCCTGCAGTTGGCAGTTTCCAAACAAAACAATGGTACAAAGTAGGCAATTTTCAAAACAAGCTAATAATGAGACTAACGTGTTTAATCCTATTCCAAGTTTCACCTTTTCTAGTCACTTTGCTTATTTGCCTTTCTAATGGATTCCAGCTTTACAATAACCAGGAGCTCCTCTGTGAATTTTTTACACACAAAAAGAAAGGCAATAGTCAGTTTTGCCATATGAGGTCTGATTTCTGATGTAGAAAGGACTTAGGCAGGCACTGGTTTGTCTCCTGAGGAGTATACTTTGTTTTTCTGAGGTGTTTTTTTTTTTTTTTTTTTTAATTTAGAAAGCTAAAAGAAGACAACAT
>JAWWMO010000096.1:43787843-43801475 GCA_035047845.1 Dendrocincla fuliginosa | reverse complement strand
AAGGTGCTAACGACTGCCTGGACAGCTGCTGCAAATGGTCCATTGTTCTTGGGAAATGAATAGAGGGGGTAGAATACGCAGCTTTGATCACACCCACACAGTGATAACTGGTCCCACCTGCTGAACTAGGACACAGGGTAAGGTGGCATATTGTGTTTCAAAGGTACTTCATATGCTACTAAAGCAAAGTGGGTTTCTGACATTGTCAACTCGAACAAGTAAAGTGGAAAATAATTAAAAGCTTCCTGTTTGAGGAACTGAAAATCCAAATACTATTTTTAGACAAGGCCTTCCACAGACCCTCTGCAATTCAAAACTCTGCTGTGCTTTTCTGAATTGCTGCTGTAGCAGCAGGTCTGTCTGTAAAAATGTGTACTGCATTTGGAAGACTCCAGCAAAGACAGCTCATACCTCAAATAATGGTATCAATACACACTCTTCCTCCTTTAGTGTATTGTTCTGATTGTACACAAGGTTCGGAATGCATCTAAATTTCAATAGCTCAATGAGCATAATCTACCTGCACCTTTTAGTTTGGGCAAAATAACCCCAGGCAGCACTACAGGCTGGGGGCAGAGTGGCTGGAAAGCTGCCTGGTGGAAAATTACCTGAGGGTGCTGTTTTACAGCTGAACATGAGCCAGCAGTGCACCCAGGTGGCCAAGAAGGCCAATGGTATCCTGGCCTGTATCAGAAATAGTGTGGCCAGCAGGACCAGGAAAGTGACTGACATCCTGTATGTGGCACTGGTGAGGCCACACCTCAAATCCTGTGTTCAGTTTTAGGCCCATCACTCCACAAAAGACACTGAAGTGCTGCAGTCAGTCAGCAGTGAGAGAAGGGCAGCGGAGCTGGTGAAGGGTCTGGAGTACAAGTCCTGTAAGGAGCAGCTGAGGGAGCTGGGGTTGTTCAGCTGAAAAGGGGCTCAGGTGAGACCTTATTACTCTCTACAACTACCTGAAAGGAGGTTGTAGCCAGGTGGGGGTCAGCCTCTTCTTCCAGGCAATGAGCAATAGGATGAGAAGAAATGGCCTCAGGCTGTACCAGGGAAGGCTCAGGGTGAACATCAGAAAGAATTTCTTCACTTGAAAGAGTGGTCAGGCATTAGAACAGACTGCTCAGGAAGGTGGTGGAGTCACCATCCCTGGAAGTGTTCAAGAAATGAATGGACAGAGTACTTAGTGCTGAGGAATAATTGACACAGTGGTGATTGGTGAAAGGTTGGACTCAAATTTTGGAGGTCTTTTCCAACCTTAATTCTATGAAAAGCCATGCTGGGATCTAGTAATTTTCAGCCTTGGCTACAACAGAGATAGGGAGAAGTCTTAAGGCTGCAGTCTATACCAGAGTATTAGTACAAATCCAGTAGCACATCCACTGATGGAAGTAGCTTTTTGTGACTTGGGCTCTGCAGCATTCTTTCACAGACAGACTAAGGATAAAGGAGCAAGCAGCAGCTCTGTCCCACATGCAGACTGGAGATAAAAATTTCTACTGAAGCTTGTTAAGTTGGACAGATACTCCAGAAAAGATGAATAAACACTGCCTCCTCCTTAATAGTTAGTTACTAAGGGAAACTAAGGGAAAACTAGTAACTTCGGGGAGGGGGGGGCGTTACGGAGTGTTGTATGTGAAGATAGTGAGGGCACACTCAGTCTACAGCCTCCACACAGACATTTCTGGAGAGGACAAATACTAGTGGGCAACCTTTTTGGCAAGCTTTCTGTAAAATGAAAGGAAAACTGACTGTAGTGATTGCTTCTGCCTATACTGTTCATTTATAGTAATGGGAAAGCTTTACAAATTCTACAATAACCGTCTTTTTTATTTAGGCTCAAGCATGTCTCAATATTGACAATGCTAAAAATTTGATGTGCAAATGCAGTCCAAGGTACGTCAACACCACAGCTCTGCAGCTGCCTACAGTCACCACAAAAGGAGATTGCAACCTGCATTACTAGGACACAGCTACCTTCAGACATGGCCTAGACATAGGTGTTTGTTCCTCAGGTTTTGCTGACTCTTCTTTAAGAACCCTTGATCTGGTGAGCGTAAAAAGACGGTTGGGAGAGTTCACTGAAAATAGCAGTGTCTGCATTACTTGGGCGGTTAAAAAGTGTGGATTGTGAACATTTGTAATTCCAGTTATCTAGTGAATAGATAAACACAAGAGAGGGTCAGAGACAAGAATCTCATGAAAACTAGTCCAATTGTTACAATAAAACTTGCTATAGTAATATCCCAAAGTTAATAATTTTACCATTGGAAATCATGGCACTGGCATTAACAAGCAGTTGTTATTTTCAAAGATCTTAGAAAAGACATATTCACATTCATAGTGAAGATTATCTAGCTACAGTCTTACCAGATTACACTTAATGTTTCAGTACCTAATGTCTTTTTACTGATAAGGTCTTAGAGAGAGGTTTTGCCAAATGTGTTACACGTCACTGAAACTCCATTTCCCATGCCTGCAAGATAGCTCTCTGAGGGCAGAAATATAAACATAGCAATAAGGCAAATCATCCAAGCAAGTGTTAAGTGTAATTTAAGCCAAAAAATCAACTACCATCTGCGCAAGGAAACCTACCAGAAGATGACTCTTCCATGAGATCAGCCTATCTGTAATGCCAGTTTTAGTCTGAAATGGCTTTTTGCAGAATAGTGGTCATGGTTCTCCACAGCTTCTGACTAGCCCCAATGAATCACACATTCAAGAAATGTGCTTTCATATCGTTATCATTGCTTCATTTAATGAGTAAGTCAATCCATGTGCTTTCTAATGAAATATTCTGAAATGTTTCCTTCACCAGTTAGTATCTGCAAATGTATTTTCCAAATAAGAGACACGAGAGTAACTGTGTTTGTTACAGTCAGTTATTATATTTTAAAAATTAGGTATATATCGTATAAAAAAATACAGCATTACAGTGAGAACCACAGGCAACACAATTCTATCTTAATGTAAGTTAAGGACAGTAGTGGACTTTAATTATTGATCAGTCTGGTAAACTACTTCAAGAAATTCTTGATTGCTGAATCTCATGTAATCAAGAGTGAACTATGACAGATGAGCAGAAGGCTGATCTATTTTCACCTGGGAGTGGCAACATTTTTCTGGCTCACATCTGGCAACTTGGTTTGGAGGAAAGCATAGATATGTGGCCAGATCTTATTGGTTTCTGTTCCAGAGAAGGATTTCAGTAATCCTTTTTCCCTAAGGAAGAAGAAGAAGAAAGCATTCAGAAATAGAATTGTTTAATTGTTCCAAAACCTCTGCCTCACTTCAAGATTGTCCTGGCAGAACTGAGCAAATGCACATGTGATTTAGCACCAAGAACAGCCATAACTGTTAGAAATTAGAAATGCAGGTTGGACATTCATTACTCTGTTCCTCAAACAGCAAGCTATTGGCCATGTCAACTCACAAAACTGACTGCTGTCTGCAGAGCACTTAACAAACACAGTAAAGATAAGCAGCAATCTAGTCACATAGCACATGCTGTCATCCAAACAACTGTGATTGTAAAGTTGCAGCTCATGGATGTGCATCAGAACAAGTAAGATAATCAGGCACAATTAAGTTATTCTGAGTTAGTACCTAGTTTTATCTGTATAGTATATTATTAATAATAACAATAGCTGAGGCCTATGTCTTACTGTGGTGCTTTGAGGCATTTTCACTTCAGAAATCTAACAAAAATCAGGAATAACATTATCAATCTAGAAAAACTCCTTTAACCACACCAAAGATGGAGCTTCTAATGTTCTGCTCAACAGTCCTGGTAGCACATAATGAAGGATGGTAGATACAGACATAGAGGAAGGACAATCGCTTCATGGTGTTGCCAGAGTCTGATATCTTTGTCTGGGGAAGTTAAAAGTCTACATGGTGACCTACTATTATCTGTGTATTAGCAGTGTGATGCTGCTTAACATTAGAAGAAATTGTGTATAATTTTGGCTCTTAAACAGTATTTTTTTATCACTCCACAATGCAAAAGGCAAATTCTCGCATAGCTACTTATTCCCAAGGAGTCTTGCTAGCTGGGCCCATCAGTCCTGTTCTTAGGACAGCCACTTTTAAATGTTCATGGAATAGTTTTTCTATATCACTTCTTGACCCTTCTTGACCCCTTGCACTTGTGAGAAGGGCTTCTACTTATACATTCAGAAGACAAAATACTGTTGAGATCTTCCAAATAAAAGGAACTCTCTCAGTTACCTTACTCATCAGAGCTGTGTTGCTCAGAACAGTACTGTATTTTGAATAATGCACAGTGCTCTTTATAAAGCTAAATATGGCTACAGTGACAGGCTATTTTACTACACAGGTTCCTGAAGAGGTCTCGTACAACAGTGGAAAACAAACATGCTCATTCTACTGGGTTGATTTCTTTCAGAGTTCATGAAAGCTACCCAGCTACCCACACCTCACTCAGTGTTGTAGTATAATACATTCCATAACTGGAGAGATCTGTTCCTTGCTATGCTAGTGTGAAATGACCCTTTAGAATATGGAAGAATAGATTTTACTACTTACCGATAATATTCTAGAACAGGTTTTGTTTGTGCATCATAAGCCTGCAGCCTCTTGCTAACCGTCTCTGGCTTGTCATCATCACGCTGAACAAGTGGCTCACCAGTAACATCATCAATGCCCTAATCATGGTTAAAACCAAACACTGAAGTACATTTTTTTATTTCTGGTTAAGTATGTTTTGTGTAATTTTCTATTTAAATTAGAATCAGCTGCCAGTTAGTGAGGGTGTAGATTTCTGCTTATATAGAGAAAGACTGCTGCTCCTATCTTATCTGGAATACAGGTGGTTGAATTTCCAGTGAAACAGGCTGTCAGTTAGAAACATTTTCTCAGGATTGCCAATGAACAGATCACAGTAACTTGACTAATTTGTCCTCTGGGGCATTCATAGAATACGGGAAATACGTAGACAAAACCTTCATGTACAAAGGAAAACAATATTCTTGTTAATATGTTTCTCCATAACAGGAAATAAGAGACCAACTAGACCTTTGTTTGACAATACCAAAATGGCCAAAGGAGTTAATGGCCCTTTAAGTTGCAAAATGGAAGAGTTATCATTTGGCAACAGCTGTATAAAAAATGGTGTAAAAGTCAGGTGAAGCTTTCCCTACAGAGGTAGGGACGTAATGTGTGAACTATAATCTCTTTTTCCTATTAAGTAAGTAAATATTTTGCAGGTCTATTAGATACAACTGTATTTCACCTGTTCAGCTCTATCCCATGATTTCAATTACATACTGCAATCTAATATGCTGTGACGTGCCTGCTAATGAGTGAAAGGTAAAGCAGTATTCTAATAGCAGAGCTCTCTCAGCTGAAGCCTACTCTTTGGTAGGTCTGATAATTCTCTGTTGCAGTTTGCCTGTGCTCTTCTGCAATTAAAAATAACCATGATTTTAACCACCTTGCTTTAAACAAAACAAAGACAATGTTTTCAGTTGCTCACTTCCAGTGCTTACCTGCTACTTCAAGCTGGCATCTTTTCCTGCAACACCGAAATCCAAAAACTACAGAGCCTGATGCATTTCTGATGTAACTTTAATAGAGCTTCCAGGTGAAATGTGATGCCAAAACAGCTAAGTTGTTTAGAGTTGTGGATGAAATACAGTTTAAGCTGAATTGCTCTAAGGCAAATCCTAATTCTTCAGAAACTTTAAGGTAGCAATGTACAATCTTTATCTTTGAGTTTCTCTTTAGGATATCTCAAGCCATAACCTCTTGCTGAGAGGCTTCCCTGAGTTGCAAGTTTCTACATCCAGTTTTGCAGTACAGCAACTCTTCCCTTGAAAATACCCATCCTGGTTAAATATAAATACAGGGAAAGGATTAACTGAATTCCTCTAACTGATGATTCGGTGTACTTCCTAGATGCAAAGAATTACTCGTCTGGAGGAAGGAAAAGGAAACTACATTTTGGCTTGTACAAGCTGCAAACAGGCTACGAGTATGCCCAGATCCTATGCCACTGTGCAGGGCAGACAGTATTCCAGATCAGTGAATAGCTTTAACAAGAGCTTATGAAAAACCATGGTGTTCCATTCTGCAGGAGACAAATACACTGTCCATCAGGTTGAGGTTCTACCAAGTCACTAACATACCCTCAGAGGCTGCGTGTTACCAGAAAGATACTGTGCTCCCAAGGGATGAAAGGAGCCCTTTTCTTCTGAGCTACTGTGTTTTGAAACAGCATATGCAAAAAATATTTTACTGCAACTACCAAGTACAGCAATTATTTAGTGCCACACCAACATGTATTACTTACCTGCACTTTGGGAGGACTGAATTCAAGATTGTAGACTCTGCCACTGGCGGGGTGGATCCAGCGTGCTGTGAGCCGACACTTTATGGTCTCAAATGGCACATCTAGGTCAATCACAGTGTCTACATGACATTCTTTATCCAGGGCTTCTGCCTGAGCGACGGTTCTGGGGAAACCTTTTTAAAGGAAACAACTCCATAAAATTCCAAAAGTAGACTTATAGTGAAAATTACCTGGATTCAGTCACTGGAGAAAATAATTGTCAAATAGAACAAAAAGAAAAAGCATTATCATACTCTAAAGGTTGAAAAGACATCAGATCTTCCCAGTATTTTTCAGCGTGTCATGGCATTTTAACTTGTTAAATGCCTCCCAGGTTTCATTTCCTCATTTTAGTTAACCATATTCCCAAAATGTAACAAGTAAATGCAAAAAGACCCCGTACTCATATGAACTACATAACACCACCTTGCATAAAAGCATTTAGAACAATAAAAGCTTCAATGAAAAGCTTCACTCAGATATATGGAACAACCCAGAAACATTTGTGACATCTTTTATTTCCATAGGTGTGTAAGTCTGGCTCAAGGCAGTGACCATTACAAACCTGTTCTATTCAGTTGCAGTAAGCCAAATATATTTACCATAGGCAGCACAGAATTAATGTTATATAAAAGAGTAGGTTTAGAAGGGGTTCTAGAAGTTCTAGTGTATCAAATTGTTCTCCAGTATGATGACTGTGAGAACATTCAGGCTGCAGAGGAACCTGTCTCTTCAGTTAAAAGACACCGCATTTTGCCCCATGAGCTCTATAGCTCCCTACTCTTGTGCCTTCAACTATTAGAGAAACTTAGTCGAATTTAAGAAGGGGTATATCAGGAAACAAAGAACAAGAAAGCCACAAAGAATTTAAAGTGAAAAATTGAGCACAAGAACTTCAGTGGTCAAAGCTACTGCAGAACACCCTGCTGCATTATCGGTTAACTGGAACAAAACTCTAGCCTAGTCTCGTAATTCAGTAGCTTGTAATTTTTATCATACTACAGAAGTAAAGTTCTCCATAAAGGCAAGTACTGATAGGCACAAACTTCATAAACATTTCTTGCATAACACTTGTTGATTGGTCCATTGCCTGAGTAAGGAACCAGCAAAGAACTAGCTTTACCACAGGAGAAAAAAAAAAAAAGTCTTAAGGCTACTGTCTTGTCTAAAACATTATAAAAGTGCTAATTAACTCAGGAAAAGCTCTTGCTTGTGCACTAAGTCTCATGCACCTGGTTTGCATCACAGTCATCAGCTGCCCGTATAGTGTTTCTCAAACATTCACATTATCTCATAGAAGTACTTCTAAATATTAAGAGCAGAGGGAGAGCCATGGCTTCAGCACTGCTGTTCTCACTATTGGCAAGCTAGTCAGCCACCACACGTTTAAGTTATGCAGCTGAAAAATGAATTTGCTGTGGGACTGAGTAATGAAAAAACATCCTCAACAAAGTAAAATGCCTTTACAAAAGCATTTCATTGAAATAGAACTAGTGCTTCCTGCATACAGCATTTTCTGGATACAGAAAAAAACTGCAAGATAGGATGAATTATGAAGATTCCAGGAACACAGAGAAAAGTGCTCTGAATTATACTGCACATAAATCTAAGCACATTATACCTACAGATGCATATGATTTAGACTGCTACATCTGCTACGAGATGTATCTGCCTGTCATGTAGAAGTGTGGTGTGATACCCAGAACTGTGATGCATGGATGTAATTTTAGTGAGCCAGGGGGCTACATGCCTGGTATTAAAGTTAGTCAGTTCCACAGGAAAATACTAGTGAGTATACAAGCAGTTCAGCAACTGTAGTTTGAGCTAGCTGACTTCAACGGTTTGTTCTGCATTGCAGTTAATCCAAAATCTTTAGTTTGATAACATTTTTCAATGAACAGTGTTGTTCCTACAAAGCCCATTATGATAGATCTATCCCTTGATGTAATTCACTCAGTCTCATTCCAAATGCTGATGCACACAAAATTTTTGCTCCAAAAGTTTAAAGGCAGCAGCATGTTAACATATAGTAGAAACTGATTTCTTCTCTTTTGGTCTCCATATAATTTTCCTGTTAATAGCTGCTAGTGCGTGCAGCTATGTTGCTACAAATCCAGATCCACAAGGCTAGAACTGTGCATACACAGGCCCTGGAACTACAGAAAAAAACCAGTATCCACAGCTCTTTGCTTTACTGATTAATAATACTGATTCATTGTGCTGGTCACTATGGAATGAAGCCTTTGTCTCAGGGAGGAACATTACTGTGAGTAAGCCACCAGAACAGATTACTGTACTTAGAAGCAATTATCATAAAGCACTAAGGGACAGAGAACATGGGATTTTTAACTCCCCCTGAAAAAAAGGCCACAACAGTAACTTTTTAGTTTTATCTAATGAAATATGTTGTGACTAGAGTCCTAAAACACACACATCCAGCCTAGGCACTGTCTTTGTGCTGTGCATCCAACTGTACTCTCATGGGCTGGAACAAGTGCCATCCAGTTCATGAAGACAGCAGCAAATGCATTTTCTCTCTAATGTGAATGCTGAAGCAATGAGCTTATACTACAGAACTGCAAAACAGTTCACTCTAGAGAACAGAACTCAACAGCAAAGGAAAGAGGCCTTTTAGAGCACTAACCAAGGGGTTTTTGTTAGTGATTTATTACGCACCACACTGCTGTGGTTCTTTTCCATACTTACCATGTTACTGTACCACATGCCTCCCTTTCTGTTTAAATAATTCCTCAGCCCCATCCTTCAAAATTTTCCATTCCCCAAGGAATTTAACAAGAAAAGTCTTTAAAAAAAGAAAGTTCTCAATGCATATATTAAGGGGGAAATATCATAAAAACTACCAGAACTGCCAGTTTTGAAATTTTACTGGAGTATTGAACTGCCCTTTTCAACATGAAGTAAATATCCCTGTAACGAGCTGAAGGCAGGATGCATCCAAAATGTTGTTCAGCCAAAGAAATTGGGGCAGACTAGCTGCTGAAAGTTTCACAACAAGCTGGCAACAAGCGACCAAAGCATTCTGAGCTTTCCAGTGCAGACTTTCTCTCTGTATATACTGGTATCAAATATGCTAACTTACCATCCAACAGCCAGTTGTACCGATCTAGAGTTTTTAGCTCATTCAGCATTAGTTGTGTCATGATGTCATCTGGAATAAGCCGCCCTTGATCAACATAGGACTTGGCAAGGATTCCAACTTCTGTGAAAGTAAGAGAAGTTGCATTACACTATCTCTGACCTCCAGCAAGCAAAGACCTCTCACAAGCCTGCCAAAAATTTGTTTTGCTCGGGATGGCACAAAAAAGTTGTAAACAAGACAGGCAGTAGGCTTGCTAAAATTAAAAAAACAGATGATCAACTAGGATCTGACCATGCAAATGTGTATCAAATTAATTTGATCAGTTTGTAGCTTAACAGATGGCAACAGTGCAGAACACACCTCTATCCCCAAACCCTCTGAATAAGTTTACTAGTAAGTATTTGAAATATTAAGTTCAAAAAACTAAAATCAGGAGAGGCCATTAGACAAGAGTCTTCAAAGTAAAAAATATAAAGGATATGAGTTTATTAAGATACCTCAGATTTCCTGTAAAAGAAGTTATTTTCTCAGTTAGTTACCAACTTACACTTAGACATCACTACAAAGAGAAATGTCGTTGGCATTTAGGAGGGCAGTATGCAGTGGGCACTTGCCAGATATGTATTTTTATGATTACTAGAGTTACAAGAGGATGTTTACAGATATTGTAAACTATTTATGGCAGCACAGTGACACTAGTATTTTCCCATGGAACTGACTAACCTTTAATACCAGTCATGTAGCCCCTTGGCTCACTAAAATTAAATCCACACATCATGGTTCTGGGTATCACACCACGCTCCTACATGACAGGCAGTAGCGTGTTGTAGTTCACCCAAGTAAGGCGCAGAGCCAGGAAGAAATTCCATTGTGTCCCAGGCACAAAGTCTCTATAGCTTTCATTTAAAAACAATTACCCAATTATGTTAAGTCACCCAGAGTAGCAGCTAGACTGGTTTTATTGTGGACCTGCAGAAACCTTTACTTGAAGCCAATACGGATCTAATTACAGATAACTAAACGGAAGAGAAAATGGGATGGACTGACATAACTAACACATGATACAACCGCTTTCAGCAGAAAGCAGTGAAAAATGCCAATCCCATCACTTGATGCATGGAATGTGCAATAGTACAGAGGCTCTTCTTTAGATAAGGCAAGTGAAAAGTAGTAGATGCAAACAGTAGCTCTGGTGATGACCAAAAAACCCAAACCAAACCAAAACCGCAAACCTAAAAATAAAAAACAAAAACACAATCACCCCCAAAAAACAATGAAAAGGCAATTTCCCCTTACTGGGTGTTCATATCTGTAGTCAGGCCTTGAAAAGTATGAAGACCATGAAATAGGTACTGAGTCTGGCTGGGTATGAAGTATATCTTCTTTTCCCCACCTTCCTTCTTCAAGGTCAGCACATCAAACCTCTTACTATTCTAGAGCACTTAAAACCATGTACTCTGCAAAAATAAGGCTGGGAGGAGGAATAAATCACCTCCAGATAGTTTAATGTGTACTTGATGCTTGGATCTGCTACTGATTTACATGGCAGCATTGCTCTAGCCACCATGATCTAAAAATGTGTGTGAGGTAAGGTTCACAGAGACAGTTCGAATATACCTTGTAAGGACTGATGAGTTTTTGGGCCTTGAGAGGTTTAGAATATGGCAAGCTCTGAGGTCCTATTATTAGATCAACAGAGATGGAAACATACTGCTTCTTACCTCTCTTTACAGAGCTGAGGTCATTTAGGAAGTTACTATTACAGCAGGAAAAAATAGGCAAAACTGTACACAAATAGTTATATGTTAGGACAAAAAGTTTATACACTAGATCATAGCTTTTTTGTTGTTGTTTCCCTGCTGTTCAGAGTGAGATTTTGTGAGGTTTTGTTGGTTTTATTTAGTTCTGGGTTTTTTTTCACCTTGGGTCTGAAACGACTACAGGCATGGCAATTTTTGGAGTTAAAGACAACACAAGTTTCTTTCCTTTCTAGGTGGTAACAGGTATCCACGTTTCACGGTTTTACAAAAGACTGACATGTTCCAACCACATTACATCAAAGATGCTCTAGCCATAACCAGACAATAGTTTCCTTAGCACTAGAGAACTGGTCACAGACTCTCCGCTCTCCAAAGTGGCAGAATGTGATAATAACTGCAAATTGCTACAGACACTCAAATCTTCAACAGGACTTTTCAACAATGTCCATTTCCACAAGACAGCAAATGCCAAAATTTGCACCATATAACAATTGTTACTTATATCTAATTTTCTAAGTGTTTTAACTGCCCACCTTAGCATAACACATTTCCCAAAGAACTGGGAATTGCAGGACTCTTCTATTACGATCAAAACTCATAAACAGTTTGACTTCACCAAACTTGTCAAAGCTCTCTGAGTTGCCTCTCAGTCATTCTCCTATTTTCAGTGTACTACTTATTCCTGCTACCTCATACTTCATCTCAACTCTTTGGAGACCATTTCTGCAACTAGTGACTGACTTTCAATGAAATGACAATAGAACTTTATCTGAGCTAATCAGTGAATGAAAAAACTCTGGAGCAGATTCTGTTAAATTCTATGCTAGCCAAATCAGAGATAACTATCACCACTTACATCCTCCACTGACTCCCCTCTCTCATTCAGGGTTTTACCATGTCTGCTACATTTTCATTTCACACCTTTGCTTTGCGTCACATCCTTTCATCTGTCCAACCCACACAATTCTTTGCCTAATCACCTCTTTCCACCACTTCCTGGCTCCCTCCTCAAATCATGCAATGCAATATTTCTTCTTGCAATTTCCTCTTCTTGCACACCCTTCATCTTGATTCTGATGCTTTATGATCCTTCTTCCAGAACATATTCAAAGAGCACAAAACGCAAAGTATTTAGTATATAACATGAACCCCAAAACACTTGGTAAAAATAGCACAATTCTTTTGCCTTCCAAAACGGCTCCCGCTAGGTTTTATACTGAGAGTTCATAACAGAATAGATTTGTAACCCTTGGTAAATGAAAACTTTTGATTGTACAACCAAACAGACAGAAATAGAACGAATATGATCAGATGTGCATGCACAGGTGGTGCTCTTAGCAAATGTTTAACTTGTGGATATCAGCTGTAGTAAAGTCGGTCACTGTGCCAAAGTCATTGTTCTTACTGGGTAAACAGAATTTGTGTGAAGATATGTGGAAATCATATCACAATTGATACCACAATGCAGGTAATTTTTCACCTTCAAACATGTTTATGAGTTTCCAAAAATAAAGAGACTGCCAGTTACCTAAGGGTAATAATACCATGATACTCACAAGTGAATGTAGTCCTCTACAGTTTCGAAGTGGTGGAAATCACAACACTCTCACTTCATCACATGCAACCTGAAATGATTCTTACAAGTTCTCTCACCCCACATGAGGAAAAGCAGGCATAGAAGTCAGGAGGAGACCTTTCATCATTGCAAAAATCCACTAGAGACAAGGCCTGTGGCCTCTCAACAGAGGCCAGAGGTTAAGCTAGAATTATATTGCAAGGATAATTCACATCATTGCCTAATACAAGCCGTACTGTATGCAAACACAGACCACGATGAATCCTAAGCATAGTATGAACTTGTAAGACAATACTTATAATTCTAAAAGCACAAGATAAGCAGTTTAAAAATTTTCCCATTGTTTTTTTGGAAAGCACCCACTACCATTATGCCTGTTTGTTTGGGACAACGCCTTCTAATTTTTTAAGAGCTGTTACTAATTCTAGGTGCCCCTACTTCTAGCCATGAAATGGAAATCTAAAATAGTCTAATTGCCCAGAACCCTTCCTCATGCCCTGTCCAGCGACAAAAATGGTCAGAAACTATCAGAGCTATTAGAAACACCTACAAAAACTACTGTGTGCTTACAAAAAACACCTGGATGATGAAACGATGAGGTGGAACAAAACAAGTGAAACGAGATAACCCCGTACACCCTCACAAACAGGACGCCAAGTGACAGCTTGTGGAGGGAGGGCGGAGGATGCGGGGCCCCTGCCGGTGTGAGCTGTGTGAAGGCACCGCGGGGCCACGCAGGGCTGGGCTGGGCAGCACCGACACCCCTGCAGGGAGCGCCCCAGGGCTGCCCCCGGGTGGGACGGGAGGGGAGCGGCGTGCCCGGCCGGGCCGCGTGTCCCTGCGCGGGGTG
>JAWWMO010000096.1:43705322-43715737 GCA_035047845.1 Dendrocincla fuliginosa | reverse complement strand
CAGGTTTCTTCAGTGAAGCTAGTTGGCTCTGCAACAGGTAACAGTTGTCAGCATTGAAACTCTAAACAATCTTTATTCTGTCATTGGGAATATGCATAGCATGTCATAGAGTCATAAAACCATAAAGGTTGAAAAAAACCTTGATCTTCAAGTCCAACCTTCAACTGAGCACTGTCGTGCACACTAAAACCACAGCATGAAGTGCTACATGTACTTGTTTTTTGAACACTTACAGGGATGGTGATTCCACCACTTCTTTTGGCTGCCTATTCTAATGCTTAACCACTCTGTCAGTTTTCATAATATCCAGTCTGAACTTCCCTTGACATAGCCTAAGGCCATTTCCCCTTGTCCTTCACTGGTTACTTGAGAGAAAGGACCTACCACCACCTCACCACAACCTCCTCAGATAGTTGTAGAGAGCAGTAAGGTGCCATCTCAGTCTCCTTTTCTTCAGGCTAAACAACCCCAGTTCTCTCACCAGCTCCTCACAGGATTTCTGTTCCAGCCTCATCACCAGCTTTGTTGCCCTTCTCTGCACACACTCCAGCACATCAATGTCTTTCTTGTCTTGAAAGGCCCAAAACTGAACACAGGATTCCAGGTGTGACCTCACCAGTACTGGGGGCAGGAGACAATCCCTACCCTAGTCCTGATGCAAGCCAGGATACCATTGGCCTCTTGTGTTGTGGTGGCTCAAGATACCATTGGCCTCTTGTGTTGTGGTGGCTCAAGTTTACTGAGGAATAGCAGTCACTTTTACTGGTATTTTTTCTTACTGCACTAACAATGGAAATATTAAAAAGGTGATTTAACTTGATCGTACTCAAGTGCTCTACTGAAAGATACCTTGGGAAAAAAACCCAAACCTTTTTTTCTGCCCTAAATCAATGTCTAAAAGGATCTTTGTTTTTTTTTTTTTTTTCCCAATAAAGGTATTTTCTCCTACTTCTTCTCATTTTCTGTCACTTTAAAGTATGGTTTTTGTAGGTTTCATTTATTCTACCTTCGTAAGAAAAAAAGATCTGAAAATCTCAGCAACAGGAGGGTATGTGATTTTAATGGTCAAAAGCATTAGTGGCATTTGTAATGCTCAAAGGCATAAGATGCCTTTGAGGTGTCTCCAGATTACATCTTGTGTTTAAAGAGGAAGTAATGACCTAATCCTTGACTTAAAAGTCCTAGTCACCACCCCCTGAGGCTCAGTAATGTGATCAAATGCTGCTCCACCAGCTTTTTCCAGCCCACTAAAAGCATAGCTAAATGTTGTATGGAGAGTGAGCAAAGTACTAAAGAAATATTTGCTAAGGATTAAAATAATAATTTCTCCTTGTCTCCAAAAAGGGAAGGAGTTGAACAAGGGAGAGGAGAATGGGACTCACCCAACCACCCCTGGTATATTTTTAATAGCAGCTATTCCTGCTTCTTATTTCTGCATACATGTAGCTGTGATTGGGACACCATGGGAATGAATTTTTTACCCTGTGGTATGGGATGGGATCCTTTCTTTGTGCTCTGCAGATTTTTTAGGCTGAAGATAGTGAGGATACTGAACCCAAGGGAACTGTGAAAGGAGGGTCCTTGGTGGGGGGTGAAATAGAGTTGGTTTACTTGGGTGAGTGTGGGACCTGATTAGGAGAAACCATATCTGACAGAGATAGGAGGGGAATAGAAGAGTCTTATATACTCTTTTGTACAAGACAATGTAGAGGTGCAGAAGATAAAGCAGTACAAATATCTACCCTTTTCCTAGTTTTCATGATTTCTGTCCCTCATAAGACTCAGTGTGTTGACTCTGCCTCTGTCTTCCACCTGAACTGATCCTCCTGCTTTTTCTTCAGATCTTTTCCTGCCATGAATGACCCCACTGGTGTTTCTCACTGCCTACCCTCTAAATAATCCATGAGAAGGTGTTTTCTTCTCAGGGATGGTTCAAACTTCTTCCTAAGTTTTCAGTTGTGTTTCCAAGGGTTAATACAGAATGCTTTGGTAGAACTTGACTGTGGCTGTATGCCTTCACTTTCCTTCCTCTTTTTTTTTTTTGATTTTTGTAAGAATCAAATGGCATCCAGACTTTTGCTCATGTTCACTAGTTACTGCATGTTTTCCTGTGCCTACCAAGATCAAGCATGTTCCAACTTGCTAGTTTCTTTCATTTGCTTATGCAGAATCATTGGTTTCACCTTATGCATATTAAGGTTATGCCTGCCTATGAAGCCATTAATTTTTAATTAGTTTTCAACACCTTATATTAGTTTTTAATTCATTTTGAACAAGGTAGAGTAAATGCTAAGTCATGGAGATCATAGAACCAAATTTCAAATCTGGTTCTATGCTCAGTTGTGGGCAAGAGAGGAGATGAGGATTTCTCTTTGTTAGAAAAATTGCTTGGGATGAAGAAAGAGGAAAAGCACCTGTGATTTGAGACATTTGGGCTCAGATTTGGCATACTAATCTGTGCTTTTGACCTAGTAATATATCCCATACTCGAGGACTATTCAGGCAACATGCAGGTTTTAGAGTAAAAGATCCTCAAATCTTGGTAGAAGGTCTCACATTCTACTGTAACTGTCAGTTTCTGATACATGTAATTCTGTCCTCTTCTCTTGATTCTTTTTTTTTCTTTTTTTCCTTTTTTTTTTTTTTCTTAGTGATTTGCTTGTTTTACCAGTTCCCCACTCTTTCTTCTTTCTGGAGAAGACTGTGTACAACACATAAAATAGTCTCAAATCATCAGTGTGACTCAACTGCTGTGCATGCTTTGCATAACAGTACACAGTCTGAGAGGATGATAATTTGGTTTTAGGAGATTTTGACATCGGATGGGATGATATCCTTCATCAAAGGTTGCATCCTTCCATTACACTGTCTTATTGTCAACAAAAGCCTGTGTCTTTTAAAAAGGAGCACAAGTGATGATTTACCACTTCTAAGGTTATATTTATTTTAGAGGGTCTCTAACATCCTTTGCTGATTTTGGGTGTCATCTAACTGCCTTCACTTCCTTTCTCAAAAGAACCTATTATTCCCTTACTTGCAATTCTGTCTGTCTCAAGTGACTGACAGAATCTGTCCCAGCTTACACACTATCCTTAGATGTGGTCATGGTAATGTGTGCTGCTTATGCTAGTAGCTTCATGAGGTCGTGTTAAATGGTGATATTGTCTATGAACAGTTTTCAGGGGGATGGGAGGGGAAACATCTGCTAAATGAGATAAATTTCACTTCTCTTAGAGCGTCTCAGTCCCATATGGGGATGGAAGAGTAACAAGAGCCTGTTTCTGTGAGTTTGTGTTATTTATTGCTCAGAAAAATGGAGAGGGCATTAAATCCTACATACTAATGGCATTTAGACTGTAGCAGTACCACAGAATCACTAAAAATCTTGGTTTTGTTGCAGGCATGAGGGATATCATGGTCACCTATGAGGTACTGAATAATACACCCACAACCTTAAACAGAGATGTTCACAGGAGTGTCATGTTTGTTACTTAATTATCTCTTTACTGAACTCTAAAGAGTAGTTGAGGTTGGATATCTTAAACACTTTGCAGAATCACTGTATTGTGTTTCTTCAAGAGGTGTTAAATATATTGATATGTGACCATATCTTTCCTTCAATGCTTTTTTTTTCTTGCTTGGTATGATTTGATTTCTTCTTCACACTCTTCGTGTTGAACTCTGTATGTTTGGGAGAGTTTCTTTCTCTTTCCCTTCCCTGAAGTTTTGACTATATACTGCAACTGGAAAATGAAACTCAGACACTGTATGGGAAGAGTTATGGTAAGGGCTGAATTTATTTATTTTTTTTCTTTTGTCAGTGCTTAAGCAGTTTAGAGTTTGCTTTTCCTTCATGGTTTTACTTAGTTTTTCAAGTATTTACCTTCCTTGAAAGGAATTATGAGATCTTTCTTTGCAATGAAATTTCTATTAATATTTTGTGAAAAAAAGAATTGTGTTTATATCTGGCCTACCAGTGTTTCACAGCATGAACTTAGGGAAATCATTTAGACCCTTGTACTTATATTATATATGGAAAATACAAAAGGTGACAGTGTTTTGTGTAAAGTACCCAATTACTGAAGCGCAACAGGAACTGAAAATACAAGATTACTATGCATCATTACAGAGTTGTGCAAATAGGTAAAGATTGTCTAGAATAATGGAAATGATCTAATGCCAATGAGGCTGTCTGTCACTGACAGAAGCATGCTCTGTTGTTTGCAGCAAAGCTGCATTGTGGGGTTTTGTTTGTAAAAAAATTTGATCCTAAAGAGCGCTATCAGTGATCTAAAAACTTAAGGCCATGGTCTGACTTCTGTTATTTGTTTGGTAGTTTTTTACATTTTCTTTTTGTCTGTAGACCCGTAAGAGGGATGTAATTGCTCTAATGACATCATTTGCTTTAATGAAAGGAAAATTAATACAGTTATTATTTGATATACTGACAGACAAGTATCGTGACTCTGGGTATGGGTGGACTGTTTCTTGCATGTAAGGTCAAGGTCCTTACTAAGTATGAATTAAGGGGAAAAAATGTATTTAGAAGATTGCTTATAGGTAGGTGAGTAGATGTGGAAAATGCTTAAGGGCAGGAGAGGATGTCCATTTATAGATACTGGAATGCCTGTTCAGAAGTGGTCCATCCAGGTGTTATTGATTCCTGTTTAGGATTTTTAATTGCATTTTGCTTGCTAGTTGGAATATATATTTAACAAGTTCCAGAACTACTAGTATTTTTAGCAGTTTGTAGTTTGTTTAAGAGCTCAAAGCTTGCATAGAGGAGAGACCATGGTCAGTTTTAAACTTCAAGTTCATTTCAGTGGGTCTCAGCAGTTTTCTAGTACCTGAAATTGTATGCACAAAAACCTGTCTCTCAGAGTGACAAGTTCAGATGGTGATACGTCTTACTTGGTATACTTTGCAAGTTACAAAAAACCTTACCTGTAATACATTGTATTGCACTTGCAGTCTAGACTTGGCTCCAATTTACGTAATTGATTGTATTCAATAGAATAAAAAGTGTCAAAGAGTCTGCAGTATCTTTAAATTTTTGATTGGGGGCTAGCTGAGTTTTTCACTGTATAGTGGTTGTATCTTGCATTTGTCATCTTTTTGTTTGCGACATTCTGTTTTGCCTTGGAAAGTGGTTCATGCAGTCTGTGCTTCTTTGAAACAGCTTGTTTCAAACCCTGCAGATAGATCTGAAATTCTTACTTTGTCAGAGCTGAGGTGAAGCTGCAAGTAAATATGCAGAATATGCTGAAAAGTTCAGTGGAAAACTGAAGTGGCTTGTAAGTCAGATTGATCTAGGAAAAAGCCCTTCTTATTCTATTATTTAGAGAATAGAGTATGCTACATTTTGAACAGATCACCTTAGGTGGATTCAAATATCCTATACCACTTTCAGGCAGGATTGAACCAGCATGATTGCTGATTTGGAGTGGGGTCTTGAAGGGAGAACTGATGTGTCTTAGTTTGCATTACTGAGTGGATACATCTGCAGAACTTTCGGCTGAGTTCCATCTTTTCTAAAGGCATTGAAAAGTGCATGAAAACCCTAGTCTTCAGGGCTCAGAGGCAAAACTTGTGCTGGAATTTGATTTATGTACAAGCTATTTGAGTGTTTTAAGGTTTTTTGCTAGTTTTCTGTCATCAGAGAGACTTCTAAAAGGAGTTAAATTGTTTAGTTGGAATTTTGTAAGGGAACTTCTTTATAAAGAACTTATCAGTTAAATACTGTTATGCTATAAGTGCTTAATCTTTATTTTATAATGCCTTTTCATAAAGGAACTGATATTAACACAATCTATAACAACACGTTTTGAAATACAGAAAAGAACACTCTATCTTCTTATCTGGTCTTCTGTATATCATAGACCAGTTAGTTACATTTTGGCTTTCTTCTTCCACCGAGTTCAGAAACGCAGGTTTATCTAAAGCCTATTTTGCAAGAGGGCATCTACTTGTGATGATTTAGAATCAGGAAATACAGAATCTACTCCTTTGACTGTTTGTTTCAGTAATTTGATACACTTTCAGAGAGATAGAGAAAAAATGTTGTATTTTAAATAGGTCTTTATTCTGAAGCTATTGTGTGCCCTACTTAATTATTTTTCCATTATGCTTTTTTTGTTTGGTTGGTTTGGTTGGTTTGTTTTTTTTGTGTTGTGGAGTTTTTTTGGTTGGTTGGTTGGTTGGTTTTTTTTTTCCTTGAATCTATCTCAGGTAGTGTGCTTGAGCTTTTTAATTTAATGGGGCATAATTTTCACACTCTTGCCTTCTGCAATTTTCTTACAGTGTTTCAGGATATAATATCAAGAATCATGAAAAAAGTTTTGTGTCATTCTTATTTCCAAACTTGAGGGATAATGCAATATGAATATAGGGAGCTCTAAGTTTATCTTAGTTTGGAATATTTTCTTTTGCTTTAGAAATAAAGCATACAATTGAGTGCTTAATCATACTCAAAACAGAGTTCTGTGAGCAGTTTGACTGTTTTCCAGTGTGGAAGGGATGCATGAGTCTTTTTTTTTTTTCTTTTAATGTTCAAGAGAACGCAGACTATTTGAAATGTTACATTGTGAAGGTAGGTTTGTCTTAGCTAAAAGTTTCCTTCTCCTTGTCACTTTTTTTAGAGTTTTGCAGAATCTCTGCTAGCAGTATATTTTCTGACGAGTCTTTGTTTACTTTCAGAGCCCTGGGTTTTCTGGCGTCCATTTTTTTTCTGACAGTCTGTGTTTATAGAGATAACGTGATCTTGGCAAAGCATGTAGTGCAGTATCTTTGCAAAAACTGTCTGGTATTTCAGATAGGGAACAAGTGGAGAACTCTCACGCCACTGATGATTAAGGAAACATTAAGTAAACTATCAAGCAAGTACATTTTCCTGAATTATAAAGATAAAACATCAGCATTGCTGTCATAAATTATTCAACAATATGAAGCATTAACATAGGGTTTAAAAATATAATGTATTCCTTTTGTAAAAATACTTGTCTCTCTATCACAAAATTACAAGAAACCACAATATTTATATAGTAATTGAAGTCTAAATCATTATGTGGTAGGCTTGTGAATGCATTTAAGTAGTCTTGGTTTTTAGAGTGTTACTTTTTAATTGAACTTTTGTTTATGGAAATAACTTGATTTCAGATGTTTCTGTGGCAGTGTCTCACAAGGTGGTTACCTGTGTGTGTCAAAGGGTCTTTTTTGTGTTTTGTTAATGTTGCATTGTGTTACCGGGGCCTGATTCTGTAAGGATTTATAAATGTGATTTAGTTTGTGTACAATGCCTATTCATAGCCTTGTTGAATCTGTATAGTGTGTAAATTGGAGAGCAGGAAGCAAGGTGTTGTGCTTTTGTTTTGCTTTTTGGCTTTTTGTTTCATTGGGGTTTTTTGTTTGTTTGTCTTGTTGGTTTTTGTTTATTTTTTTGCAGTGGGTGGTGTTTTTTAAGGTAGTTTTATTTACTAGCTGGCTTAGAGCTTCAGGCTCTAATCTCACATAGTTTTTTAGCTGCTTCTGCAATATCAAAGAAAACTTAGATAAATGTGTAAGACATTTTGTAGGCATTGCATTGTATGGAATTACATTTTCTACAAATAAAGTTAATTCAAAAGCACTTGTAAATAATAATGGTATTCCAGGTTCCTGTAACTGATGTGTCATGGTAAAGAGCTAGCTTTGTTTCCTCTACAAAACTTTAAGCACTTTTCCAAAGGTGAGAAGGAAGGAGGGAAATGACACAAAAATCCCCTAGAAATCCCCGCACCTCAAGGAAGGAATTTCTACATGAAATTTGCATCAGATCTGACCTTTTGATTATACAGTTTCTAAACTGAAGCCACCCTGAAAAAGCAGGGTAAGCTGAAGAGAAGAAAGTATTTCTGGAGGGTCCAGCATGTATTGCTCTTGGCTGTTGAGAAGGGTTTGCTGATTCACTCTGACTTAAATCCTGTTTAGATGCTAACAGTTATTTCTGCAAAGAGCTAATTTGTTGAAGCACATGTTTTCAGACTCTCCTTAGACGGGGTAATAGCTGGGGTAGAAGTAAGGGGGTAACTTCCTTCATCCAGATATTTCAAATTTTTAATGGCTCTGTCCCAGATTTATGAGACTTGCTCTTCCCTGTATTTTTCACAGAAAAAATGTTATAGGAAGCAAAGTCACATGTGTATATCATGCAGCATATTATGCCATTTTCTTGTCTAAGACCACTTTACCCTTTGCTTCTGTTCGGTAGTGAAAACTGGGAGAGGAAAGAAACCAAAGAACCCACAAAAGTGGGAGCAGCATATTACAGAAATAGAATATTAAGAAGAACATAGTGAGTCTTTTTTTGTTTTCTCTTTTTGTAGGCAGAAGAGCTGGTTGGGGTTGTGATTATATTCTCTCCATGATACTTTACTCTGTATGGCTCAGTGTAAAAGTTGTACTTTTAATCTCTAAAGGTAGATATTTAGAAGTTTGGCAAAAAGTAGAAGTTTCAGTCATGATATTCTGGTTGTTGAAACTGAAGGTGCCTTTTCACCTAGAACAATATGATAAAGAGGCATAGCAATAGTGTTCTGTGCAATTATTTCTCATGTAGTGACTGCAAATTTCATTAATCTGTCTTTGTGCTAACAGTTTTTTCTTAAGATGTTCTAATCCTTGGCCAGTAATCAGGATCTTTCTATACTTCATTCATCCCCCTCCCCTTTTTTTTTTTTTTTTCCTTAATGTTACTAAATTCAATCTGTGTTGGAAGAGAAAAGCCACAAAATAAAAGTCCCTTAAACCATGAAGAGGACAGGAGGTTTTAAAACATTTTTTTGATGCTTATCTTTATATTGGCTCTTCCTCCTTTTGTGTACCTGTTACTTGCCTACAGGAGACTTCTGATGTCACTGCCCTTTCCCCCTGCCTCATAATCTTCTGCTCCTGATTCACAATAAAATTCTAGCTCTTCAGCCCTCCTGAGTGTCTGCACACAGTGTAAACACTTCTGACAGTTACTGTAGAGGCAGTAGTTTTACTTTTGAGGAGGGAAGTTGCCAGACTGGGGAAGTGAGATAAGAGTACAAGAAAAGGGACATGACGGAATTCAGGAGGAATCTCCAAAACAGTTTAAATTTCTAAAATCCAGATCTTGGAAAAGGCTTCCTGATCAAATGCAAGCTGGGTAATTTATCTGACTAACCAATGGCAATTTGAAGGAGTTATGACTGGTTTTTGTTACAGAGATGTTTGCTGTGAGAAACCCTTTATCTTCTGTGAAGGAAGAGAACCTTGTATTTTCAAGCAGTATATAACTCTGCTTGATGAAACCATTGCATTGTTATTTGCCTTTTCGAAGATCTGATGTCCTTCAGAAGTACCAGACTACAGCAAATGGTGTGTCTTGACTATTCTCTTTCTTCCATAGTTAAGCTGCTGAGAATAGACATTTGACTGAGAAATCCCTGCCTGCCACAGGAAAAAGGACAGAAGGCTGAGAGAAGAGTGAGTTTTGAAACCTTTTCCTCTGCAATACAGCTGGTGTCTGCTGGGCCACTTTTCAGCACACTGACAGCAATGGGAAATGTGTATGACTGCTGATAGCTTAGTGTAGCCTGCTTTGTAGCATCTGATAAACTGGCATCTCTTTTGCAACTGTTGATGCTGTTCTTTGGCCCTGAAGAACTGTAGCAACAAGTGTTGGTTCATATTTTGACAAATTGCTCTTCAATTATGACACTGGAAATTGCATTTGGAAAAGAATAACTTGCTTTCTTCAAAAGTGTCTTCCAATATTACTTCTCCCCATCTCAGTCTTACAATGTTTAAGAAAATCAAGTAATTTGACAAACTACTTTGCTGCTTTTGTACTTTTTTTTTGCACTTTCAGTATTTCTTTTAACTTGGGAGTGTAGCTGTAACTCTCTTAGATATTCTCTAGAGGTCATTGAAGGGTTTGTCTCCTAGATGGTATTTTTAACAAAAATGCCTTTTAATAGAAAAAATACTTTATTCTGTTTCAGTGATGAGTCGGAATATTTTTTGCATGTTGAAGTGTTATTTTTTGTTTAACCTCTTTTTATTGTCTCCTGGTTTTTCAGTAAGGCATTGGAATTTGGTGCTTTGATTGTTTGGTGTAGGACAGTGGTTCACTATTTTCTTGTAACTAAAAACCATCAGGCAGAATGAGACCAGGGGCAAGCAGTCCTCCTTTTTACTTTGAACTAATTTTCTCCATGCATGCCGGAGCATTGGCAATTCCTATTTTATGTCTTTCTGAAAGAAATCAAAAGTTCAGTTAAGGAAGACTTATGCTCCACTAAATTAACTCATATTTTGTAGTCTGAACTGTTAAACTGAATTCAATTTTCAGTACAGTTAACAAAGCAAAGTCTAGTGTTGCTGTGGCATACTTGTGAAAATATCACTTAGTC
>JAWWMO010000096.1:43637804-43651860 GCA_035047845.1 Dendrocincla fuliginosa | reverse complement strand
AGCACTGCACCAAAAGGGCAGAGATGGGACTTGATCTGTTTGAAAGTTTTGGTCACAGTGTTGCTGTTTGTTCAGTTGTTATATATAGAAGAACTGTTCTCTTTTCTATACTTTTTCTGATTAAAGTCTCTTAATTTCAAAGATTGTGGTGGTTTTGGGGAAGAGGCCCCCTTCCTACTCCAGATAGACATCTTAGTTTTCTTTTAAACTGAGACACAACCTCACCCACCAGGCTGAGGGCTGCCAAGGCAGAGCCACTGAGAGACAAGTAGGTGAACAAACACTTCCCTGACATAAAATTTGGCTTTGCCATCTGGAACAGCCATAAAACCACTCACTAGTAAAATCATAGAATCATCAAGGTTGACACTTAAGATCATTAAGTCCAACTAATGCTTTTGGGCATCATCAAAAGCCACAGAAGTGCATAGCCACTGAAGAAATAGGAATTTCTATGAAACCAAGATGTCTTTAAAATCAAAATTGAACTAAGAACCAGTTTTTAAGTTTAGAATGAAAACTCGAATCATCTTTTCTAAGTGCCTCTCCTTTAGGCAACTAGGTAAAACTCTCAGGTGTCTCCAAAACACCTTTTTTTAATGCAAATTTGCTTTCTATTGTCTCTATTTTCAGATCTTTGAATTGCATGACCGAATAAAGAGGAAGATGTCAAACCTACTCTGCTTGCATAAAAAATGACAGAATGGAATATGCAAAATTTTCAGTCTTGAACTAGTGCACCTGTAGAGATAAATCTGATTATACAGACAAGAGATCTCAAATAATTTGTTTCTTTGTAATAATGGACAATAATAAGAATGTAATTATGTCAGATGGCTTTAATAAATATACCTGCCACCTTTAAAAGACTCTCAGAAGAACTGGAAATGCAGGGAGAACCAAAACTGTATTAAGTATGCCAGGAGAAAAAAGGATACTATTGCAGAGTTGCATCAGAACTCTGATAAATCAGACTACCTAAACAGAAACAGCAAAAAAATCTTGTTTAAGGTCAAGGTATATAATCAGTAGAAATATTTTAGGTATGTACAATCAATTTTAGCTCAGTCTTGTATAATTGAATGGTGCATGGAGAAAGAAAATTAACATTTTGTTTCATTCCCTCTGTAATACAGCTGCAATCATATTACTGATTTCTTAGAAAAAAAAAATCCTACAAATGTAGTAGCAATGAATGATTTTGCTCTGCCACTATAATCTTATCTACTGTTTTACTGAATCTAGACCGCTTATTTTAACTCCAGTCTTAATATATACGTAACAAAACTTCATTACAAAATTTAATAATAACCAATCAAATATTCAAATTAGTTAAATTTATCTGACTACCTAGCTCAAGGGTATTGCAATTCATTTAAAATTGCAGTAATTTCTCCAAACAAGAAATCCAGTTAGTGTATTATCACAAGTGCATTAGTGAGTTCAACTAACAGAACAATGAAAGAGCATAAGCTAAACAATGACATCAAGAGCAGCCATTTTTTTTTTAAAAAAAGCAGCCATTAAATGTCAATGCTGAGGTGTTGCCTGAGCTACAGCTGGTTGAGCTCTAATCAGATCAATGGACTTTCTAAATATGTTATCAAAACTCTCAGACAAGTCATTATTAGATCTGGCTTCTCAAAATACTGATCTATCAATTATAAAGGTAAATCAAACTTAATACCTAATCTACATACAGCAGCTTTTCCCCAGGAAGCGTGGTGCTTACATAAAAACATATGAAGGTTCTTACCTCTCAATGGACCTCTGAAAAGACTCTGAGTAAAATTTATGGTGGAACATAAGCTTGACTTAAGGCTTGAGCTGAAGAGCACTTGACAAAAGGATATGAATCCCCTTATTCACTTAGCCAAAGATATTGCTATTTAAAAGAATGTTTTCATAGCAAATGATTTTGACTATTCCTAAACATAGGAAATAATTTTCCTAATTTTTGAAGACCAGTTTGAACTCTTCCAACCTAATTCCAGTCCCTTCCATCTCAATACCATCTGCAAATTCCTCTGCATCTGTTCTCCAGTTCTTTCTGCATCTTCGTTGTCTCTCTTCCTTCACACAAGCAATTAATGAAAATATTAAATAGTACTGTACCAAAGAGAGGATGCTCTGAACACAGTTTAGCCTATCTCTCCTCTTTGAAAGAACACCTTTGTTAAATGGCAGAAACACCATACTAAGAGAGTCTGACAAAACTTGTCTTTTTAATAGTTTAGTTTATTTTGTGCTCCCATGGTTGAATTGTGAGGATTGGCAGTTTTGATGCCAAGATATATAACATCTATCTATCATCTGTATAACAACAAGATTTATTTTTTTTAATCTTTGTTGGTGGCTCTTCATCTTCTAAGTACCCATATTGTTCACTTGACTGTTCGCAGTATTTCCTCTTGCCCCTTGAATTATGGCCAGACTGAATTACTGACCTGTAGTTCTCTGTCCACTCTTAAATAGTTTATATATTTTTTTCCTACCACTGGAAGGTTCTCTTGTCCTCTTTGAATTCCCACAGGTAACTATTGACAATTCTAGCATCTCAGCCTGGGTGATACAGACACCTACTTTAACAAGCCTTGGTTCTTGTGAAAGGCAGTAAAGATGACTCCAACAACTATTCCAAGTGGTTGTTTCAAAATGAAAAAATGAAAAAAAGTCAACAAAGGAAACAGGATACCATAGGCTAAAATGAAGACTTGTATCTTGTCTGTGCTATTGACTAGCAGCCACCTACTTTGCTCTGTAGGTATCACCATCAGGATGGACCCAGTTGGAGCTCTGCCTGAACTGCAGCTGGACTGTGCAACAGGTGACTCTCCACTTCTGCAGGGACAACTTTTGGGATTTCAGATTCCTTACCTGGGACCGACAGATCCTGCCACGGCCAAGGCAGATCATTAATTTGCAACAAATTCTCAGTAAGTGACTGACAATGTGTTGAATTAAAATCAATGAAACATTACTAATTCTTGTAGCTACTCAATGTTACTATAAACATTGTATAGATGATTCCTTAATTCCATAAACCATTGTCCAAGTCTGAGACTAAGACTGGATGTAGCTGCACCCAGGCTCCACAAGGATTTTAGAAAGTAAGGGGGTCCTCTCTGAGCTTTGTGACTCAATGACAGTGTCTTCCCTCCTCTTTGCATCTCCTGTCTCTGTGTGAATAATTCTAAATTCTAACTCAATTTTCCTTTGTTTCCTCCATGCAGTAATAAGGTGAACCTTGCCATCCAACTTATTGAACCTTGTCACAACTGCTGTTAAAATCTTAAATTCCATCTAATTTATTGAATTCTGTCTATTATTTTAGCTCCATAAAACATTGCTGCTTCTCTCCTTTGAGCAAGATGTGTTCCACTCATCCACAATGTTAGCCTAGTCTCTGTTCACAACCCTAGATCACTGGTGCAGTTGTGCTAGTTGATTGTACTTGGTAATTTTAGTAAACACTGGAGCATTAGAGGAGATATTAGTTACTTTTAAAAATTCCATTTGTCATTAGTCTTTTGTAGTGCTACTCTATTTTCTAAAACTTACGACTGTATGTTGGTCATTTTTTGCTTATGATGTCCACTGTGTACACATGCTCAGCTATATCTTTTGTAGTGGTTGTAGTTAGGTACTACATTCCCCTCCAGGTGTTTTGTCCATCTTCTGCAGAGTGCTTCAACACCTTTCCAGAATTTTCTGGGTAGTCTCTGTCCTTCTGTATCACTTTCTCATCAAAATGGTAATTGAAATTTCCCATTAGTATGAAGTTTTATGATTTTGATAATTCCTTTGATCACCCAAGAGAAAGAATCATCTCCATTAGCAACTTTATTTACAGTCTACCGTAGTCCCCTGCATGACAGTAATATTGCTTTAATTGAGAAATATTTAGTCACTCTAGCTTCCAAAAGCCCTTCTGGACTAACGAATAAGAATAAACATCTTTGAAATAGCCTTTTAGTCCTGGCTGTCTTTCCTGAACAGACTGTACTTGCTGTATAAACGATCCTACCAAATCTCTATCTTGCCAATTAGGATATGACTTTAAATATGTTTTAAGACTTTGAGCCATTCCCGTTTCCTGTCCTCTTGCATTATCATGTAATAAACTAATTAAAGTGTGTATATAGATAGATATAGATATAGATTATAGGTATAGATATATGTGCTAGGTTATCTGCTAACAACAGCATATAATGAATAAATATTTATATGTAATTAATGAAGATGTGTCAGCCTACCTCTATCAATACTACAGGAGGAAAATACTTAATTCCCCATTAAGTCTTTATACCAATTGCTGTTTTGTATGTGGTTTTGTATTGCTTGTTTTGTATCCTGGTCTACATTCCTGCAGTGAGTCTTGGGGGAACGCAGGTCAGCAGGACCTTGGTCAGGCTCCTGTCCCACACCCTGCCCACAGCAGGCTCAGCTGCATGGTCAGACTGGGCTCCTTGAGGCATTACCCTGACAGGGCCTGAAAATTCCTCAAGGCTGTAGGCAGCACAAATTCCCTGGATCTGGGCCCTGCTGCCAGGCTATCCTCATGGGCTAAAGGCTTCCTTTTTATCTCCCACCTGAGCCTCTGGTGTTTCACTTTATCACCATTGTCTCTCATCTTTTCCCCATATACACCAGGAAGAGCCTTGCTCCTTGATGACCTCTTCACTGATGGCAGAAGACTGTGTCATGGGGATTTATTTTTTTTTTTATCATCCAATTACCTGTTCAGGTCAACTGACTTAGTTTAGCCACAATCTAAGCTTATGGTTAGATTTAGACTCAAAGGTCAAATTTAAGAGATTATTCTGTCTGACCATTCACTAGCCACTCTGGCAGTCCAGTCACACACCCAACAGCCAAGACTTTACCTGCTGGGACTGAAGCTCCAGTGAGCCAAGGGGTGCCCCGCTTCACTCACCTACACACCCCACTCTCACCCAGTCAGACCAGGTTTCCCTAGCAGTAACACACAAAAAGCCTGAGCTGCTGCCTCTGAGGAGGGACTCTGAACAAAAGAATCCCTGCGCTTTTCTACCCTCATGGCCTGTGCGTGTGAACATCTCACTCCTTCTCTCAAGTCCTTGGCTCCTGCTGTCTCTGAGTGTCTGGTCACCTGGCTGGTGCCACAAGTCCCGGTGACCTGTGTTAGGCAAAAGATCAGTACCAGTTCACAGCCTCTTGTCTTGGGCTGCCACCCAGAGCTCAATCTGTAACTTGCTCTGCAGCTGCACACCAATCTACCTGCACTGAATGTACTCCTCAACACCTAGATGCTGCAAGCCTCAAAGAAGAAAGAGTTAAGCCAAGGTAGGAATGCACACCAGTGACAGTTCCCTTATACACGTGGCCACAGAAAAGGATTATAGAGCAGGACCAGTGCTTTTTTTTTTTTTTTAACTCCAAGTCACTGTGATTTAATGAGGCTTGAATTTAGAATAGGTGCACAGCTCCGATCAGCATTAGAACCTATTTTTTAACAGACTGTCTCATGATCAATAATGATTTTTAGTTTCCAATATGGCTTTTCTGTGTGGTCTGGAACTCTGCGAACTCAAACCTAGCTCACTGACAACTTTTGCCTGAGTAAAGTTTTGGACAAGCTTGAAGCCACAATAAGAGAAAAAGCTTGTGTGTACTTGAAGGTGGATTGACAAAACTAATTAACTAAGGGTCTGCCAAAAGAAGTCTGAGTGGGACAGCAGGAACTTGGAAGAGTGCTCCCTCATATACATTTTTGAAAGACTGCCAGGAATTGCAGTGTAGTCTAAAATTCCTTGAAAAGAGGACATGTAGACATTAAAGGTTCCAATGAAAAAAAAAAGTGCTGTCTGAGGTATCTCTTTGAAGATACCTGCACTCTACAGCTCTAAGAATTAATGCAGACAAGCAGCTGAGGGGACAGGCAGGACAGTGTCCCTACACACTTCAGTACTGGGCTGAATTTCCAAAAGCAAAGCTGAGAATTCTTCTCTTCCATTTGGCAGGTGGATAAGCCTGCCAAAACTAAACTAAGGTTAAAAGTTAAACTAAATTAGATGCACATCTGGAAAGCAAGGTCTAACTCTTTGCTGGACAACTGACCAATACAGAATACTATGCCTTCTTCCATGGTCTGTTCAGTTTCTGAGCCTTCTAATTTAGATACACACACAGAGACACACACACACGCACTCATGCAGCACACAAGAGTGGAAGAGACCCAAAGGAAATAGTGCTGAGAGACTTAAGATGAATGTTGGGAATGTAGGAGATCTGACAAGGTGTGAAAAGAGCCAGACTTTGCTCTGCGATGGAAGTGGAGCAATACTGCCACAAACCTTAAGAGGTTCTGAAAAGTTCCCTTGCTGTTCCAGTAATGTGGCACACATTGTTCAGGGCTGGAAGGATCTGTGGGATGAATCTTAATATCCCTCAAAGCAGGAAGGTGTCCTAGGTGTCTTCAGTCCATTGTAGAACACACCAGTCACTTACGAATGTTACTGAAAGGCTCCAAGGCCAACAGCTACCACATCAGCAGAGTAGGAATTTTGACCCGAAGTCTCTGCCTCTCAGAAGGTCTGCACAGAGTGCACTAGACTGCTGGTGTCAGCATGGCACTGCATGGGAGCCCTCAACTCAGTGCCATGATCTCAAATGGAAAAAAGGCAGGAGGAAAAAGTGTATTGTCACACTGTGTTGCTGCATGGAAAACACTTCAGATTTCATCTCTTGACACAGGGAAGAAAAGATGCAAAGCTACAGAGACACGGAAGAACTTCAACAGTGGACTTTGGTAGCAGGACTAGCTGCTGCTGAGCTCAGTGACTCCTGCAATGCCAGAAGCATGTGAACAGAGGCAACCTACACCAGGTTGCAGACACAGGGAACAACTTCACTAAACAAGCCACTGAGGAATGACACTGGGAGAGCTGAAACAATGGTGATCCCATTCTGGTTCAGGGGCAGAAAGCGTGATCTTGCTGCACTTTGTTTTCAGCTTGTTGGACAAAACACCTCCTGATGAGGCACTCCTCCGTGCCAGAAGGGATGCATCACTTGCAGGCTCTCACAGAAACCAGATTGAACTGTGGAGTCTCAGGTCAAATCCCACAACCCCAGAAGGCAATCCAGACAAGACAAAGCAGCATACCTGGCTGGGGGCTGTTTGGCTGGCCTACTTTGAAGGGCAGTACCCAGAATTTTTCAAAGAACAAAAGTTGGCAGCCAGGTTTTGGTTCTGAGTTTCTGTAGTTGAGAGATACACTACATCACTTAGCTGTGTTAACAATGATGTGCTCTTGAAAAATCATAGAGATACATCTGGCTTTACACAGTCTAATGTCAAAATATGAAAGTAGGCTGCAGTTGAGGAACATCTGGCAATGCAAATCAAGTGTAGGAAACTTCCAGGATAAATGTAGTTAGTAGTGAGCTTAGGCAAAGAAAAAGAGGCTGGTGCACAGACTAAAGAAGTTACTTTCCGTCCCATTAGTGCTGATTCTCTAATTTGCAGGTCAGAAAACAGTGCTGGACAAGCACGCTGTTACAACGCAGTATCGAGACCTGACCACAAAGCAGGTGGCACGAAGCAATCTGCCAGTCAAATAAGTCTGTTGGAACGAAAATCCAGGGAAAGGAGGAACAGCTCCAGTGTTTGTTCCCAAGATACATAAATGCTGTGCAATGACAGAACTCACTAAACATTTGGTGGCAGTGTGGCACAAATGAGGAAGGGACTCTGTTTCAGCTACTTGCTGATATGGGTGAGTCCCTGCAGAGCAGCACAGGGCATACAAGTCTACACAGATTGTGTTCTGCTGAGTAGGAAAGGAATTGGCATTTTCTATTGAGACTCTTCTGCCTGTTGAAAAGGAAAGACAATAGTCTCAAAAAGTCTTCCTAAAACTCAGAGCACTAATGCTAGGTCTGTCTCCAGCTTTGCCAGAAGGTAGAAATAAAGATTAATGTTTTTCCTGCCTGTCAGTGAAGGTTAAAGAAAAAAAAAATTAAAAAGATAGCAAACCTCACACTAACTCAGGAATTTAGATGTTTTCCTCTCTGGTTTCAACAACTGGCAGAATAGAGAACTGACCAAATAGAACTAGAGTTAAAATGGAGATGTGTCTTCCAGGTTTCTGGGATTTGCAAGACAGTTCTCTGTAGCACATTTAGTGTTCTATCTATGGTCAAACTTACACATCATTGCTATTTGAAATCCTTGGCTCTAGCTACACCACAATCAACACATTGCACAATGCTTTACAGGAAGAGCTCCATCAGGTTTAAAAGAAGGCAATAGCAGGGAACAGAGCTGGAAAACCTGTTGCTATGTACTTCTGTGAATGATTGCCATGTGGGCATCGTTCAAGGAGTTCACAGTCAGGCAGGAATCACACTACACATACACCCATGAATATACACCACCAGAGTTAAAAAAATTCGCCAAACCACCCAGAATACACTCATGAATACACAAATTGGCACTGCTAATATGAAAATATGCTGGCATACCATATTTACTCCTGAACTCAAAACAACTGTTCAGAAGACAGCTCACACATCTTAATAGATTACCCAAAAATTGGGCACTTCCTGTGCATTAAGACTACAGCAGGACTGTAAGCCATTTCTGTAAGCAGCAAGTTACTAAAACAACACTTTTCTCAATACCTAATTTCTCTGTGAAAGAAATGGGGGAAAAAACTCAACTTTTGCCTTGTAAAAAAGTGTATGTTTCTGAACTGTTGTGATGGTAAGGACAGTGTGTTGCCTTGAACTGCTGCACTCACGTTTATACTGCTGGAGATATTTGGCAGCACTGCCCAAGGCGCTTTCAGCCAAGACAGTGTGCTTTTGGTCTGCTACATGGATCAATACCCAACTCAGTCACTGTTTCATATTTTAAGTTGCTTGCTTTAGAGCATGTTTGCTTCCACCACCTATTAGTCAGACACCTCATTTTGCATAAAAGGCTTCCTTCTGGTCTTTAAAAGCTATCTTTGGACACTCAGTCACGTGGCCAGCAAGCAGATGGCACCCTCTAAACCTGTTGCAATCAAGTGACCCATAACTGTCACCTCTGGCTACATTGCAAAGAAACCATTATAAAATACAGCCTAGCATCACAGAAAACCTTCAGCCTTAGAAAACTTTGCTTTAAAACAAAGCAAACCTTTGCACACTGTAATATATACACACATACTTCCTTACTCTACAATACAGATTTAATTCTGTCTGTGCCACCTGCCTGTGCCATGGCTGACCTGCTAAAGCTGTTACAGACTACGATGATCTCTATTAAAAACCTGATGAAAACACAAATGTCACTATTTCTCTGGGTTGACTCAGACCTATGAAAGAAAGCCTGTTTATGTAAGAAAAAGACTGATTTTTCTATTTATAAACCCATCTCTGCCTGAAACAGTTCCTCCCAAACACTGATTTCTAATTCAACTATTTATAGTTTTACCAATTGGTTACACATAACCCGGCAAGTTAAACTTCAGATTGCTCCTTTCAAGACTTAAGCTGACAAATTTAAGGTTTAACTACATCTTTGTTTCATTCAAGCCATACTCACCTTTCCTAATATTCCTTTTTAAAAGCTTTGGAGATAGTATTCTAGCAAAACAAACAACACACACACACGCTAATTTCCAGTTTCATCAACCATGGCATTTTAACTTTGTGCCTTAAGTCTTTTTGTGTACCTCTTACTCTTCACCTACTACTAAAAAATCTTACCTCCAAAAACCTTTGATGCTGCTCAAAAATAAGGAAAACTTCCCCTCAAGCTCTTCCTATATTCTTCTAGGAAATCCTAATCTAAACTAGGAGTCTCCAAAACCAAAATTATCTGTGAGGTGAAGTTGGTGAAAGCCAACCTATGGAAGTTTAGCTAACCTGCTGCAAAAAATCCCCAAACCATAGGAGAATTTCACACAGTTACTTTTCCACAGTGGTAAAAAGCATCTTACAGACAATACAACAATGGTGTATAGGAAGAAAACTAACTCATTTCTTCATTATTGTTGTTACAATGACAGAGACGGTGATTTTTATGTGGAAGATAAGAGCTTTCATGGTGAATGCCTGTTATGCCCAATCTCTACTGAATAAAACTGTTGTCTTTAAAAAAATAAAAAGGATTGATAGATGCTGAATTGCTGCAATAACAGTACCATCTTAGGCAAAGGAATAAAGAAGTGATGTGGTAATTGCAGGAAGCAGTAGTCCAGTCAAGGAACACTTGTCAAAAGACAATTTGAAGAACAAAGTCAAAGGTAACAACTACACAGTCTAAGCCATGAAGTGTACTCTGAGTCAACTACTGCTACAAAGATAAGTTACCATGAGCATCACAGGGGGCAGAAAACCCAAAAACCTCAGGTCATGAACAATATAGCTAGAAATACTACTTGTTACAGCTGAGGAGAACAGACAGGAAGGCAAATGGATTAGGAACCACAAAGATGAAATTAGCTATTTATAAACACAGTAACAATTTGCAGCTTAGAAATACATCTGAACTAGCATAGACCAGCATACCATAAGAACACACTGAAAGATATCTGAATGTGTGTACAGCATGTTACTTGAAACACATCCAACACCCTCAGCAGTAGTAGGGAAAAAATGTGGAAGTAAAGTAAACATGGAATAACTGAAGTGATAATAGTCTAACTATTTAAGTCTATCCATAAATATGAAGAAATATTCATACTCCAAGTGTTGTGTTGTAGTAACATTTTTAGAAAGATGATACTGCATAAAACCAATTCATCAATTACAAGGAAATGGAAAAAGTGGGGTCAAAATAATTGGCAATATGAGTCAGTGTCAAGTGGGGTTTCAAAAGCTGTGTACCATGAATCCCATTTCAAGGTTATTGGATGTTACAACAGAGTTGGAGAGGGACTCATCATTAGAAACTTCGTGACAGGAGTAGGAGTAGTAAGTTCAAAACTGAAAGAGGAGAAATTTAGGTCAGAAGTTCTTCCCTGGGGGTCTAGTGAGACAGGACGGGAATAGGTTGTCTGGAGAAGCTGTGGATGCCCCATACCTGGCAGTGTTTAAGGCCAGGCTGGATGGGGCATTAAGCAACCTGAGCTAGTGGAAGGTATCCCTGGCCATGGCAGTGGGGTTGGAACTACATGATCTTTAAGGTCTCTTTCAACACAAGCCATTCTATGTTTATTCTGTTGACAGATGAAGAGCAATTCCATAACACTTAGTATAATTACATTTTAATGAAATACTGAAGTTCTTCCTAAAGTGTTACAAAGATATAATACATTTGTAATATGTGTAAAGGCTCAACATCAAAATGAACAGACTTATTAAAAATATGGACTAGAAGTTACTGCAGCAAAACAAAATCATTGCGATTACACTTGTGTTTTGTTGGTTTTTGTTGTTTATTTTATTTTGTTTGGTTGGTTGGGTTTTTTTAAAGAAAACCAGCAATATTGACAGGCACATACAGACAACATAAAATACAGTGAGAGTTTTCTTCCTCCATACAGTATTCCACCAAATAGCACTGCAACAAACACTGATTTCATGCATAAGTGCAGAGAGGATTTTAAACTCTGCATATAGTACTGATTTCAGCTTTTGTACAGCCCCATTTGCAACACATCCCTGCTAAACCCAGAGACTCCCGTTTTCTTCTTGAATACCTGGCCCAAAGATAACTGCTTGATTCCATGGGATTTGCACTTCCTGTTCCTCCCCTGTCCTTCTGAACAGCTTCCTCTACCTGGCGAACAAGTTCTTTGAAGTCATCTGCTACAGGTACGTATTCATTATAGTAATTTAAACTATACAAGTCCTTAAAGGTCTCCCATCCAAGAACTGGGCTGCTTCTCTGCAGCTGTTCCACATCAGGATCCAAAACTGATTGCAGGTTGAAGTTTCCCAGTAGTTTGTTGCCTCCTGTTTGAGCAGGACCTGTTTAAAGAGAAGACACTTTTAAATTCAGACTGTAGGAGCATTAAAGGAGCATACAGTTCTAAGAAAGAGCAATGAAACCCATTCAGTATCAAGTGAAGCATTATTATCTGGCAGAACTGTCAGTACTTCAGTCTCCACATCATGACTTACTTATAGCTTACTTTTAGTGGAATCTACATTTTAAAGTCTATACTGCCCGTAAGACACAGAGAGTATGCAGCTACAACGGCAACTGAATTAAAGGGATATGATCACAACCGCAGTGTAACTGGCAGAGAAATCTCAACTCTTCCACAGAAACAAAATTTTGTTGTAGACATCTGTCCTGAAATACCACAGAGCTGTGTCATGTGGCATGTCAGTTATATTAGACCACTCCTCTCCTTTGCCCAACCACACAAACTAGCATCATGTGAAGAACAAATGTAGGAAGGACTAAATAAGCAAGGATCATATGCAAACTGCTTCTTACAGATTGCATTTTTATAGCTGTTTTTAGCTGATGTTTTTCACCCATTTCTTTCAATTCTCAAGTCTAACCAGAGATCTGCAGAATTTACTTATCACACACTTCATCTTGCTGTGTTCACAAAAATCCAGCTCTACTTCCTTTCACCTCATACTGTTGCTATTCATTCTACTTCTGCAAGGGAAGTGGCATTGCTTACTTCAGCTAATGTGAAGAAAAGCAGTTTCTTCAATTTTTAATTTAAAAAGAATAAAAAATAAGTCTTTGTCTTGTGGTCTTAATACTGTTAATACAAGAGGGTTTGTTTCAGAATGCTGAAAGAACACAAGAACATCCAGTGACTATTATATTTACTTTAATATGGCTAATTAGTATATAGAAGCTAACTTACAGGTAGAACAGCTGAGTATGTACAAAAATAAAAATGGTTGTAGCTACTTTACTAATTAGACAGACTGTTATTTAGCAGTCTTTTAGGGTGGGGAAGACTTCAGTGAGACTTTATGCAGCATAGTGGAGGCTCCATAGGGACTGCTGCTCTCAAGAGGGTGCTGCTAAGAAAAAGGAAAACAAAGTTTGCTGGGAAAGAACACAGACCTTGCAGAGCCTGTACATTAGTAATTTGCTATAACTACAAAGGTATCTTTTATCTTTTATTCAACCTGTCATGGGTAAAAAAAAAAAAGCAAAAACCACTCAGGACACCCAGAATATGGGATTCATTAACTGCCTGAGATCTTAGATTATTTCATTAAAGGTGTGTTTAATCAGAAAAAAAAAATTCTCTTCCACTCCACATTTTTAGCCATAATTCCAACTTTTGTCCTTGTTGAAATGTTATTTTCACGATTCAAAATATTGACATAAATGAGAGTTGCCACTTAAAATTACTGTTACATTACTGCAGTTTGAGAATGTTTGTTACATTACTGCAGTTTGAGTTTGAGATCTCCCAAAAGAGATCTCTACACTTTCTTAATGTACTGGGCTCGGGACATGCGACAGTAAAACTCTGAGAAATATTTTACCCATTAACTGTTCCACCACAGACTCCTAAAGCAGTTCTTGCTGTCCAAAGTGTACCCTGAAGCACCAGAGAGTCCCACCCATCCTCCACCGTGCCAACCCTTTGGTGCAGAGCAGCATGAGCGGGTGATAAAACCCCTGGCAGCCGCACCTCCGCGGCAGCGCCGCAGGTGCCGGGAGCTCCGTCGGGAAGCGCGACGTCGGAGCTCCGCCAGGGAGGGAGACCCGAGCCGTGCCCCCCCCGGCCGAGGAGCTGCCGACCTTTGGGAAGGAGCGGAGCACGGCGAGAGGTATCCCTCACCGCTCCCCAGGGCGCATCGGCCCTCCCTGCATGGCCGAGAGAGAGGAAAAGTGTGATTTTGTGAGATTTGAAAGCGGCAGCGCCTTGGACGCCGGGAGCCCTGCGCAGCAGCGCTGTATCCGAACGGACCAAAAAGTTTGCGGGTTATCCCAGCTAATAAGTCCCCGGCGCCTGCCGTGCCTTTTTTCTCTAAATTTGAGGGTGTCCTTCCAGAAGTCAGGGGAAATTCCGTCCGGGAGGGAGAGGGAAAGCGCGCGGGTGCGGCGGCACGGTCCGGCGCGGGTCCGGGCGGCGGGACCGGCCCGCAC
>JAWWMO010000096.1:43620139-43632555 GCA_035047845.1 Dendrocincla fuliginosa | reverse complement strand
TTGGGCGTTGGCTCCGGGCTGTTTGGAAGGAATTCCACCTTGGAAGGAGTTTCCACCTTAGGTTTGAAACTCTGACAGATGCTTTTTGAGCATTTGTTTTTCATTCCAGAATTAAACTAATGCCAGAAGAATTTCCCTCCAAAATTTCCAACAAAATCATCTGTTTTAAACAAGATTTGCAATATAGAAAAATGAAATTTTTCCAAGTGCGAAATCAAAACTTTAAAAATATATTAAAACTATATTCTCAGTATATACCATGCTAGAGCAAAGGCATGCAAAAAATCCCTCAGTTTTTCAGTACTTGTAAGGCCATTTGGATGTACTCATTACAAAAACATACATTAATAATTTTGCTTGCTGTTAGCCTAAGTTAATATTCATCTTAGTAGTGAAACTCTGATTTCATGTAAACAAATTATCCTGAGTTTCTGCATGTCAAACAAGCATGAAAAAGATTCAGGAAATAGCTACATAATTTGTTTTCTCTTTTTGAGAAACCATCTCTGCTCATGCTTTGACACAGTTTCCCCTAAGAGTGAAACACACAGTTAGCAAGTGACGTGTTTACTTCTGAACCTAGTTCTGATAAAAGCTGTTTATTCCAGAATTTGAAGCAGAGATGGTGAGTTTACTGTTCAAAGAACAGCAAATAAAATGTGTCTTATTTTTCAAAGAAAATGACTGTCTGTGCCTGGCTTCAAATTGAGCTGTACATCTTGAAACACATTTAAAAATTATGACCATATTTATAAAATTTTTAAACTACCAATTAACTTATCTTTATTGATTATAATGAGTCTGGTCAGTACCAGACATTTTTGCTGGCGGAGAAAGTTATTTTCAGACTCTGAATAGACAATGGAAATTCAATATTTTGTTACAAACAACAAAAATATACTACAGCAACAATGGGTCTTTTTAAGAGATACATATAATAAGAAAACCAATGTTCTAGAAAGTACTGATTTTAAGAAGGGAATTGAATTTTGATTTTATAAAAGCTCATAATTTTCTCAAATTTTTAATTATTCATTTATGTCTCAACCTTGTATTATAATCACATTTTAGAGAGGCAACTTTAATACAATCTTTTTATTTTTCTGTGAAGAACTTGCTCTGAGATCTGATTTTTTCCAGATCTTCAAAAGTGAGAAGTCCTTTTGGCAATTCTACAAAATACCCTGTGTGTCAAGTATGTTCTCCGCTTCACCTTCAAAAACAAAACAAACCCACCAATAACAAAAACAAACAAAACTCCAAAAAGTTGAGTCAATTTCCTCAATTTTACAGTGACAAATTAAAGGAAGGAAAAAAAATATAGAACTGATTTAGACATTCTTGTTTGGACCAGAATGGCAACATAGCAGGACACAGCCATGTATTTTACGAACAAAACAAGCTGATGTCAATATGACAGCAAAGTTGTCTCTAAGGAATTCTGGACAGGAGTCTCAGAAGAGGATGGATCACACCTATACATAAAGGCACACACAAACTTCAACAAATAAACCTGTACACAGTATTGTAGATGTGTCACATTTGGGCAGAACTTTTCTTCTTATCTCAGGCCTAGGCTAAAAGATGTCAGGCTACAGGCAGAAAGTGGGCAGTACATGACTTGAAGAAGCATTGGTCAAAGTACACTGCTCACAAAAAGATTTGCTGAGACAATTACCTAAACATGCAGTCTAAACAGCATAGCAGGGAAAAGTTATAGGGTGCATAATGCTCTTGGTAAGGCTGGAATGAAAACATCTAGGACAGATAATCCAAAAAAACAAAGATAGAGAATGCACAGCAAACCGGTTGTGGTGGTCTGATTGTGATGTAAGAAATGAAGAAGATTAGGCAAAGGATGCGTTTGTTTTGGCTGATGCCATTTGGTACAATGCCAACAATCTTGTTTATCTGTGCCTTAATTCCTAGTTTGATGATTGTTACAGCAGCGATTTGAAGCTGTATTTATGTGCAGTAAACCTGACTGAATATTGCAATGTATTCAAGATTGTGGTCATTATTCAAAACAGGTCTGAATGCCAAAATCTCCTAACTGCAATTCCAATAGTACTACAAATGGGACCTCTGCACATCAGTAACATCCGACACTGGTTACCACTCCCAGTAACTTGTAATAACACATCAGTCAGTTCCATATAACATCTGCTTATGAAATAGCAAGAGATTTCATGTGACAGAGAGATGCAGATAGGCAAATCTCTATGCCTGTCACTCACAAGCATTAGAGCACATTGCCCAGTCACCATCCTTCTCACATGGTTCTGGATACGAGGACTGAGCTTTCTAAATCTTGGAAAAGATAGCCAGAGTTGCATTGCTTAGTGGAGAAGTTCTGTTTAGTTGGAGGCTGGCTATATAATCCCTCCCCTCCTCTAATCCTTTGTGTGAAAAACACCAACAGTATGTGCCTGGACTGGGAGGAAAACCAAAACAGCAAGGCCAAGAAAACAGATAGAAGGTGCGTGACTGATTCTTTGTGTCCTTAGACATTCAGAACAGTTAGTATACCTAGGGGTTGTTTTGTAACACTGCCATCCCCAAAAGATTCTGATATATGGCCCCGGCACACTTACAGCTTTTCAATAGCACAAGAAGAACTCAAAGCAGGTGTTTCCCCCTAGGTCCTCAGGTTTTGGGCTTTGATTAGCCCAAGCTATAGGGCAGGCAGAAAATACCCCTCTGATTTCAGTGTGGAAGAATACCCAAGTCATGAGATAATGCGTTGATAAGTAGGCTAGAGACAGAAGGAAAAATTAACTGTAAGCAAGATCAGAGACAAAATGCCCGGTGAAAGAGAAACAGAAAAACTTTCCAGTGGTATAAAACAATTCTAAAGGTTGAAGACCTAAGTGATCAAGGTGGTTCACTGTGAAGTACAGAAATCATTTCAGATTAGCTTAGGAAAGGGAATTGGCTGTGAGGCTGAAGATAGGCATACCCTGAAGGAAAGATACCAGTTAAAGAAGGAACAATAAAGGGAATGATGTATACATTCATTATGACATCAGAAACAAGAAACATGGCATACACCAACAGAACAGATGGACAAGCAGAGAAGTGGTTGAGAAGGTATAGGAGTGGACACAAAGCGTATTGAGAGCAAGGATTGAGGCCGCAGGTCAATTGTGTCATAAAACCTTCTCTTCAACTATGTAATTTTAATCTTAAAATAAAAATGAACTCCTGAACCTGATTTCCAGACCAGATTCGTTCAGGCTAGCACACTTCCTTTTATTTTAGTGCTGATAATGGTAATTAGTTTAATTTCCTTCTCTTACTTTCCTCTATCCTATCCTGCAAGTAGGATTTGTAGACCCAAATCTCTCATGTCTTATTACAAGGCTAAACAAATTAATCACTTTGTTTTCTCTTGCAAGGTAGCTTGGCATTCCCTAATAATTTCAGCTCTTCAGTGTAATTCCAGATTCCTTTTACAGAAGTGATCCAACTTACATGTAAATTTCCACAAAAGGTATTATTTTTCTGCATCAATACCTTCCCATCTGTTCTCTATTTATACTAGGGTAGTGGAATATCCATCCTGGGAGATACTAAAAGCCTTCTGGACATTTTCCTGAGCAATTGGCTGTAGATCATCCTGCTTAAGCAGGGGGGTTGGACCAGACAACCTCCAGAGGTCCCTTCCAACCTCAACCATGCCATGATACTAGGAAACCTCACTTTATGTTTCTAGACTTTGCTGACCTCTCAGTTTCATCACACTGTGGGTTTATACTCATTCTGTGATCTTCTAATGCATTCAAGTTGTTGAATCGTTTTCTTTTCTTTCATTTCCAACTGCTAACCTCTGATGGTAGAAATCCCTATTAGTCTTTAGCTTCTTGCTGACCTTATCAAATTGGATCCTATTTTATTGTTTCATTTTTTCAGGCCATCAGTTCTTGTACTACAGTTTATTTCTTCTCTGTTGATGAAACTAATCAAGTTTGTCACCCACGGATTTGATTAGTATAACCTACTTATAATTTCAAATATAAAACAAAAGCAGATCCAGACCAAATCTTGAGGAACGTTGTTAATAGTCCTGCTAAAGCCTAAATTTTCTTTTCAAACACAACTGTTTGATGTTTTCTCTTTACTCCCATGACTACCTGTCTAATACTGTCTTCACTTACAATGAAGAGTGAGTTACTGACCATGTCTCCTTCACTAGGAATCAGAGTTAACTTAAATGCACCTCCATAATCCTCAACACCCATCACTTAATCAGATACACCAGTGGCAAATATGAGGCAAGACCCCACTTTCTGGGACTCACCTTTCTTCAGTCTTAGCAGGACGCTGCAGAAAGATGATCAGCTGATGACTGTGTCTGGTCACCAAGGTGTAAGGATATGACTGCTGTCTGTATCCCTTTATATAACCTTATCATCCTTAACCCTTGCCAAAACAGCAGCATCAGAGTGGAATATGGAAGGAAATCATTAGATCTGTAATTTCTCCCAAATATGCAATGCTTACTTCAGCTGTATTTGTAGCCTTAGAATTCAAATTTTTTGAAACAAGAGGAGAAAACAATGAACAGTCTTAACTGAAGGGAATGGCTGTAAAAGTAGAGTGAGTCTTGCTTGGGAAAATACCTTATTTTAACAGAGAGGGTAAAAACTGACACATTAGATTTTTGTAGAAAAACAAATGTATTACCAGTTTTCTCACAGCCATTTAAAAAAAAAACAGGTTATCTGAAGCTTGGTTTCTTTGTGTGAACAGGACAGACTTACATACCTTTGATCCTTTGCAACAGTGTCCCATACCCCATATCTCATTGATAGGCAAATACAAAGCTTGATGGAAATATTTGCATTAAAATTGCTGGGTTCTTCTTTTTTATTGCTCTGTGTTTAAGAAAGAAAAAAAGAAAAATATTATTTAGGATATTCAGTATATCAGCACTGTTAGCTTAGGTTAACCTTGACTGTCTATCCTCCTACAATCACTAATCAGAGAACAAATCTTAATTTTCTCAGAAGCATTTATGTTTTTGTTGACTTCTTGCTTAACCCAAGGGTATTTAAAAAAATGCTTAAAGCAAATTTTGAATATATTGAACAAAAATGGGATTATCTAACTCATGTGGCATGCGTGTGCACATGCATATACCCAGCCACATGCAACATGTAACAGTGTAAATACTATGCTAATGCTTCTGAGTCAACTATGTACACAAACCCTTGAATATTTCCTACATTCCCTCTAATCATGTTACAGCATAAGAAAAGCACGTTGTCAAACAAGAGTTCTTCCCTATGCAAGGTGGCTTTACTAGCCAGGGGTTTTTTTCCCCCTTTGGGTCAATTGATTCAAATTTAAGTGAATAGATTTCAGAATATCTCCACCTGTTCACTGCACTAAAAATCCCAGATAGAGGATTTGCTGCTCATTAATAGTACATTAAATCACAGGACAGACAAGAAAATAGCATGGCTTTTAAACAGTCTCTCCTCTTCTACACGCAACTTTTATTTTATACCGAACTTTTGCTACTTCAGGTGTACCATTTTATTGTCAGCTCACATCTCTGCTTTTAAATAATTCTGCAGTACAGACATAACCAAAAGACATCCAGAAGCACACAGAATTCAGTATCTCTTTGTCTTGTGATCAACCTCTGAGCAATTACAGGATAAAAATAACTACTTATTGTAATGCAAAAGGAAGATCCAGCAATAAAGTAATGCACGTGTAATATATTTATATTTTCAGTTAGGAAATAAACTTCATACCCAGTTGTTAAAACTACAACAGAAAGACCAAAAAATGTCCCAAAATATTTAAAAAATTCCTGTGTCCAATCTACATGGCTGTTTGTCAATCTCTTATCAGGTTCTGCAGCACTAGTTGCCTTTCCAGCTAAAGATGGGAGGGAGATCAAATAAAATTAAGTCATCTATTTATTTTAAAGACTGAGTCAACCTCTCACCTATAAATTCAACACAAACCCCCCTAACTGAGATGGCAGTCATTCATAACTTTTGATTGAGAATGGTCTTCTTCAGTAATAACTCAGGATAGTTTATATTGAGAAAGCATTTAAGTCAATTAGCAAATGTTTTAATGCAGAAACTTTCTAACGCTGATTCTCAAACGTAAAAAAACCCCAAAACACCCAAGTTTCAACAGTACTCCCTAGAATAAGGTTCTCTGACCTTTGCATTTATATGGTGGTCCATAGGGTATCATCTAGCTGCTTTCCAAATAATTCTGTTTAATTTTAATTTGGTTGATAGCAACTTTAGAGTCAATATTGACACCTCTTTGCCCTCTGCAGATTTCTGTCCCTTGTAATGCATCATAGAGGCCCAATAGCTTTTCTGCAACACCACAGTTCACAAATAAAGAATAAACACTGTAAAGATACCAGTTATTTTAAAGATACTGAAATACATATCAGAAGTTCACAAGAAAGTACTTCTGTAACTAAAATTAAAAACAATAACACAAAAAGTACAATCTAGAAAGTATATTCACTCATCAAAATAGAACCTTCTATGACACACAATAAAAAAGAGACCTTTCTATGGTGCATAAGAATAAAAAAGCACACTATTCAATTATTTTTTTTTATTTCATGCCCCATCTAAACATAACTGTACATTTCCATTAAGTAAAGGCAAATTCTGTATTTCTTAAAAGTTCCTCTTGACTGTACAGAACACCAAAAAGTGCAATAGTATTTTCTTATAAGAGTGATGCAAAAACAAGAATTGTACTAAAAATAAGCAATCTGAAACCAGGGTAGAGAAGTTAGTTAACAAAATAAGAAGTCTGTTCTTCACACTAATGTTTATAACTCATCTTTTGGGAAAAAACCCAGAGTACCTGGATTGGCATGTCTAGCCTAGCTGATCAAGTTGCATGGAAAGTCCAACCAGGTACAAGAAACAGAATACCAGCTGTCTAAAAAGTGTATTCTAGGGAAGAAAGAACAAAGAATGAATTCAGAAAGTTGTCTTCTAATGAATCTGTAAAAGTAATTAAATATGTTCTTTCCCCCCCCCCACTTTCTAATTCAAGCATAATTTAAGGGATTTGTAATTACTTAAGGTTTATACCCATTTATTCATCTACATTACTATTGATTTAGCCTGAACAGAACAATTTCTGTTAAATTGTTACTAATTATTTCTTCAGACTGTGTTGATCTTGCTATCCTGTTTACAAGTTCACTCAGTACTTAGATAGGTAGAATTAATTTTTGAGACAGGATAATGAAAAAAAAGAACAGATTTAATTACATATAATTATACACAGAAGGAAAAACAACATTCATTGTAATCTCACATTACTGTTTCATCTGTTTCTCTTTCCTCAAGACTTACACTGCAGTTGATGTTCTCACAAAAAATATCAACAGGCTTTACCTTCCTGATAGCCATAATTTTCAGATTGCCTTTTTTTATCTTTTTAATAAGTAATTATATAATAGCTGACAAGCCACTTAATAAAATATCAAAATAATTAGATTTTTTTTTGTCACCTATGAGATACTTGGAAATTTAAAAATAAACAAGCACACTGCCCATTAATTAGACCCATTTTGTTCCCCAATATCCTAAGCCTGGTAAATTGCTGAGGGCAGACATGATAAGATAAAATAATGACATGTAATATCAATTTAATGACTCTATTTTTCTCTTCAGGGTGATTATAGGTGTAGTTTGCACATGTGTGATAAGTATTAAGGGATCCTTTGTTTGCCCTTCAGCACAGATAAGAAGCGTAGGCTTCCAAGATGCGAAGTATTACCCTAAATGAGCTTCCATTTGAAGAAGCACAGGGCAAAGCAGTGGGGCAAGGATATGCCGATCAAATATAGGTCTTGCTAAAAGGAAACAAGAGAGGTGAAGAAAAACAGACAGTTTAATATGAACAGAGTTTAGAAAGAAGTGAGCATTGCATAAAAATCAGGCTGTAAGTTTAAACCTGCAAGAGCAAATTAAAGGATCCTAACATGATTTTTCTAAAAACAAAATGCACACAAAAAACCCCCAAACAATGAAAAAACCCTGCTCAAAAATGTTATATTTTGACAGCTCTTTATAACTCAAGTCCTGAAAGAAAAAGATAGGTCACAAACACTAAGGTTAAAAAACCAAAAAGGTCAAACAAACACATCCCTGTAGGAGACTGTCATATCAAATTTCAGAAGTCCAAGGGTACTTTTATGTATATCTACAAGTAGTTTATATAAATAACCTCATATAAATGAAAACACCTTGTATATTATAGACAGCAGACAGATAACATAATCAAATATTTTTTCATATTCTTTTCTAACCAGATCTTTTCTCTTTCACTTGAGAGAAACAACCTTCCACTTTCTCCATCCAAAAGTAAGTGGTGGCATAAAATGCATAAAAAAATGCTCATAATTCCTTTCCTTTGAGTAAAATTCTTCCGTATGGTTATCAGGTCTCATCTAGATGAAATTTAAGTACATTACTGTACTTAAATTAATTCCTTAAATAAAAAAAAATGTGTTGGAGGGAAGTTTTAGACTGATGAATCTCAGAGATGAGCATTCTATGTGCACACACAGAAATGTGGCATAGCCAAGAAAAAAAGTTTCAGAGGAATAGTGATGCACAGAAGGCAGTACAAAAGGTAGATCCAGTGGCATTTAGCTGAAAGAATAATTTAATTTGTGTTACTGAAGTTTTATGATTTCACACTGAAGAGTTCTATATAATACAAGATCTGTTTTGTCCATAAGCTTACAATGTAGCATCAAGGAAGCTCTGAGATGTGTTTGGGGATGCTAAGTAATCTACAATACTGATGCAGAGGTTTGTTTTTAAACAAATTTTTATTTAGTTATTAGTTATAAGGAGAAAATCTAAAAACAAGAACTCCAAAATCTCCCTGAACCTATGTCACTTGGCATAGTTTTACCTTGCATAACAAAAGACTAGAGTGCTGTAGCTGTTAGGATTACAACGGGAATCTGCATATGAAGAAGTTTAGTCTAAGTGTTCCAAGGCAATTCCACACTGGCTTCACTGGATTTCAGGCTCTCCTTAAGGAAAAGGGAAAGCTGAGGAACAATTATGGGCAAAGTTGTTCTGTTACATCGCACAAATTAAACTTACTGGAATAACTGTAGAAAAATCTTCCGCTCTTCTCAGGGGAGCCCCACAGTCACTGTGCTGCACAGCAGGGAACACTTCTCTGTGGCATACTCTGGCAGAGCAGGCAAAGGGCAGGGCACCTGCCTACCCTGTGCCATCAAAGACTTTAGCATGACCAGACCTGACATCCGGTCAGCTAAATAGGTTTATAAGCAATGACCCTTAAAGATTATATGCATTTAAGTGAAATTTGGATGCTTTAAGTGTCAAAATGAAGCATCTACATGGCCACTCAGGCAACTCCTCTTTCAAAACTCCTCAGTCTTTCAAAACTTAAAAAAATTCATGGGCAATATCCTTGTGCTTATCCATGTAACATGCCAATCTTAAATGTACATCTTGAACTTGGGTAGTTTTGAGTGATCAAGACACCCTGATATGGTGCCTTTACACTGACAAACAATGACTGGTAGATCTTAAGGCAAAACTATTACATTAAGATGATACTAACCTTAAGCAAGTTAGAATTTGTAAGCATATCTATGTATTGAAAGACTCAGGAGTCCACCACAAATGATGATTTGAAATTAGATGAAAGAAAACCAAACCATATTCGACTGCAGTTCAAATCAATATCCCATTTTCAGCTGTTAATTTCTTAGCAATTGTGTCTTATTTTCCTCCACATGTGTTCTATTGAAAATGCCAGTCACACTGGGATAGTGAAAGACTTTTGATATATTAAAATGCAGATTTTATGATAAAGGCCATGTCCTACTCTCTTAAGGCTTACTTTACAGTGATGTTCAAGGTTACTTCTTTTACCATTATGGCAGAGCAGAAGTAAGAAATAAAAAGTACTAATTTTACTGCAAACCATAACTTCACATGTAAAACTTTACAGATAATAAGACAAAAAAAATAGTATATCATTCATACTTAGCAGGGGTGTGCTGTAGTTTATTTAGAATCATCTTACTGATGGGAGAAGTTGATTATTGAGGAAACAAACTACAAGCGCACATCATACATGTTAGGTGAACGGTTCACCATCCAAGTGCCATGTCTTAGGGAATAAATTCTATTTCATCTGAAATACATAAACCTCTCATCCATACTGCCATAAAAACCTCAGTAGGGATGATTTACATGCCTAAGCTTGTATAAAACCTATGGAGAATAGGTCTCAAGTGCAGATTTACCACAGGAGGAAGAGATGCTGTAATTTTCCCACCCAGGTTGTTGTGCATAGCACAAGAGAACTGAAGCTGTAATGTAGATGTATGTAGATGTAGACATGCAAGCATGCTTTTCTGTTACTGTTAAGAAATCATATCCTATAACAATCAGACCCTGTTTTAGAGACACAGTTGATATCATAATCTAAAAAAGAAAAAAAAAAGGCAAAACCCCCAACTATGTAAAATTCTGCAAGTTTAATTCCATAACAGATTTTAAGTGACAGTAACAACTTCTATATTGGTAAAAAATATTGATCACATAATTTTAAAATTTAAGTTTAGCATTTCAAAATAAAATGGTTACTAGCACCAAGTAACATTTTATATTTTATAACACTCTCAGGAGGGCCCAATTAGAAATCTTTCCAATTTTTATTTAAATACAGCTAGTAGTTTCTCAACACTGTGTGAGAAACTGTAAGGGCTGATTGGGATTTGAAGTCTGACACATACAAACTGTAACAGTAAAAGGAAATCGATGTTACAAAATGAATCATGACAGATGAAGGGAAGTGAGGCAGAGAGGGAAAAGGTCAGTTACTGTGAAACTGATAATGCTAATAAACTGGTCAGTGGTAACCATCTTATCATTTCTGTTCTTCAGACTGCCACAATTATGTCAAACCACATAAAAAAGCATTTATGCCATCATTTCATTGATTAAAATCCAGTGGGAGAAAATTCTCATTTGAAATAATTTAATCAACTTTGACAACTTATAAAAAATAACCAGTTCTCTCTGGATTACAAGCCTTATCTACACTGGTAGATAGACTGGAAATTTATCATACTTTTGACTATTAGTTTGTTTTCTCTCTTTCTATTTCATGTTCAGATGCTGGAGGTGGAAGAGATTCTATTTTGGTTCTGTACCCCCAAATGGGATGCAAGGTGCACAAAGGCTCAACAGAAATGGAAAGCAGAGCCAGTGCAAAATGCTCTCTTCTTCACTGTCCATATAAATTAAATACAATTTCTTTGCTGTATTTTGCTCAAGATGTATCTAGGGGAAGGAAGACATAGTAACCAGAGCTTGATAACATGTTGTTTTGCAAACCAATATATTTAATGACTCTCCTGGGAGATACGTTCTTTTTCCCAATCTGTCAAAAACCAACACTTAGCCTGAGACCAGTCATGGCAGTAACATATACAAAGAACAGTATTTCATGTCACCATCATTAAGACATAATTATACTGACAGCATGGTAAACATATTTAAACAGGAAAAGAATTATCTTCCTTATAAGGTATGATCAGGTAAACATCTCTCTTCTTAAGCTCTGAAACTCAGTATCTAAACCTCAGAAAAGTGAACCTTGAAGAAACTCTTGGAATATCCTTACATTCATATTGAAAGAGTCTAGTTTGTCACAGGCTAACACATCTGTTACAGGCCACAGCTACTGTGCCTGTAATAGAAGGTTATTTTCACTTAAGTTTTTCAGTGGTCAGAGACTCTGAAAGTGTTCTTTAAACAACTATTAACTTCTAACTTCTGAGTGCCCAGAGTTGGAATGGAAAATAAGGCTTAAGGTCTCAAAAAATGTGACAATCACCCTTATAAAAATATACAAATCACTTACAAAACACATATGAAAGTTGGAGTGCAGGTAGTAGAGCTACAAAACTGCACAAACCCCTTGCAGTGAAAATGCACCTGGCATTTCATAATCAGATGAGAGATTAAAAGCTTATGTAACCTATCCTAGGTGTCATCCTTCCTCATCAATGGGCAAAACCAGAAACTATTGCAAATGGTTGTTTGGCAAAAAAAACCCCAGAGAACAGAATAGTGGTGCCTATGTTTACACCTCCCTAGTAAGCCACCACAGCACAACACAGAGATGGTAACTTGTAATAATTATGCAGTGCCTGCTTGGTTCTATGACCAGCATGCACACAGATGTGTCGGGGAATGGGCCTCTACATCAAACAGTTAAAATAAATCAGACTTAAATGTCCTGCTGCTTCAAAGCTTGTTTGCAAATATTTTTCATATCAAGTACACAGAGCAATTAAAATTATTAGCACTGCAAGAAACTTCGCTCCTTAAAAAGATAAC
>JAWWMO010000096.1:43591794-43603533 GCA_035047845.1 Dendrocincla fuliginosa | reverse complement strand
GCCACCAGGTGGGGAGGAGCCGCCAGGAAAGGAGCAGCCACCAGGTAGGGAGGAGCCGCCAGGTAGGGAGCAGCCACCAGGTGGGGAGGAGCCGCCAGGAAAGGAGCAGCCACCAGGTAGGGAGGAGCCGCCAGGTGGGGAGCAGCCACCAGGTGGGGAGGAGCCGCCAGGTGGGGAGGAGCCGCCAGGTAGGGAGGAGCCGCCAGGTGGGGAGGAGCCGGCCCGCAGCTCAGGGAGTCGCGGGGCTGCCGGCAGTGGGAGCCTCACTCCTGTGCTGCACAGGGAGCATCCCTCCGTCCACGGTGTCGACAGGGCGTTCCCCTGTGCATTTTCCCTGAAAGCATTTGCTCGGGAATGCCCGGTGACAGGCAGGACTGAGACAGGTGTCTGGGAAACTTGTTACGGAAGAGAAAAAAAAAAATTAACGAAACCCCACCAGCCGCAGTGTAGAACGGTGCTGCAAAGTGTGGTTTTGTGCATGTAGATGTATGTGCATGTATGTATATAGCAGTGTGTGTGTATATAAGACAAAATTAAACAACCAAACAAAACCCCCACTTACCCTGGTCTTTTGCTTGCTACTGAACACTTGCATGGAAAAAGCAACCCCATGACCTCAAGGCAACCGATAGAAAAGCAGAAACTAAATTCCTGACATTGAAAGGTAGCTGCATCAGTGGCTTCTGCGGTCTCACGGTATTTTACAAACTTGTTTCAATTTCTTTTTGTTCCAACTTTTTTTTTCCTGAGACTATCATTAAGTCTGTTTTTAAGCACACAATAAGAAGAGTGGAAATTAATATTCATCAGTCTCACCTATTGTGGAAATCCACCCCCTCAACCTCCTAAGGTAGTTTCCGGTTGTTAGAACCTAAATGTTATACTGAGCTATTTTATATACCACTGTTTCCATGTGCATCTCACACATGAAGTAAAAAGGTTAACGCTAAGTAGTTTTGTGTATCACGTGTTTTTCTTCCATGACAGATACTGTGAGTGGGCTGTCAAGTGGAAAGAAGGAAACACTTAAAAGTTTTAAGTGGTCCTTTCACAGTACTTTAGCTCTTCTGAGAATCAAACCTGCTTTTCAAGATACGCAAAGAGAATCTAAGTAGATGAGCTTACACTGAAGCACACGTTTAAAGCTGTGTTTTGTTCACCTGGTTCTCCCACTTCGGTCCACAAGTTAATGTGAGTACCTGCTTTGGCTTCTAATACCTATGAGTTTTTCTGTATTCTTAAATGACTTCTAGAACCAAGAAAACGAGAAAGACAGTACTCTATTTTTTGCTAAACTGCATAGGCTGAACAACTCTCTCCACACAGTAGCAAGTCAAGGGGCCATCACTGTACTCGAGTCTTGGGTAGAGAGTATCTGTCCTTAGTAGAGGAGTAGGCAATGCTCTTCCCATTATTTCTTTTATTCCTGCATTATTCTTGCATTGTTTCTATTCCTATGACCTTTAAAGACATGAGTAAGTTATGAAGAAATTTCTAGTCATTGTTAGCAGCTGTTTGCCACTGCTTGAGATTAATGCTGTATTTTATGTACTAATTTTCCCAATGTTACTGTCTCTGGTTACAGTGAATCACTGTTAGCAATTTAGAATTTTCCCTAGTGGGGAATTTTCCAACAATGGGGAAGTTTCTTAAAGAAGTAGGTGGAGTTACATCAACATTTAAGTTCTCTCTCACATGAAGTTTTTTGACTAGTAGTTCTGTTTTTCCTGTCTTCTTCTTTTGATTGTGAGGGAAACACACAGCAGCAATATTGACGAGGATTTTGCACAGTGAATATATTTTGCTTTTATAAAGTTATTTGCTGTAGTTGTCAAAAGCTGGCAGGAGGAGAGAAGGAGCACTGTGGTAGGTTCTGCAAGAAAAATAGTAAGCTGACAGCTTTGGTAAAGAACTTTGATTGACATCAAGGTCTCAAACTGCTTCAGCCTATCCAGTCAGAGGATCCTTCTGCTTCAGGGTGAAACAGGAGAAAGTTCTGTAATCCTTGTTGCAGTGTTTTGGGTTTTTTTATGCACATCTGGATTTTACGTGGACCTACTTTTTTTCTCTCTCAAAGAGATAAATTCAGTACAGCGGCAGACTTCTCAGTCTTGCGGAAATCTGTAAGTAATAGTCATACTTCTTTTTGTGTTGTAAGGCTTGTTTTCCTCTACAGTGAGAAAAATCACGCTAATTAAAGTTCAGCAATTGCAGGACATAAACATGTTAGAACGATAAAAGCTAACTTGTAATCTGTCTTCCAGGAGTTAATGAGAACACTTCTCCTGGAGTTCATGCCAGCATTCAGATTTCCTGACAAAAAGGTGGATTTGGGTTGCATGTGTGGGTATGATTATCATGAGTGTAGTGCACATGATGTTCGTTCCAAGCCGTCTACTGTTTTGAGTCGTCTACTTTGTTCTTTGCAGTCTGAAGCCTCTGCCTAAAAAAAAAAAAAAAATAAAATAAAATAAAAAAAAAAAGTAGAAATTATTTTGGGTCTGTGTTACGACTCTGGTCGTTCCAACGTAGGGAGTGCACACCAAGACTCATCAGTCCCAGTGACTTGCTCTTCTGCAGACTTGTCTCCCCAGTAAGTGTGGTCATGGCACACCTGTGATATCAATGTGCCCCTATATTGTTTGAGGAGCTTTACTTTGGAGCTTAGCTGGTGGTCTGGATTGCTTGTTACTCAAGCAGTGGCATCATGGTGGAGGAATTCCAATGCATGCACATCACCAGAAACTCTTGGGGACCCATAGGATTAGGCAACAATTTGCTAATGCTTTCAAGGACATCAGTTGTGGCTTGGGAATGAATTTGGTGCATAATCACATTGGGAATCCTAGGGTTTATTAATGAATTGGATCTTTCACCCTGAGAATCTTCTTTGTACTTTTCCCACCCCTTTTAGCAGAACATGCTTTTGTAATTGTTCATGTCTGCCTAACAGTTGTTAGATTGACTCCCTTTCACAGCTCCTAATGTTTTGCCTTCTGCAAACCAGCTATTGGGATCAGACAGCAGCAATCTGAGGAAAAGAAATAGCTTGAATCAAATTCTTATGAGAAGACTAATCCACTTAAGCCACAACACTGTAAAGGCAATCATGTCTTATGATTCAGGACAATATTGTTGCTTCATTATCATCTTAAAGTTGACAATCAGAGAAAGGACAAATATCAAAAATGGCTATGGTTAAGAGACATGATCCAGATAGAATTTTGTCAGTTAGAAATGCGATAAGTATTGTAGTTGTCTAATTTCTTGCACAGATTCTGAAACTGCCAAGAAAACAGTTGAAGGCAATGCTTCCTTATTTTTGTGAATTTTTGGGTATCCCAAATTAGGCTTATATTTAGATAAAATTCTGCGGTTTTCTGTAGTCATGGGAGATTTTCATTACAGTGAGTTTGAACTTTTCTTGACAGTAATTTTAAAAGTGGCAGTGCTGGATTCTAGTATTGTTCTGACTTAAGATACACACTTACCCAAAGCAGTGGGTGTGTGAAGGTTGAGTGTATGAATTGATATTAACAAGCATTTTATGATGTTGAAGTGTTGTGTAGGAGTATAAAATCTATGTCAGTAAAGAGGGAAAAAACATCTGACAGAAAACTGAAATAATGTAGAGGTTCAGAGGTAAAGCAGCAAAAATTCAAAAAAATAGATTCTGTTTGTAGCCTGACTGGTTTTGTCACTGTTTTATAAAGGCTCTATTGTGTAAATAGATGTTATTAACAACTGCATGAATTGTTTTCACATTTGTCATTTTGCAAGCCTCATGATAAATACTGTGTGACCAGGGTAAAAAGCAGGGTGTATTCACAGTATGTTAAAATAAGGCAAACAGGTGGGGAACCCCCAATTTCTATTTCTTCCAATGAATGTAGGTAGAAATTTTCTTCATTCTCCTCCTACCAGAAGCAACACTCCCTGCTACAGGTAGGGGGAAATTTGGCTATTTGTGAGTACTTATTTGCTAATTGATAGACAGTGATAAAGCATATATATTGCCATAATGAAGGACAGGAGTTTAGAGCAAATATAATAAGATGTTTTTTCCATGGATTTTGGACCCATGCAGAAAGATTTCTGCCTGATTACCTGCTCTGTGCAATTCTGTTCTCTTTTCAACTAGGGTGGAATCCAGTGCCTTCTGCTCAGTTCTTTGTGTGGACTGACTATAAAGTGTATTTCACAGTGCGAGTTAGAAAATCAGTACGTATTTATATTTGTCTTTTTCTACTATTTTTCTCATTTTAGGCTCCATCTACATCATGGAAAGACCTTTGCTTTTGTATATATTTTTATTCTACTGGAATTTCATAAATGGTAAGAAGCCAACCCTTAAGTAAGCAGTAGAACTGTTTAAGTATGTTTACTTTCCACATATAAGCTAAGAAATGTTAATTCCTCAGTATTCCTTCAGGTGCTAGCATTTGGGTTTTTTTCCTTAATGTTTTAAATAAAAAGATCTCAGGAAGCTTTTACATTAAACTAGATATACGCGTTTTCATATGGGTCCAGGTTGAAATCTCTATCAGTGATCCAGCATAGACACCATTGCAGACAAGGTACCATTTGCATTACGTAACAGGTTTCTTTGGCACTGTCAAACCTGGTAACTGTTGCATATTCTTTAGCATTCTGCGTAAAACCAGAAACATTTATATAAACCGAACATTCCCATCCAAGGCACTAATAGTTTCCTGTTACAATGACAGTGTTCTGAAAGCAACAGCTGAAGGACTCTGCACACACAGTCAACTATTTTTAGTACAGCATCACACTGTGTGTATGCACAAAGCAGATGTCTGCAGGTATAAGTAGCCCAATTTGCCCCAAACTTATGCAAGTGCATGCCGAAATGTTTAACTTTACAGATACTTTGCAGATACAGAGCAGATAACTTTGTTCCTTAAAATTTCCTATGGATATGGTAAGACATGGCTTCAAAGATTAGGTTTGTTATTGGAAAACTAAGTTTTCTTCCAAATTTTATTTTTCAGCTTTGTTCACTGTTGAAGCTCCTCAGTCACTCTACACTGTGGAACATGGGGACAATGTGACCATGGAATGCACATTTCCAGTGAATGGGAAATTAAAGTTTCAAGATTTAAGTGTCACCTGGGAAAAGAAAGATGAGTTGAAGGTGGTTTATGTACTTCTGAATGGAAAGGAAGACTTTAAAAGTCAGCACAGTGACTTCAAGGGAAGAATAAAATTGTTGAAAGAGAACCTGAACTTGGGACAGTCCCTCCTTCAGATCACTGATGTGCAACTCAGAGATGCAGGGGTTTACCGCTGTGTTATTGGCTATGGGGGAGCTGACTACAAGACAATCAACCTAGAAGTCAAGGGTGAGTGTGATACTACTAGAGGTTCAGTACTGCCTGATACTGTTGAAAGATTTCATAGGAGACTCTGAAGTAAGGCACATCTGGATTAGTATTTAAAGAACCCACCCTGGAGACAAGAGCTGCCTGATGGTGCTTGTGCAGCCGTATCTTAGTGTTACTGTTCAAGTTGAATCCATCTTCTGTCCTTTATTCCCCAATGAGGCATGGTGTTGCAAAACTATTTAGACAGTACAAAGACCATAAAGCTAATACACTTTTCTAAACAACATCAGAATTGTAATAAATCCCGTACCTCCAGTTACAGATGCAATAGTGATATTTACTTTTCCTGTCAAGGGTATTATTTCCAAAATCCAAGCTGAAACTTGACCTCAGGGGCTGGGGATAGAGAAAAGGTGTTGTGAATTTAATATATGCTCTTCTTCTAGCTTCCTACTAGTAATCATTTTCTTCCATTTGTTTAGCCCCTTACAGAACGATAACCCAAGGAGTAGTAAGCACAGGACACAACGAATGGAAGTTGACATGTCAGTCTGAAGGATACCCAGAAGCTGAAGTGATATGGCAAAACGGAGTCTATAAAGATTTGACTGATAAGGCAAACACAAGTTATGAAACTGGAAGGGACCAGTTGTACCGTGTGACAAGTACCCTTACAATCAAAAGTAGAATTGATGAGATATTTTACTGTATATTCTGGAATAAAGAGCTGCAAGAAAATACATCTGCCATTTTACACATAGCAGGTAACATTTCTAAATTTCATTTATGGTAATACACTTCAAGGTGCTGTGTAATTTCATCCCAGTTGAATGAGCCACAAATCATTTCTCTTTCCTATCTAATTTTTAAAAGGCTAAAAAGAAATACCTGTGTTGTTAAGTTTTGTTATTAATGTACACGTCCTTCATACTAACATGTTCATTATGCATGTGTGGTCAGAATTCAAGGACAGGAATTTTGAATGACTTGCAGTTATATGAAAATCAAGCCTAAATGTTAAACAAGTTTCATTATTTGAAAGATGTATAACTCAGAGACTGGAAATTAAACTCTTCCATGTAAATTAAATCTTCCAAGAATATCCTATTTTGCTGATGATTACTGTCAAGTAAATTTGAGCAATATGGTCTTTTCTTGCCATGATAGGCTTTGCTTTGAGCATGTTTAAATTTAACTAACTAATTGTACACAGATTTTTTTTATCCTCATAAAGTATGGATTGAAATAAAATGCATGAATGGAGAAGACCAGTACAATTTTTCATTAGACCTTTTAACTGGCCTGCACCCCTACTGTTTTTGCTTTTTATTACTCTTTTCTGCATTGTAGCTTGATATGCTTTCAACCAGACAGGAGACTCGATCCAACTCAAAAAATCATATTTCTGTTTATCAGACTGTTACTCGGTTAGGTCATTTCCTTGGTCCTGTTTACCACCTAGTTTTAAAAACACCTCTGCAGACACACTTTTTGGGCCTGACAAGAGTTGGAAACTAGGAGATGAGAGTGAGAAAGCCAAGTCATCTTTTTAACAGGCAAGTTTGTTTTTAATAAGAAAAGCCGCTGGGATTCAAGGAGACAACTTTTCCTTTGCATTCAGAGCTTTACCAGATGGAAGGGACTTTCTGTTCTCTTTCTCAATTAGTTTTTTCCTGTAGTCCTGATGGGAAACTAAACTAGATATAACACTTTGTACCTTGGTACAAAGCAGCATGTGTGATGAGAATCAAAGGCGCATCACATCACATGGAATGCAGGGAACAAAGATAAATATTAATACGTTCCTTCCTTTTTTTTCTTTTATTTGAACAAATTGTGGTTAAGCGCAGCAGGAGCACCTAACCTTAGAGACACTCTATAATGCTGTTACCATGTCTGAACTGCTCGTAGCAAAATTGATAGGGTAGAAATGAAAGAAAAAGAGAGGAGCTCATGCAATTATGTAATGTCTTATCCCCCACTTCTTTTGCTCAAAGATTCAGCTGATGGCATTCTATGGACTGAGAGCAGACGCCTTGTTGGAGCAACTCTTACTGGTACTGCTTTTGTTGGATCAGGGCTTCTATTTATGCTATGCATAAGAAAAGGTATTCAAATTATTTCTTTTGGAGCATCTTAATTATTATCAATCTGCTCTGTTAATTCATCGTTGTCAAGGTGAAATGAGACAGTAAAAGTCTGCCTTAGATTTTTTGTCCTGAAATCACTAAATCTTTTACCACATTAATTATTTCTGGTTTTTTTATTGAAGTTTGTTAAATGTTAGTGGGTTAACAGCATGGAACAGGTTATCAGCCCTTCAAAAACCACTTACCCATGCATATCTGTAGATTTTTCTTGTAGATTTTTCTTATAGATAATGATGTAGGGCTGTAAGATGAGTGTCTAGTCTATTCAAACTTCAAAACACAGTTTACTCACCTACTGGAATGGTCTCTATCCTCCCTTTCGACTGGGGACCACAATGCTGGTAGTCGGCAGGGTACTGGAAGTTTTTAGGGTTTTTGTCCCCTGCATTCTCTGAGCAATTTCACTGAACTGTGTGTGGGGGTTTTTTTAAGCAATCAAATTGTTATAAATTCTGTATATATCTTTATTCTGGTTAAAATACTTTAAAAACTGTGGACTGAATAGGAAGCTGTATGTCCAAGGTGAAAACTATGAAATATTTTCTTCACAAGAGGGAGTAATCCCTCTCAGCTTCATGTCATTTGGTTAATTTCCTTGTTAAGTTTTGAGTTTTTCCACTTCACTAACTTGAATTGGACATTTTCAGCATCACAGTATGTTGAAAAACTAAAGCATTGGCAATAATTTGTTTTTACTTGCTAGCTAAAGAAAGAAAAAACTTGGAGAAAAAGTCTTTAGGGTATCTGAACATGAAAAGAATATGGTTAGTCCCCAAAATAAAGAAAATAAATGTTTGAAACTGGTTGCTTAACCTGAAAGAAATACTGTTACTTTTTTGTCATTGTTGGTTGCTCATGGAGATGCTATGGAAGCATATGATGGGAGAAGTGTTTATAAGCCTCAAGGCTTTCAGGTGTTGCACCAGGCTGCAGAAGGCCTGTAGATAACCCTGCATGTATAAGAATACACTTGTCCTAAGAACATGATAGGAGTAGGAGCAGAACATGAAAGTGCACAAAAGGACAGCAAAATCATTGACTTCTCAAAAGATTCCCACTGGGGATTTCAGTGAAGGTCAGAAGTTTCCTATGTTGCCTGGCTAATATTTATTGCTGTATGTGTGATAATGTACATACATGTCACAATGTCTATGATTCTCATGGTTATATGTATGTATGTATGGTGTGTGTGTGTGTATGTGTTAAACTACAAGTTATTCAGATGTTAAAGTAGTACCAACAGGTTTTTGTTTTAAAACCCAAGCTCTTCTGGAGGACTGGACAAGTGAGTCTTTCAGAATGGAAATGGAATATGGGCTTTTTTCCCCTCAAAAACCCCTGAGAAGGTGATCTCCTTTTTACCTCTCTTGTATGTTCAAATTAGGGTGAAAATACGCAATGGAAAACCATTTGAACAAGTATTTTCCAGTGATGTTAGTGTATGGTATCAATAGAGTTCTGGCTTAGGAACAAGGAAAGAAAGTTGGAAAAAAATGGACAGACTGGGGATACTGAAGAATTTGTTTTAAAGTCTTTGAAGAAATTTATTGTTTTGGGAACCAATGATTGCACTATGCTACATGTCCCCTTCCCACCAGTGTGCTTCAGCCTCCTATTAGGTCTAAAGTAAGTATTTTGGTTTATTTTTGATTTTGTTTCTTTTATTTTCTTTCAGCTAGAGCAAATAAGGACAACAGAACACCTGTGTTGAGTTCATCAATAGCAAGTACGTACATATGGCATAAATCTAGCTCAGTGTCATTCTTGTGGAAATAATTGCTTGAGAATTTACTTTGTAATTGTGACAACCAAATGGAGATTTAAATTCAACTTGGATTTTGCTTTCTACTTTTCATTTGTGCAACCATGACAAATTAGAGTTGAAGAGTGGCATTTCATTACTATGTCAGCTTATTGAAAGGAAAATGTGAAAGAAAAGCATACTCTTTCCAGGACCAGATGCACTTCTGATATGCAAGGAAAGGACAGAGTGCTATGCTGTGTTTTAGAAAGTCTGCAATAGGGTGGGACATGCTCCCTGGAACATATACCTCAGGATGGCATCACATCCTGATGTGCAAATTCTATCTGCAATTTGAAACATGTTGGCATGATCCTACATTTCCTCCAGTATTAGAGTGTGCATTTGAGGGTCTTTGTCACAACATTCATGACAGGGGGCTTGTCCCTGTAGAGAGAAACACAGAAAGAAGATTTAGTTTCCCTAATGGTTTCTTTTTCTTCCTGTTGTGATACTGGTGCTATTTACTATGGGTGAAGCTCTGTGAAAAGCCAGTAGCACCATGACAGTGAGAAACTAAGGAAATAGTGAAGAGAGTTAATATTTACAGTGGGAGAGAAGAGATTAAAATTCCTTTTGTTGCCTCTCATCATGGGTATTGGTTGATCTGTTTTTAACTTGTATGTTTTTATTTGGAGACCTCTTCAAATTAAACTGCTGTGTGAAAATTAGTTCACACTGGCAGTTGGGATTTTTCCTAAGAAAACTTCTCCTGAGATTACTTGCCCAAATGGACACAGCATTTGGTGTTAACCTCTTCACCTGCTCTACATTTAAATCACTTAGTCCCTGGGCAGCCTGAGATGGCAGTTTTAGCAAAGATCTGTCACTATATGGAAAGTTTAATCTATGCTCACTGTTATCTGTATGTATGTCATTTGCTTAAAGAGCTATCGAAAGATAAGGATACATATGACTGCAGAGATGCATCGTTTGAAGACAGAGAGCTGAAATGTAAGTATAAGTGACAGAGGAAAAAATAGCAAATTACACACAGATTACACATAGCATAAATCATCCATGATCATTGTAAACTTGATTCATGGCTTGTTTATTTAGCCTCCTTTTTTGAAAGATAGAGCCCTCAAGAGAAAGCCTCCCATTGTTTGTCTTACAAACTGACCATCATAACACATTGTTTACTGTTTTTTACATCAAATAATGAATCTGGTTTTTAAAACAGAAAGAAAAGATATACAAAGGAAAATGTGATGTGGAGATATGTAGCCAGCAAAATCAGTCTATTTTCCTAGCTAACACTTTTGCTATAAAACTAGCTGTTCTCACACAATGGAGAAGGAGACAGTGACCCATCATAGCCACTTGAGCAAGTCTCAAGCTGTGAGATTCTCTCTTGTCAAAGCAAGAAAATATATGACCAAATTTCTGAAATCTCTGAAATATATTGTGGTATGGAACAGAAAGGCAAAATTATTGAGGTTTTTCTTTCATGTTCTTGCTGACTTCTAAAGCACTTGCATTAATTACATCCCAAATCCCTCCCTACTACACTTCACTGCAGTAAACTTACAGATAAACCTGCTTGTCCTGCAGGTATAGATCCCCAATTTAAAGAGTTAGGACCTGCGGATACGCTGCTAAGATACTGACAGATACAGCACTGAATGTATTTGGAAGAATTAAAATAGTTTTTAAAAGGAAGGGGAACCTAAGCAATAGCTATTTCACTGTATTTGCTAAAGAGCAATTCCCACTAGCGTGTTTGAACTACCACCTCATTTCTTCCCATGATCATCTTCTTCTGCTGCTTGATCTTTTAATTTATTTCCTTTTAGATCTTTAATTTGGACAATGAGGGAAACTTTTGGTACCTCCAAACTCTAGAAGAGAGGCCCAAAGCCATGAAGTGTTCTGTGACTTCATAATTTAGTAATATGACAATTATTTCATTTAATTCTTCCTTTTACAGATCTGCAAATTGAGAAGACCTAGAGAGAAAAAGAAGAAGATTTTTTTTGTTGGTGGTGAAGATTTGACAGCTTAGGCATTCTCTATTCTATCTGTTAAAGGGGATATTATTTTTTGTTTTTATTGTGTGATGGCAGTCCTGTGTATTGTTGTAACTCAGGAAAAATGCAATTAAGTTAAAATAATTATAGCATAAAATATCATTGGATTCAGGCCTCTGTATATGTGACTAGATATTGAGGTATTTATTTAAATATCCATTTTTCTACCTTCTCAAGTTTAGGCAAATGTGTCTTTCAAAGATGCATTTCATTGAAAATGTCTTTAAGGTAAAGCACTTTAGGTCTATGACCATCATGAACTTCATAGCTGGTTCTTGACAGGTCATCTTCTGGACATTTGTTTTTTCCTTCCTCACCTGAGTTCTGAATTTCCTGCAGAGATTTTGTTTTTCAGCTTTTAAAGAATTTTTTCAATATTTTGATTGTCATAAATTCTAGCAGTGCAACAAGAT
>JAWWMO010000096.1:43553425-43564382 GCA_035047845.1 Dendrocincla fuliginosa | reverse complement strand
ACTTTAATAAAAGCAAACTGAAGGACATTAAAGGAACAAAAGTCACATCTCTGAAGTTTCACTACAATCCTCATATAACTAGTTTTACTATTATTGCAAGGTAAACTGTCAGTGAGCTCCAAGACCAGGGCTGCCCATGAGGGGCTATAAATCAGGAGTAGAGGGCAACCTCAGCACCATGTCCTCCCCATCTCGGCTCAATGTCAGCGTGCTTGCACAGGTCCAGGGTTGCTGACATAATCTCTCAACAACCCATTGCCAGTCAAGGTGATGAGTCAGGTCCAAGACTCCCCCAGGGGATCCAGTTATGTGCAGCCACCTACAGCATGGGGCCACGGTCTAGCCAGAAGTAGCAAGTCAGGATGACAGGATAGGGCAGGGCACAAACCTGTCTACAGCTGAACTCAGGCAAGGCTTTTGTGGGTGCCTGGGCCCATGGCCAGAGTGTGCCTTGGTGATGCCACCAATACGGCTGGCCAGGGTAGCTAAAGCCCTCTGTTACACACAGCCACCTGACAATGAGGAGTCCATTCCCTTCTATAAAACATCCTGTGTTCAATATTACTAGTTTTAATAGCAATCATCTTTGTACTAGGGCAGAATGTCTCCTATGACACCTATTCTTAGAGTAGCCACTGCTGCAGGATGTATGTTCCTTCTGCTTTAACAGTAGTATTTAACCACAACCCTCCATATAGCTCTTTTTATATATTAAAGGGTTTGGTTGGGGTGTTTTGTTTTCTTTGGTTTTGTTTTGGTGGTTTTGGTTTGTTTTTTGTTTGTTTGTTTGTTTGTTTTTTGCAACAGGTAAGCACACGCTGAAATATATTTACTCATACCCAAATATAACTGTTTGTTAATAAAAACTAAAAGTCAATTAACTTCCAGTTGCTCTTCCTTGCACAGCAGCACAGTTTTTTTCCATACAAAACAAAGAATAGTCTGAGCTCCCAGCAGAGTTTGGAAAACTCTGAGAAGAAGTACAGCTGACTTGATCCCTCTATCCACTCAAATGAATTTTCTTCCATAAAACATTAATCAAGAAACAGAAGTTGTCCCAGCTTCTCTTACAGCTAAGCTCTGCTGAGCTGACCACAATGCTGCTGACAGATCTTATCTCCAGTTAGGGGGATTGCTTACATGCTTTAGTGACATACTCTCATCTTTTTTACAAAACAAACTTGGTTAAATCTAAGGAGATGTCATTTGACATCTGTTTCCAACATGACTCTGCAATTGTGCTGCTTCTCACAACTCAGAAGACCAGAAGATCTGTAGGGCTGATAATTCAATAGAAAGTGCTAGAGACCTTCCTTGCAGTAGTTCTCTTTACTGAACAATTGTGTTCAGGCAAGGCCTTTTAATTTAGTGTTATACAAGGTATCATGGTATGAAACCAAGTGATTTTCGGTTGAATAAATCATCAGCTTAGGTACCACAGAAAGACCTATTGCCAAGCAGAGTAATGGAGAGTTACAAATAAGATCTCACCATCTACAGGGGAAAAAAAACCCCAAACCCTACCCATGGCAACATGCAAGGCCAAAGCAAATACTACTAAAAGAGAGATAATGACAGATGGTAAGTATGATACTTTCCTCGCATCATCTCCCCCATTCCAGCAGGGAATAGATTGCTAAAAATCTCTGCCAAATTTTACTAAGCTGCCCTGAGGATGTGAAAAGAAAACAGTTTCATAGTGAAGTAAATTGTGCTGGTATTCAGTTATTTAACCACTGTTCTGGCATACCGAATGTCTCAAACAGCAGCAGGATTTCAATGGGGGTCTTTAAGCAGGAATTTGATAGCAAACTAGTAAATGTTTTTCTGTATGCTAGACTAATGGTTTTCAGTCCTATTTGTGGTCTGGTTCCTTTGCTTTCCCCCTGCCCTCCTCTGCATATTTCATATTTCAAATTTCTCTCAAGCAGTATGTGCCAACAGCCATAGGAAAAAAAAAAAAGAAATGACAACACATTTGTTAACATTTTTACCTGCATAACTTAACACCAGGCAAGTCAGAGGACCACTGTGCAAGAGAAACGTGTAATCTAGCTCTGATGTTTCTATATTTTTAATTATACCTAGCCTTTGTCAAGCAGGCGTAATACTGGTACCTTTGATTGCTCTTGACATGAGGGAGGCTCATATTTTAACATGTCATTCACACGTTGAAACACCAGATTTTTATGTGTTTCCACCAGGTTTGTCAATATTGAAATTATAATGTCCTGTTCTTGATGCAAAATCCTGTATTTCTGCACGTCTTTTATTCCATTGGCAGAAGCTGAGTTTTCAGCACCTTAATTCAGATATTCATGTTGCATTTGGAAATTTCTCTTGAGATCTTTACAACCCAGCATAGGACTCTGCCTGTAACACAGGAATTTTAGTTTGCTCTCTCAACAAAAGGTGTATTATTTTGGAATCCAGTCCTTAGTAGAAGGAAGAAGGAACAAAATCTCAAAAATGCATGTTGTGTGCTTGCTTACAAGATGGCTTACAAATTATCTTGCAAGCTGGCAATTTATTCCGGTTTGATAAAGCAAGGTTTCAAGTGTGGTTTCGCCTGTGTGCCTTGCCATAAGCTCTCAGATGTCTGTCAGAGGAATCAAGCAGAAAATAAAACAAAGCAAATCCATCTATTAAAAATTAATCTGTAATTGCAGGGTTACTAAGGTTCCTTTTTAAAAAATGTCAACAGAGATTAATTAGAATTCTGTTTGTGCAAGGTTTTAGGATAAAATGGCTACTCCATCAAAGAACAAAAACATGGCATTTTAAAAAGTGTTGCCTGAGTGAAAGCTGAAGGAGGATCATTGGACATTGTGATTGAAGGATTAAAGTTTTGCCTCATTTAACATTGGGGACTGTGCGTGGAGCATGCATTATGCATCCCAAATGGAGGTGACACAGAAATGACAGTGATTTTGATTTTTAACCTTTATGCAATCTTGTTCATGTACTTTAGGTAAAAATACATACTGGCTGATGAACTCATTTTGGAAAAAATCATAAAACGGTGAGAAAACATGTCTGCAACGTAACAGGTTACTCAAGAAGCATGCACATCGATTTTCTCCAATTTTTAGACAGAATAAACTGGTAGGCTTATTCACTACCTATCCAAATGCAAGCTTCACTGGATATTCCCTAGGTCTTACAGTCAAGTGAACACCAGTTCCTTATTCATACCATCTAGCCTGATAGATTTTGCAGTGTTTTCCCCTCATCTCTTCCTTCTGTGTCTCCCATGCAAACACAAACTGCTCTCACATGTACATAGGCATACAGGTGGCCTGATCCTGTTTCTCCTCTCTGATTGATCAGTCTTGAATAGTGAAACAAATGCATGTTCTCACTCACATATCTTAAAGGTATATTCACATGTGCAGTCCTTTTCAGGTCACGTACAATGATCTTTCACATCCTTTTCCATGAATTTAGCCCTTGGTCAGATCCTACTCAGCAGCCTGCACTCCTGAGGTCTTCAGTCAGTCTTGTTGCTCTCAGTACCTTTCTGGCATGAAAGGGTGAGAACAGCCCACCTCTTCCCCTACTCCTCCATGTTCAAGTGACAAGAACACTTTGAACTTACTGATAAAATACTGTTCTGTTTATTATCATTAAAGTAATATTAAGCTTATGTTAGGACAAAACATCAATGACTAAAAAGGTGTTTAAGAGCTGATATTGTAACTGTGGTTTAGGAGTGCATTAAAAGCACGTTTCACTAATTCTTAATGTGAGAATAAGAACCTCTTATCTGTATAGTATGGCACACTAAAAGTATAACTAGAGAGTTCAATGTATTTAAGTACCACTGAAGCCAATGTGAGTCCATGAGGCCATTCAAGATTGGGCTTGACTCAACATCTTCCTGCATCTGTAGTCTATAAGGCATGTACATTTCCCATCACAGAGATTATTTCAATATATTCAGGGCTGGCCAGAAATTTTCATTGACCTACATAAGTAAAAGAGAAAAATAACTCTTGATATGGAAGAACAGTATTCTTAAGACCTAATAATTATTCTTAATAAGACCTAGTAATCTTTCTTAATGAGATTGTAAGACAGTCACTCTGAGACCTGTGTTTTGCAGGATTGTTAAGAATGATCGATGCTATGTTTCATCATATCATTCTAAAAAGATTAATAATGGAAACACTTCTGCCAGAGCATGTCCTTGTTTATTTATTTAAATATTAAGCCAAGTTATAAAGGCAGTATCCAAGCTGAAAAACTGACATCCAATGATACATAGCATGGTTACTGGAACAAGTAAGCCTTGGTGTACAGAACTGTATTTGTTCTGCCAGCATTCCAAACAGTTTGCTTCCCACTCAGTAGTTTTGTGGGTACAGTCTAGAAAAGCTGAAATGTTTCTCTTGGGGTTTTTTTTGGTTGTTTTTTTTTTTTTTTTTTTTTTTTCCTTAACTGAATACAAGAGCTTTGATTACATTTAGGAAAATATCTATTTAACTCTGTCAAGGAACTGCTGAAAAGCTGGCACAATTCAGTGACTGAAAACCTGTGACTACTGCAGCATAGCCTAAAAGCAGAAGTCCATATAGCACTTCCTCTTTTATTTTGCTGTTTTGATGCTATCTAATTTAATCCCAAAGAACAAGCTCTATAGCTCCACACAGTGTTTATTTACACACATCAAACCTCTGAAGAGGCCACAGGATACCTAGAGATTTTTCTAAACATGGATAAAGTCAATAGACTTTCTACAAATTTTCAAATGCATTCTTCCTTAATGGTTTCTTTTTTAGTTATTTTAGATTTGTGAGGTCCATCTAAGAATGTATCTGACAGTATTCACACTTTTTTTGTATGTGTATTACCAGCTAGTCCTGACGTTGCATCTTTTGCCTCTTTAGCTAAGTAAGTGCAAGCTTCTGCTTGACAAAAAAACTTCAAATATTTCTCTTTAAATAATTTACTTGCATAACAGTGTGGTGATGAACATACCATACTCCACCTCGGTATCAACTTGGCTGAATGTGACACAAGTACCTGGTTTAAAAAAGCTGATTTTTTTTTCAGTGTAATCACTGATCACAAGGAGCTAGAAGCTGAATTGATCATGTTTCTTTTAGAGACAGCCAGGGCAGCACAGACAGAAAAAGATTCCCAGGGGAAAGAGAGATGGAGACTAATTCCTATTGCCAAGGACGCTGTATGGTTGTAACACACAACTGGGTAAGAAACAAGGCTCTTGAAACAAGCTTGTATTTGCGTAGCGCTTTGTGGCTCACTTACAGCATTCTGTGCTTGTTTCCAAGCAGCTTGGGAAAAACAATTCCAAAGTTCAAATGATGCTTTGCTAGCAAAATATGTAAAAACAACCAGCTCAACCAGTATAAACACATAATCAAAACAGAGTGGAGCTGCTACACCTCTCTCTGCTTAACAAATAAAAGCCTCCAGAGGACACTGCTAAATGCTATTTGCATCTTAACACACTGTCAGAGGTTATTTAATATGCATCTCAGTCCAAACAAGTGACTACAACAGACACAGCAGACAAGGTTAATATTCATTAATATTATACAAGAAAATCCCAGTGTTTTCTTCTTTTACTTTGCCTTTTGTATCTGCTCAAGCAGATACTTGAAAATATGTTTTGCATCTTGTCATCTGTAAGTCAGGACCCTGCTTCTTGGATATAGACTGTAGTCCCATGCTGCAGATGATGTCCAACAGCCTACCAGATCAGACTCCTGCCTCCAACACCTATGTTGTCCTTTAATGTTCATCTTCAGGCTGAAAACATTCAAATTCAACAGTGGAGTTGGCACTGTATAACATATTGTGGATAACATGTATGGATATGATAAGTATAGCAATATAATTCAAGTGCACTTTTGTGAGTTTCAGATTATACAGTAAAGCAGATGTTCACAAAATTCCAGAAACACCTAGTAAAACCACTAATTTAAATGCATAACAAATGACAAATCTACATCATCCTATTTACCAATGCTTCCCTACACAAGAGCTCCTATGTCTCTAACTCTTCTGTTCACAATTACCACATCCATCTAATATAATCTAATTGTATTATGTACCATGTACTTCACATAGGTGGTTTTATTTGGTAAAAAGATGCAATAATCAGCCCAAAAAAGTTTCATTAATTTCTTTCTACAAATGGCAGCCTGCATGGTTCTTTGGTCAGTCTGTTCATAGTGAATAGAGAGTGTTCTTCCAGCACTGGTTTATACTGAAAATTATTTTAGAAAAGTTAGCTTCTTCTACAATCCTTCTTTTCTGCTTGAAAAGCCATATATAGTTTGTATATATACTCTTTATTGATCAGAAGCGATTAACTCCACTTTAATGATCAGCAGTTCATAAGGTTGGTGCTTTGCACAGGAGGCAGGATTGTGTGCTTCAGAATTTAAGGGAATAAACTTATTTCCTAAAGCCAAGACTATAAAAATGATCTGTGGCTCTGAATGTTTCAGCTTCCTAGTATCAAATATCAAAGACCTTCAAGGAATGCAGTTCTCTAGACATATTCAGAAACCACAATGGCTTTTGGCAAAGTAATTGTGTGCACAAAGCAAATACTTCAGTGGTAAGCTACTCGAAACTGCCAGTCAGTGATAAAGATAATAAAGTCTGAAACAACAGACTGCATTTCTAAGGATATTTTCACTGACATAGGGGATATTTTAAAAAATACTGAACTTACAGCACTATGAAAACCAAACTGAAGTCCTCAGGGTTGTATAATCCAAAGAAACCAGATCTTCTAGCCCTCCAGCTATGTTAAATCTAAAAGACCATGGTTTTGGCACATGTTTATTGACATTTACAATGATTAATCTACTATATGGCATAGGCTGCTTTCAGAACCATCAAATATTTTTCTCCCCTTTTTTGGTGGCTTTTTGTATTGCATATGGCTGTTAATGCATGGAAAGAGCTCTTCAATGATTTCCCTTTCTATTTTCTCAGAGACGAGGAAACAAAATAAAGTATTTTGGGCCCAAATTTATTTGATTTCTAACCTAACTAAACTGTAACTACAACTTTATTGTAGTATTTGTATCCACACCTATTTCCACTCCAAGATTCACTAGTAAATTTACCTGCAAATTTTAGGTTTGGGTTCTTGAACACTTGGTGAAAGCCACTTTCGAATAATATATACACTTCAAAAATTCAGAATAAAAATGTTATCACTTATTGGGTTCAATAACTGAAAAAACCACCCCCTGAAACATTATTGCAAAACTGCATAGCAAAACTTAGGAAACTGGGTTTTAACACTACTGGTTTATACTGCTGGTTAGTTACATAAACTGTTCAGTGAGAAACTAAAACAACACTGTGTGACTCGTGAAATAGATTATACACCATAAAATGGATAGTCAGTATTAGCTGTAAATAGACAATGATCTGAAATCAACAACTATTAATTGCATTACTTTATAAGTTATCAGATGGCAAATAATGTTGCTAAATAAATTTTTGACAATTTGTGACTAGTTGCTAGGAAAATCAGGTGGAATTTATCTTTGGATTTTTATTGTATTGAAATTTAGTTAAGTATAGAAAATAATTTTTAATAATCAATGGAAAGTAAATCTAAACATTAGGATTAAGAACTGTACTGTACTCTATTCCAGAATGATTGGTTTTGTCCCAGCACTTCAGGTCATCTACTGTACCTAAGCACAAATTACTGACTTTGATTTTGCAGTAGCAATAGAATAAACTGTTCTTCCCCTTCTTCCTAAACAGTCTCTTCACAGCAGAATTTCTTCCATCTCTCTTTGTTGAATTCAGAGAAGGTTTGAAATAATAAGAGTGACTTTTCTGTTTATTAATTGCAACTGACTAGCCTTAGCATCTAACACACTGTTTGTATTTTTTTCCTTTTACTTTTAAAATACCTAAGATTTCCCTACAATGTTATAAGAAGTAACTTCCCTTTGACTGGGTTGTGGAGTTTTTTGTTTTGGTTTCTGTTGTTGTTTTGTTTGGGATTTTGTTGTTTTTGTTGGATGGGTTTTTTCTGTTTGTTTTTAAAATTTCTAATACTATTATTTTGATACTTGTTTTGATTTCGTCTCTAAGAATAGTAACAACTATTATAATTCACCCTCTGAGATAATCTCTCTGGGTGCTCTGTGCGAGAATAAGTTGAAGATCTGCCCTACCTTGTCCTGTTTATATGAAACAATTTTCAGTGTAAAAGTCCATTTTGGGGGGTCAAAGGATGATTAAAGTGATAAAATGTGCAGTTTAAATAACAGGCTAATCTATTGCAATTTCATCAGCAGAAATCTGCAAGGTAAAGGATTCATTAGTTCCATAACTACTTTTAAGAAATGAAGATAACTTAATAAACACATTTTCATGTACATAAGACATATGCTTATGCACTGTCATACCCTTTCTGTACTTTATATGACATAATGCCCACATCTGTAAGCAGCATGGCAAAACCAACATTATATTGACCAGGTCTATGCCTCGCTAATAGCCCTTCTGCCAGATCTTTTTTTAAACTTTGAGCTATGTTGCCGATAGTGACAATGGCGGGGAGGGGGGGGAGGGGTAATGATTTTTTTTTTTTAGTTTAACTTGCAAGGACTGACCCTTCATCACTGCTCACAGAACAGCTGCAAATATAACGTTAGGTGAGAACTAGCTGCACAATCTAAATGACAGATCATGGCAACAGCTGTACATCAACATCAGGAGTCCTAACAGTGGCAACTACAGAGAATAGCTACTCTCATCCAACATTTTCATTCTGGATCTACTTTTGCCACCGGCAGCGACTCCTCCTTCCTTTCACTAGCCTGCTAATATCAGGACTTAAGTATTTAGGCTTACGACATTTCAATGTTCCTGGATGTTCCCACAGCTGTGCATAAGCTCTTCCTGTACATGACACAGCTACCTCTAGAGTGCAGTTCCCAAAACAACATGTCACTGAATAGGCAGCTGCAAACAAGACTTTTCTTCAACTAGATGGATTTGATGACAACTTACAAGTAGACCTTTGTGCATAATGGACTTTTACAATTCTGTTGAGCTTTGTTATCAGAGTCTTGCTGCTATATCCTGTAATGGTGCCTTAGTAGCCACTGCCAGATCTGTTCAAGAAACTCCCAGAGCTTGGACCACTGCACACATTTCAACTCTACACAACTTTTGTGTCCCAGGGTATTATGAGTTACATTCCCATATCACAAGACTGAGGAATATGCTTTTGTAGTCAAACAGTTTATTATTAGAAAAAGTCTATTATTACCACATTACCATTCTAGGCATCTGTTTCTGATTCAGCCTACCAAAACATATCAAAAATATGACGGAGTTTAGATCACATTTGTATTATTGATGTGAGGATTTTTGTAGTCACACTTTTAATGACAGGCTGCTGCCATCATTATTTTTCATTTCAAATATGTGCCTCATGCCTCTCCACAGAGAAAAGAACAACAGCACCAATCCAAAACCTAAAAGAGCTACAGTCTCTACTTTCAAAACAAAATCCTACAGTATAATCAGTATTAGAAGCAGTAGCTGTTTCCTTTATTAATGCTGCACACAACCTGGCATTGATCTGCATGCACCAACATGGTCTGAAAGCATGTTTGCCTCTTATACAAACATGCTAAGATGCTGCAGCATTAACTAAGGAAGCTACAGAGAAGTATGAAAGACATGCAAGTCCCTTAATAGTTGTTTAATTGATTTTGACAAATTTTTCTGTACTTTCACAAAGAAAGATGAAATCAGCAAAATGTAATTAATCCAGAAGGATGAATCTGGAGCTGTATTCATCAGAATGTATTTTGTGTAAGTTATTTAATAGTTTGAGAACTAGAAGGGGAGTCAATAAAATGATGTCATAATCCTAACGTGATTTCCATTTCCTAATTTAGCAAGCTGGCTGTCAAAAAGGATTCAGGCAACAGACTACAGCAAGGAGGATGTTTGTACAAGCCACAGTGGCTGCCCTGTATCTGAGTGGGGAATTTAATGGTAAGACATTTCCAGATTGTTCAGTGAAAAGTATAAGGAATGGAATATCTTGGTATTTAGTTCCTTTACTGTCTCTTTTTTCCCCACAAGGTATATTATGGTTTTGCCTGCATTTTAAAAGATATGTCCTTATAGCTCACTTCTCTTTTTGTGTTCAGATAAAAACCTTTCAGCTGGGACATGGTATTCATACGGTAATGAAAATTTACTATCAGAAAGCTATTAAGAGAGAGCAGCCTTAGGTGTGGGGACAGACCATGTTCTTTGAAGGGCACTGGGTAATTTGCATGCAGTGAGACCTGTTTCCAGACAGCTCCGTTCAGAGGAGCTCCTCTAACAGGCAGTGCTGGGCAACTGGTTCACAAAATTTTTCCGATTATTTCTACCAATGGCTATTTCTTTGTAACACAGAGATTTACCTTTAGTTCTCTTCCGTTTTCTTTTACTTTCCCATTACAAGAAGAGACTAACAAGCCTCATTCACTACCTCTAAAGCTGTAACTTTAGTTTCCACTTTTCATCCTTCATGCCACATGCTCCTGCTCTCTCCGTAATGTGTGAATAAAATCATTTGGGCAGTCATGGAAACAAGATTAAGAAACGCGTCTTGGATAAAAATTACGCAGCGTGGAACACTGATTTAACTCCACACTTGGGAGAAATATTTGTGCCAGCCCCTGGAGGAAGCCTGATGCCAAAACCACGATGAAGAACACACACACCCCCACACCCTCACACCCTCACCCACACCCACACACCCACACCCACACCCACCCACCCACACACACCCACACACACACCGCCGGTCCTCGCCACGCTTCCCCCACAGCCGGCCGGCACGGCGACACCCTCAGAGCGCCCCGGGCAGGGACCCGTCCGGCTGGCCGCGCCGGCCCGAGCCCTCACACAGCCCCGCCGTCCCCGCGCCGTCCCC
>JAWWMO010000096.1:43457072-43474750 GCA_035047845.1 Dendrocincla fuliginosa | reverse complement strand
CACAACTTTGAAGTAACAGTTCTATCCAGCTGTCTCAGGAATCTTTCTGTCACTGCAGCATGTTCCTGCCACCCACATAGCTTCTCTGACAGACAAGCTGTCAGTGAAATTTGAATTCAGCAGGAAGCAAGAAACCCTGTGAAAAGAAGAAACCAGATTTTACACACTGAGTTTCCAGTGCCTACTATGTCAGCCTTTTCTAGTAACTGCTGTGGGCTTGGAAAATTCTTACTTCCCTGCACTGCAGGTGGTGTTGGATCACTGAGCATCTGAACCTTCCTGCTACAATGGAGCTAGATCTTCACTCCTCCATCAGGCACAGATCTATTGTCTCTTTGATTATATACCCATCAGTCACTTACTCCTGTAGCCACAGTGTTGTAACTGGAAGCTCATATTTAACCTATTTTCTACCCTACCTTCAAGCTGTTTACTACCAACAGTCCAGTCCCCACCTCTCAGCTTGGCCTGGCTCATTCTGTGTACTGCAAGCTTGAAAATGTTTGCCTTGGAAACTTGGTAAGTATTCAGTACTGCTCTGAATAAACAGGCATTCTTCATTATCCGTCCCTATTCTAGTCTTACAAATGAAACAGGAACAATATCGTAAGACCTCAGTGCAAGAATCCACTGTTATAAAAATATAGGACAGCCTTTTGTAGACTGTATTCAGTTCAGAAATAACTGTTCACTGAACTGTTCACTCTGAGAACTCCTCTATGCAGGCACACCTTGTTTTCAAGCAAGTTTATATTTCTTCTTCTTGGACTTTATTGCCTCACTTTATCATAACTTGTGATACGGCATGCAGTGTGACAGTCTAATTTAAGAAACTAGCACAAGGAATCTAATGAGCTTAGATCACTTGACGTCTGTGTTCTCAGCTGAATCCTTATAAAAATCCTTCTCAGACATCAAACACAGGACATTTAGGGCTTATTTAGTCAAACACATCCATCTCTTTCCTAAGGCACAAGGACAGAAATTGCTTCGTTGACACTCCAGACATACACAAGAATTGGGCTTTTTCATCTTCATCCTCTAATTAAAGCAGAATGATTAAACACTGGTCCCTCATTTCAGGACAGGAAGTGGAAGAACAACCCACACATTCTAGATTGATAGGGCACAGAAAGACTGTTGTTTGCATCAGCACTGTACTTAACCATTTTGTTTTGATAAGCTTAAGCAGTGCTTTTCCCTCTTCCTCGTTTAGCAGTACTCATTTTCTGTGGTCCCTCTCCTTCTGACCCTGTTATTTTGTAATGGAAGCTACAACCACAACTAAGAATTACGCAGAAAAAAAATTAACTGATTAGTGCTTGTCGAAAAACAAAACAAACAACCTTTGTTCAGATAGACATACCCTTCCTTCACAACCAGTTCACACTGTGTCACCCTCTTCCCTGTGAATGCTCTGCCCCCCTTTCCATGCAGGCTCAGCATTCTCTTTGTTATTAAAGGGAGACCAGGGGCTGATGTCAGTCTGGAATGGGGGCAGGAAAGCAATCAGCACACCTTACTGTGGTTTCAGGACAGAAGGCTTTTTCTTCATTTGCTCCCAGCCTGGAAAGGTTCAGTCACTCCTAAACTAATAAGAATTTGTTAAACTGATAATAGGATAACCAGAACCCAGTCTAAATATAATATAATTCTTCCTTTATCTATTAAATATCTCACTTTTTACAGTCTGACAGCTTCTGCCAAACCCTAATCATTCACTCACTTGATTACTACATCTTTCTGCTCTTTAGCCCCTCTGATATCTGCCAGCTATCATATCTCCACAAAACACAAGCAAAGAAATCACCTCCTTCGTTAGCCTAACATTATGCAACTGAATCACCACCCTGGTTCTCCTTCTCTAATCACATCAAGATTAATCGCTTTTTTCCTGCAAGACCTCAAGTCCCTCCACACTCACCCACACTTCTTACACAAGTTCATTTAGCATTCCATGTCAACTATTTTGGCAGTAATGTCAGCCTGTTTATTTCTTCCATGATAGTTGCCCTATCCTTTCTCATGCTATCTCTCCCACACACAATTCACATTTGGGCTACCCGTATTACATCAGTAATCATTTAACAACACAAACCAAAGATATGATCATTTTGTTTCAGTCATTTCAATCAATATTCTCTTAACTGACAAATCATGTGACCTATTAGTATTTTATCTTGGCTTACTCTCTGTTTATTAATGCTGTCAGAAGGCTTTGGGCAGTAAAAAAAAAAAAAAAAAAGAGGATGCATGTGATAGGAGCTGGCAGTTCCCGACAGAGGGACAAGAGTGATCACCACAAAGGACTGACCAATACAGGAGGCATGGTTTCATGAGCTCTCTGTCCTTCCTTTCGAGCACAGCTGGTTGCAAGGAGACTTTGCCAGGCTCTGTGTGTATTTATGCCAGACTGGCTTTAATAATAATAATAATAACCAGGCAATAGATAGATATATTGTATCTTATTCAACAGCCCTGTTCCAATCGGAAAATCAGTGAAGAAATTCTCTGGTAGTGAAAGGGGTAAAATAATTTTGATATCCATGGATCTGAAATAATTTACAGTAACACAGAACACAGTCACTAATTTCAGTTTTGCTAATATTGAGAAAAAGATATCTCAAAAACATACATAGAGTCAGCTTCTGTTTAAACCACTGCCAATTTTCTTCTACAAGCTGAATAGTAAGTCTTTCGCCTTCCACGTAGTGCCACAGGAAAAGGACAAGGAGTCAGAATCATAAGACAGAGCAAGGAAAATTCAAGTTGCATATTAGAGGGGGAAACAAATTGGGAGAATGGTACAACACTGGCCCATGTTGTCCATAGAGGCTTCAGCTCTGCTATGATCAACAGAATCCATTTGGATTGCCATTGGTCTCCATCTGGTTTACAGCTTTAGCTATGTAAGAAGTGTAGTTTTGTTTGCCACGTGGTCACTGTCCTATGTGTATCTGTCTGGACAATATAGCATAGTGTCATCTATGTCTGCGCAGTTTTAATTTTTTCACAGTGGGACTCTGGAAGGTAGCACAGACCTACAGAGTTAGGAGGGAAAATAAGTCTGTGAATAACCTCCTGATCCAGTTGATATATATCAGAATATATATATATATTCTTTTATATAAGAAAATACAGCATAAAGATATCTTTCATCTTAGTTACTCACAGGCTGCTCAGACAGAAGCAGTGTGGCAACATAGCACATAACTCTCTCCAGTGTGGTGAGGAAGGAAGAATAAAGACATGAGCAGTGTAATGCTGAAAAGTTACTGTGCAACTTTGTCATAAAGTACATCCACAGTTCAGCAACAATTCCTCATTGGCACTGCTGGAGTCACGTACCTTTCCGTGTCTCTGAGGGAGTTTCTATGCTCACAGCTTCACGGGATATATGGATACACTAATTGTATACAACTGCCGTGTGAATTTCTCCTCTGGATTAAGCGGTCTCGTTCATCATGTTTCATTCCTGGCAAATTTTTCTGCCTTCTGCATTGTGAAAGCACGCAATGAATTTCTCCAAACTGAGAAACTGCCCTGGTGTAGTGAGTGGCAGGGTCAGCTCACCAGTCTGGTTCACTGCATGAAAGCCCACGTGGTGACAGGAAGGTGAAGTAGGAGTGGCAGCAACTTTTCTATCAGCAGTGCACACTTAGTACACTTCAAAAACTACCCCATAATTTTTCTTTGCCATGCTTTTGATTCCTGAAGCCCTACAAAACAGTGCAAGAGAATTCTTCCAGAGAAAGAAAATGAAAATGTCCACCCAAACTTGCTGGCTTCCCAGTTCAAATACACCAAAATTAAGAAATATATCTGCTTCTTAGTAATGCAGGTCAACTGACTGTATATTTCTACTTCCCCTTGGCACACACAGACTACACAGATTCCTGACCAAGTCATGAAGTAAGCACACAACTGTGTAAATAAAAAGATTACAAAAAGCAAGAGGCTACTGCAACAGCCCACCCTGTCCCCCCAACAACTACCACAATAGTGGGCTATAACCACCAGAACCTTACAACAAGGCAAATTGGTGGGAAGCAGAATCAGTTACAAGAAACTAGCAGCCAGAGCTGGGAGAGAAAATCTTTACAAGATCCAGCAGTATATAAGGAATTGTGGGCCCTTAAATCACACAACAAAGGGACTGCCCTGGTGTGATGGAAGGTTCTGAACATGCATGTGTCAGGCTTGAATCCTGGAGAGCATATTCAAGCTTCCCATCATTTCTGTAGTTGCTGCAGGCTATGTGATGCTCAGCTGTAGCCAACATCTGCCCAACAGCACAACCATAGAGAAGCCACAAATGAATTTCAAATTTAAATAACCATTGGCAGTAAATGCCACAGAACAATGGGGAGTTTGAAGTCAGCTGACACATCTGAACTTTCTGGTTCGTCCAATAGTTGAGTTCAATAAAAACTGTGTACAAGTACTGTGCAGATATGTTACAAAATTTGCCTTCCTCCTCATTTCCTCCATCCATTCCTGATTTCTCTTTCTCTGATCTCTAGTCAGGACAGAACTTTGTTTTTCTGAGTGTAGGTGGAGTCAAACGACTTTTGAGGTGGGGAGGAAGGGATTCATATAAAATCTCAGGGCTTGCACATCCTGACTGAGACAGATTGGTTTGTTCAGATAGCCAGATGGGAGTTCAGATGAGAAAGATGACCTGGTTTTATGCAGCACAATTCAAAAACTTACCAACAACTGGAAGGTGAAGGAAGAGCTTCATATCCCACGTAAGTCTTGGTTACCTGAATAAGGTAATTTCTTGATAATATATTTGATTTTTTTGTTACTTCAAGCTGATTGATTACTCAGAGCATTTAGCCCCTCTTTTCCACCTTGTTATGCTCTTGTCAATAAATGGTGTTATAGATCATATTAATTAGACTGACTCCTTCTAAAATGATGTTACAAAGTTAGAAAGGAGAATTTGAGTTCCTCCCAAATTTGTACCTGACAAGCAGTAAGCAGCACAGCCCTGTTTTGTTTGAAGTTGTAGTGGCAAGTGAGCATCAGCAGAGCAATTCTGAGTGTTAGATGAAGACCATAATGTTTCTGAGTGTGACAAATGCAGTAAGTACCTGTTACTTGCCTGCCTGAAGGACATTTCAGCATAATTTACAATTGACTTCCTTATTTCTGTCTTTCTTCTAATACAACAATTAAGACAAGATTATATTAGTTAACCTGCTGTCAATTTACTAAATATCTACTTTGTATTTAGTTTTATGTAATTCCTATTTCAAGGTATCAGCCTTTGGTTATAGTAGTTTTGCCTCTGTGTACATCAAGTATGTTTTTCTTCCTTTTCCCTTTTTTTTTGCTAAGTCCAAGTCAAAGGTGTTGTACAATACTTGTACCGGAAACCCAAACCAAACCCCCAGTAACAAGTCATGTTTATCTAAGTGTGGAAAAACTCAATACTTGCCTTTTTTTATCTTACTGGGGAATCTGTTTCTGTAAAGTATCACCAGCTCACAAGGAGTCCACTCAGCCTCTAAGAGAGAGTGAATACAGTTATCTGGGGACTTTTATGTATGAGTTGCATGAAAAAAAGATTAGGATTCCTACTAACAACAGTCTTTTCTTAATTCCACCCCTCAGTTGTTCTGCAGTGTGAAATAAATGTATTCAACTCATTTGCTCTTTTGTAAAAAGCAAATTAGAATATGGATCAAGATAACCAAGTAAAACAAGTGTCAGTCTTCACAGGCTTCTGTGGCACCCTAAAATGCAAGCAGTCACATAAGCATTTTGAAATTTATTTATATTATTGTTTGATAAGCCTTTTGAACCATTGGCATGAATAAAAGCAGGAATAGCTTAGAGAACTTGTAGAGCATGAACAGAGGAACACCTGCAGTGCCTCAGAAAGTGCCTCTGTAGCTATCCAGCTGCAAAGATAAAGGTTGCGCTCTTGCCTGTGTGTTCTTGCTGGCAAAATTTGCTGTAAAGGTAATGATACTGCTAGCAGAGCTGTCTGCTCTTGCTGATGCACACATCAAGTACAGATGACAGCATTGTGGCTTTCCTGATTGAAGCCCCTGTCTCACAGGGCATCCGTTCCAGCTGCAATGAGAAATCTTGGAGGTAGGAGTCAGTGGGATGCCAGACAGACTCCTGATTCTTCCAGACATGGCTTTACATTCTTTGAGGAATCTTGTGTGTTGGCCAGGCACAACAGAAAGAGCGGTTTCCCTTCAGGTCTTTCCTCCTTTCTTTTAAAAGGCTAGTTTCAGGGAGAAGATGAGAAAGTGAAGATATTAAAACCTTACTGTTCACCATTACTCAACAGCTAAGAGCAAAAGGAAATCCTGCGTGGTTTTTTTCAGCTTTGATTTTTGGGAATTACATCATCTTGTAATAAACTTTCCTTTGCAAGTGAAGGGGGAAGAAAACAAAGCATGGTGTCAGAAACATGTTCACACATTGCAACATCAGTGCTTTCTTCTGCACTGTTCAGACATTCAACAATTCCCTACAGTATGTAGCTGCACCAGTTTCAAGTCTGTAGGGCTGCTGGAGATAAGTACATTAATCATGTAACCAAAACAGTTCTTCCATTTTGGAGTTACACATGTCACTGTGATTACTAAAAGGGACTCCGAGGGCTGAATTCTGAGCCGTGACATAAAAGATGTATTTGTGGTAAGGAAAAATGCTGTTCATTTAAGTTTTGTGAGCAGTAGGACCTGATTTATATTCCTCCTGGAGAAGAGTTTGCCTAAATGAAGGTGAAGGGTGCTGGGTGGTGTCAGGAAGTAGTAGATTTTATCACGCCTGTTTTAGTCTGGGTGCTGCCTGGTAAGTAGCAGGATTTCTCCTCTCTTGTGGCACAAATCATAATCCCTTGCCCAGGCATGCCCATGCAGAATGCAGAAATATCAGTATCACTCTGCCTAGGCAGGCTCATTTAGCCTGAGTCTTGCATTTTCTTAATGTTCTTCAGGGTCTCAAACAAAATTATGACCATGCTACTCGAACCCAGCAATATCAGAACACGTGGCTGCAGCTTGATCTGGTTTCTGCATTTTCTTACAGTATCTGAGCACTAATACAAGCATTAGCATTTCCAACCTTACAAAATTTATGACCTTTTAATGTATTAGCTGCATTTGCCAACTGAGAAAACAGGCACAGCAAGATCAAACAACTTGCTTTAGGTCACCCAGAAACTGTGGGAGCGAAAACTACATTCCTTCATATAGACCTCAACCACAAGGCAGTCCTCCCTGTCTTGTGGCTATTTTTCAGGATTTTTCAGGATGTTGTCTAAGTTGTGCAACTGATTAATCTGTCTGGCTCTGTCTATCCTGCAGATGTGTCTAGTGCCCCATGTTAGTCCAGACACATGTCAGCAGAATGATTTTGCTTCTGATACCTACAAGGCTCTGATGGCTTCTTTTCCCCACTCTGCTGGAGGGATTTAGGTCCTCTTGAGATCATGCACCTCAGTGAAGCAAATCACAGGACTAGTGACTGCTGCCTTGTACTGGATAATTTCTAGTGATATAGATTTCCTTAATCCTCATTTTTCCCAGCTGCACACAGGGAAGACAATTTTAAGTATAGGGTATCCTCAGCTATCTCAAGCTCCCATTCTCCCTGTGAGAAAGGAATGCCATGTCTTTTTTGGCCTTCTGCATTTTGTACAGTATGCCTGCTCAGAATTTAGTGTCCATGAAGAAACTAGAAAAATGTGTGAATGTTTCCCTCCCTTAGACAGATCCTGTGTCCCCCATGCACCGCACGATTACTCCGTTTGTCACAAAACTTCTGAGGGGAAATATGCTTCTTCATTTACGTGTTTCATAAGATGTTCTTGCCTATTAAGATGCCTTCACAAGGAAACATATACTCCATTTTGGGAAAAATGCTTGCCAGTGCAGAAGCTGTTAATGTTTATAAACGCTAAAATGTTGGACACTAAAATTCTTAAGCAGAACTGCTTGCAAGTCAATCACAGCTATATTGACTCAGGCCAAAAGGGGATCTTTAAGATTGAGAATAGACCAAGCATAAAGTGATACTTCCCAATTTTGTACTAGTTGCAGCTTGGACACTTTCTGAGCCAACAGCCATTTTCAAGCATTTGTTAATCCTTGATAGTTTTGTACAGCACAGATGTATCTAAGATTTCCATGTAAAGTTCAGGTATCCATAGTCTTACGTGTCAGGAAGCTCCAAAGGTTCACAGTGTGCAGGTAGTCCTCAGATGTCCAGTACCATATCTCATCCTGGTTCCCTAATTCACTCCTTAGAGACTAGGGTAACACCCAGTTACATGCTGAATACCAGTTTTGAGATTACACACATGGAGAAGACCTCTTGCCACTGAAATTACTGAAAAAGTATTGTAATGGTTCTGAATTAAGAGTCTTGCTTACAACAACAGCAAGAAATTTTAAGTTTATACATTAAGTTTATACATACTCTTTAGTTGAAATTGCAACTTCACATAAGATTTTTAGTGACAAAGGACAAAAAATAAAAAACGGGTTTGCAGTATTCCTGGAACTTATGCAATGATTAAATGAAGAGTGTCAAGGCTGAGAGAATCACATAGTCAATACCTTCAACTGGAATTCTCTTGTTTTAAAATGCCATTTTGGTATTTACCAAATGGGAAGTGAAATATTTCTCTGAGAGGCTGCCATTTCAGGAATGAAAAGTCCACTAAGTTCAGACTTCCAGATAAGTGAAGTAGCTTCCACTTATTTCCATTTATGTGGATACCCAGAATATTGACATGGACAGGTTTCCTGTCCTTTTAACACAGGAAATATTTTCTTTTTTCTACCTCATCTGCTGTCACACTAGTAAGACCACTCACAGGAGCAACTTAGCAAATATAATAATGATTTATCTATACACACAGAATTATGACAAGAGGCTGATGGGTGAAAGCAACTGTCTTGATGGCTTTAAAGTTCATGAAATTGTTTGCAATGCCCAGAGAATATTAGGAAGTATGGTATCCTATGAGGCATTTTATTTTCTCTTTACTAGAATGTCTTGGTTTGAAAAATGGGTAGGATAAGGAGAAAGGGCAGGATCCTGGGCCTGTATTTGAAAATCTTCATATCTGCATCTTTTCTCATCATCTTCTCTCCTGCATTCATACCTGCATGCTCCTTTTTTCTGCATTCTGTACCTGAATACTTTTCCTTTTTTTTTTTTTTTTTTTGAGGGGGGCGGGTGTTGGTTGTTTTTGGTTTTGTGTTTTGGTGTTTTGTTTTCTTTTACTTTCTTCACTCAGTCTTCTGTCTCCTGGGGCATCTATTCCTCAGGTAATATTCTCAGTCAAACTGCTGTAATGCCTATTGTATTTTACTTTGGTAATTATTTGTGTAAGCCACTCCTAGAATATTTTAATTCATTTCTTTAACAATGGGCCTTCTACCAATTCACAGATCTGTTAAAAGTCCTTCTCATCATCACTACCACTCCAGAAAAAAACGAAACAAAATCCAACCCAAAACCCAGAGAAGATCTGAGAACTAGCAAAGATGCAGGCTAAAGACAGCAATCCACCAGATGGTGGATACGGATGGGTTGTGGTAGTCTCAGCCTTCGTGGTGATGGGCCTCACTGTTGCCGTTCTGAAGACTTTTGGTCTGTTCTTTGTTGAAATCCAGCAGCACTTTGATGGACTTGCAAGCACCACTTCCTGGATCACGTCAGTAACTATTGCCATCTTTCATTTAGGAGGTAGGTAGAAATGCTCCTCTAGCATTTTATTTTAATGTATTAACTACCAAAGCAGGTTTGAAAAGCTTCCTTAAAAAAACCCCATAGTAAAAAGTTGTAAAGACAAGACTTCCTTCTTCTCTCTCTACAGAAAATACAGAGAATTTTCTTACAGAAAATAGGCCTCACATGTGGAATTGGTTAATAATGACAGTCTAGATACACAGGAATCTGATTGCCTTAAAGAACTTCATGTACCTAAACTCGTGATTCAATTTTGCTACTGGCTTTGAGTTAAACTGAATGGACATAATTCTAATAACCACAGAGCTTGTTGAATCAAGCTCTTAAACCAGTTTGTGCACGTTCACTGATCTCAGAGTGACTGTCACTTTTTCAAAGTACTTTAAAACATAATTACTATGACCCTTTCTAGCAGATAACCATCTGCTACTGAAATGATGATTCTGTCCTGCTTTCTCACACTTCCCCTTTTTGTCTTTGCCAAGACCCCCCTTCTTTGCATGTATTGCCAGTTCTGGCTCTCCTTTACCTCGTTAGAATTATTCCGAGTCATTGATCTAACAGAAAGCTCACTGAGTTAAAATGAAAAAAAATTCAGCTCACTAGGAGAGAGCAGAAGAAAGACAAGACCATGCAAGCAGAGAGCAGGGGAGGAGGGAGTGAACTATCCCAGTCAAAAGCAATGAGCTATGGGAGCAGGTCAAATACAACATCTCACCAAATGAAGGAGGGAAAAATGTGAAACATACTACATTTGGCTCAGTTTGGTTGTTTAGAGAGTCCTTTATGCCCTTATAAACTGCATGATCCCTCACGTGATGATGGGGATTCTAAACGTGGAGGCTTGAACTGCACAGAATTAGTGAAGTCTACTCTACATATTCTCATAGAGATACATGGTTGCAATAGGTAAATATCCTTACACACTAAATGCTATCATAATTTTGTTTGTGAAAACGCTTCATTGCATAGACACTACAATTATATGCATCCTTCTCAGTCCACACCTATCAGTATTAGTGCCTGGAACTGCAGTACTTCCAAACACCATGAGCAACTGATCTTTCTTTGAAAAATGTATTCAGAGAACAAAAGAGTAATCCAAAGTCGAAGTAAAAATATAAAACAAGTCATGCTAACCTTGATGCCTGCTTTGCAATGACTGAAATGAATTGGAAATGAAAAAAAAAAAAATTGAAAGAAATCATTGAAGAACTTGCTTTACAGAAGACAGAAATTAATAAATGGTAACGGTTTACAAATTAGACTTATCACTGACATATTGAGATACTATTTTGTCATTCATGCATACAAACTTCATGAGAAAAAAAAGGCAGTACAGGAGGATAAAAGAATTCCAAGTCTTACTTTAGTTAGGTTTTGTTTTGGTTTTAACACATATTTACATTACATAGGAATGTATCAAGGAATAGAGCATATTAAATAATAATATCAAGTATAAACCAGCAAAACTATATTTGCCTAGCCAGGTGTGAGGCTGGCTGACTTCTAAGAAAGCAGCTACAATTTTCAGCAGAAATTGGTTTTCATTCTTTGAAATCCTATGAAAATCACCCTCCTTCAGTGAATACAGCTTGATGGCTAACCTCTCTGTATAGCAGTTTATGATGTCTCAGGTCAATATGTAATGGTCCTCATCTTCTCCTGCCTTAACCTTAGTTACAGGGACCAGAAGAGTTTCTGCTTAAGATCAACTCAGCCTCCAGTTCTTTCAGCATCTTTTCTGGTCTGGCTTAGTCTTTCTTAATGTGTTCCTCTGGGAAACCTTTGGTGTCATTTGGCTCAGTATGAAGGATGATTATTGAATTATTATTTTTAACTCTTTGGATCCTTTCAACAGCAGCTCTGCTTCTTGTATGGAAGGAGAGCATGTGCTTCTACTCCCAAGGTTTGCATTTGCAACAGGCTGTTCAGTTTACCACAGCAAGGATTCTCCCCATCACATTCACAGGCTTTCTCTTTGTACTGATGTACACCTCCCATCACCTTTCTCTTTGCACTGTGACTATCACCCCTTTCCATTGCTTGTAGGTTCTCTGTGTGTTGCCCTTTATCCTTTCAGACTCTGGAGTCAAACTATTTCCCCCATTTCCAATTCTGTGCCTAGCTTCTTTTTTTCTCCTGCTACCCCATGTTCAATTTCTGCCTATCTATTTTCCTTATTTGCTATTTAAAAATTAGTTTTTGGTAGTATTTCTGCTCTAACTGCAGATTTTTCTCTTGTCTTTAAGCACTTTAATGGAAGTTATCCTGAGTTGACTTTTCTCTCTCTTCTTTTTTTTCATCATAAAGTATGATTCTCCAACTGTATATGCTTTATCATGTCTCATCCACTACATCTTACAGACCATGACTGAATTTCAGTATCATTTTTACATGTGTATAAAATCATCATATTTTTGCTGTAAATACTGATGAGACATTTGGGGCTTGTATAACTTCTGCCAGGTTTGCCTGCTGTCACACAGTATATATTCTGCACATTTTGCAGCCATTAGTACTCTGCCAGGTATACTTTACTCATCCTAGCTACCAAATTATCTTAATTCTGATCTTAATACAGATGAACCTACAATGACCTATCCCTAAAAACTACTATAAAACCTTCCTTGCTAACTGCCCTCTCTTCATGGTCTTCCTACTTATTTTAATTTACAAGCATGGTCCTCGTTAATTGAATTCTGTTTTATTCACAAACTGCAGTTTCCAGGATATTAATGGCTTGTAGGGAGCAGGCTCATGCCAGGTGATACTTGGGAGTCCCCTAGTGGCCGTGGCTATTTAAAGAAATCCTACAGCCTTGACCTCATCTCTGCGATGCTGATGGCAAAACAGCCAGGCAGTATAATTGATCCTTAGTTTAGCAAAAACATCCCTGACATTTCAGATGCTTCCAGACAATGACGGGGGATCAAAGCAGTTGCTGCACCATCAGATCTGTACTTACTGCACCTTTGCCCTTGTGTTGAAGAGTCCCTGCAGTCCACTGAGAGAAACTGTACCACGACAATAAAGACTTAAAAAACGAAAAGATTTTTCCTGCAAAAATCATTACCCCAAAATAAGCACTGATTTTTGATCCTTTATAGATGTTTGCAGTTCCATAAAGACATGATTTTGCAAAACTCTAGAAGAAAAAGGTTAGTTCCCTCCAGAAAGTTTTCATGCCAGCCACATCGATAATACAATTGAGGTTTCACTTTCTGCTAAAATACTACACTAGCTTCTGTCACAGCTGTACCCTTACAAGAAACTCGGTAAAAGTGTCCTGTAATGAAGGCACTGAAATGCTCTTTCCCTTTAAAAAAGTCCACATATTTTGAATATATTTAAGAATCTGTGCCCCAGGAACAGTCATTTCCATGTCAGTAAGGATCTAATTTTGAAATTTCAATTGATGTCCTGCTCTGTCCAGCAGAATTAAGTCTGTCTGAGACAAGCGTTATAAGGGTAGTTCTCCTTCAGATGCTTTATTTGATTACTTGGTCATGTCAATCAGCTTAATGTCCCTCATGTATTTTTCCTTCTCCGATTTTGCTGCTGATCCAGCTCCTGTTGCCAGTTCACTATGTGTACGATACACCCATAGGACAGTTGTCATCACTGGCGGACTCCTGGCTTTTTCAGGAATGGCACTGGGATTTTTTGGACTTAACATGGCCTGGATGTATGTAACAACTGGCTTCCTACAAGGTATGACTTTCTGGCTTTCTTCCACCAGCAACTCAGAGCCCTTATTTGAAGGGTGCTAGTGGCAGGAGTTTTGAAATCTGAGATATATATTTTGATTTTATGAGCAGCAAAAATCAACAATGCTCTTGAAAGGTGGTTTCCCTCCTGTCCCACTGTGGAAATAAGAATTTGTGCAGCAAACCTGCAATGACAAAGAAGGTAATTAGATGCTAGTAATTTACACCTGCAAACAATATGCAAACAGAAAATGACGTATTTTATTTTTCACTCAGAGACAAAAGCTCTGTGAAGGTTTAAAAAAATCTTCTTAAAGGGTGCTGGGGTACAAGGACATAGAGATCCCAAATTTTGTACTTTATGTCAAATTATCTTATGTTTTGAACAGAGGCCCAGGCTTTCACTTGATTTCAATCCCTTCCTTTACTTCAGGTGAAAACAGGCCAGAAAGTTTTTTCCAGCAGCTAGCAGATTTTCCTGGAACAGGAAGAAAAGCTGTCAGGGAATAAAACAAACCATTCCGATGTCCATGCTGGATGTCTGAGAAAATGTCTGGAATTTGAGCCCTTTGGCAGTCCTGAGCTGCCAAATAGTCTAGGGAGCCATTAAAATCACTTTAAGTTAGAGCAGGTTTGAAGTCTGCTCAGAGCAGTCAGGAAAAGAAAATGAAGAGCAAATAGAAGTAATACACCAACTTTCTTCATGTCCTGCCTCACTTTCTACCCTGAGCACAGATCAGCTTAACCTGCTGATCTCACTTAATGCCAGCATGGACACTCTAAGACCTGTCTAGCTTCAACCACAGGACCATGTGATTTCTCACACAGTACCAAGGCTGTCAAAACAACTTCTTTTTTTTTTTTTTTTTTTTTTTTTTTTTTTTTTTTTTTTTTAAAGTGAGAATGTAATAAGTGAGAACTTCATGGTCCTGCTTTTTTGCTTGAACTTATAAAACTTACTCTTACAGGTAGTACAGCTAAACTCGTGCTTCTGCTAGGAACAAAAATGTTTTCCTTTACTTTCTAACCTATCGAATGTAGGAACAGTGATTGCTTTAATTTCCTTCACAAAATAGTAGTAGTGTCTAACCTGTGCTATTTTTATTGGTGCTTTTCAGGTCTCGGAATTTCCTTTTCATGGACACCAGCCATTAGCATTGTTAGCCATTATTTCTCCAAGAAAAGGGCTTTGGCCAATGCTATTGCCAGTGCTGGAGAATGTGCCTTTGCATTCACATTTGGGCCATTTTTCCAGTGGTTGATTAGTCAATATGGATGGAAAGGTGCCCTCTTGATCATAGGTGGCATCCAACTCAATATTTGTATCGGTGGAGCACTGATGCGACCCCTGGCAAGAAGCTGCCTCCTTGAGGATGGCCATTCTCACACTGAAACCCCACCTGGCAACAGGGCACCCAGGACAGACAAAGAAGATAAGTCTCCCATCATACGCAAAACCTTCAACTGGATGCTTCTGAGGCAACCAGAGTTTGTACTTTATTCTATTTTTGGCATATTAGCTGCTATGAGTTTTTTTGTTCCTCCGTTATTTTTAGTTCCACTTAGCTACAGCCTGGGAATAGACGAGTCATGGACTGCATCCCTCCTATCCATTTTGGCTATGGTGGACTTTGCAGGCAGACTGCTGTGTGGCTGGTATGCCAACCTTCATGTTACCAAAACCATTCATTTGCTGGCAATGACGATTACGCTGATCAGTACTTCCCTGATGCTTTTGCCACTGGCTAACAATTATGTTTCCTTGGCAATATTCACTGGCTTCTATGGATTCTTCTTTGGTACAACAGTTGCCATTCACATTACAGTGTTGGCAGAAGTTGTAGGCATGCCAGAATTTGACAGTGCTCTAGGGCTTTTCATGCTTATTCGAAGCACTGGAGGTTTTGTTGGGCCCCCTCTTGCAGGTAAGTTAAGATGATACTCTGCCAAATATAGTTTACAAGAGAAAGGGGGATGGCAACCCAAACTGAAAAGATCTGGATCTGCATCCAAATTTCCCCCTTTTTTTAGCTCAGGGGCATGTAAGCCAAGAAGTATATAAAAACCAAATAATTGATTTAAATCTTCACCAAAATATATTTCTTTCCTCTCTTTTCTGTGATTTTAGTCATATCTGTTCAACATGAAAGCAGGGATGAATGGCAGGGTTCACATGGTCGTGTTCTTGCTTCCTGAATCCCACATAATGCCACTGATGGCCTCCCACTCTCTTGCTATGAAAATGTGCCTTTGGGAGAAGCAGCAGACCCTTATTTTCAGAGAAGAAACAGAAATTTGAGACTAGTGATGTTGCACAAATGCTGGTATTGTTGTGAGGGTTTCTAGAGAAGTTTAAACAGAACAGCCTGAAACATTAGGCTATGCAAACCTCAAGCAAATATTCACAGAGATGCCTGCTGTTTTCAGACAGCATTTGAGCCAAGCAATATAATAAATGGGTGAGGCAGCACACAAGAACAGTGGAAAGAGAGAGCAGACAATGAGACAGCATATGGATTTATGGACTGGCAACGAGATGCAGTCATCTTGGAAAATGCAAGACAAATGAACTGCAAGCTGTAAGGACTTTACAAAGTGATATGGCACAAAAATGACTATTGTGACTTGTAAAATACACAGAGTCCTCATCCAAAGATCATTGCTCATGTACTACAGTGACTTCTGTGGTAATGACATCACTAACAGACTGCAAATGGGTCAGACTGCATATTGAAACATTTTAATTCACTTTTGAAAATACAGGAACAAGGAAGATTTATAGAGAGTTTGAGACAGAACAGTATCAAAGGTGTGTTGGAAAGATCTGAAATTAGTGCAAAAGTAACAAGGCACTTACATAGTGGCTGGTCACTAGTACTGATTATCTGGGGATCAGTGTGACCCATTTGTGTATATATAGTAACCTACAAAGAAAGTATGGAAGAGCAGGGAACCCTAAGTGCCTCTCAAGCTCTCCTTTCCTACTCTAAGAATAAAATCCAAAATATTTGAATTCAGTTTCTTTGACTATAAAGGGCTGATATCAGATTAGAGTGTGGACTAGAGAGTACCCTAAGCATGGACAAACTTTCCACAAGAAAGCAGCCTTCATCAGCCCATAAAGGAACATGCCATCACACCCACAAGAGCAGCCAATATACTGCTGCAGTACTACTATTATACTAGTGATTTCTCAGTACAGTACACAATGGCATTATGTATTTTGGTTGGCTTAAAGCTCCCTGAAAACCAAGGTCCTTTTGCTAACATCTCTGACTCTGTAAAATGATGAATCAGAAACTCATAACACATCAGACAAATTCTCCAACTATGTTTCCAGCAGAAGAATCTCCTTTCCTTCTTTAAACTCTCTTGTCCTGTACAGTTATGGTCCAAATTACAGTAACTGATGACAACTACACCACAGATCACGAGGCTACTCAGATACACAGCTGCACTGTCTGCACTTTCAGTGTGTCCAGTACCTTCACTGTCTGCTACACTTAAGGCTGGAAACATACTGTTTCATTAGCAATATACAAAGCAATGAGATGTGAATTGTGTTTCAGACTTTAGAATGCTATAATGGAGTGATGTTCCATTGTGCTTATGATGTAGGAAGCAGCAACAGAGGTATGTACCCAGCACACTGCCTTTGTGAGAGGATACGTTCACACTGCTGAGCTAACTCACATTAGCCTGTTTTCCATGAATGACATGGCTGTCATTTGTTTCTCTGCAGGTCTGCTTGTGGACATGGTTGGAGACTACAGAGCAGGCTTCTACATGGCAGGAGCCACTCTCATCCTATCAGCGGGATTGTTAGTTACTTTAGATCAACTCCAACAGAGAAAAGAAAGAGGAAGCCAGACTAGTACTAAACCAGAAAAGTCAACATTACCCTTCCCTTCCCTCCATCTCCTGAAACATAAAAATAGAAGGTTTTGAGAACACAATATAGAGGTGTGACTACACTGGTCCTCAGACAGCATTTCAGGATACATGGAAGTGTTTTATTTCGCCAAACTCACTATTACTAGGATTTACAAAACAACAGAAGTTTCAGGTAGGAATGTTTGAAGCTAAGGAAGAAAGTAATTAGTTCAGAAGAAAACCAGAACAGTAACCACAACCATATTATTTAGATGCTGGAGTTGCCTGTTGACTATACAAGCCTTCAGTACAGTCCCACAGGGCTGTGCTAAGCAAAGTAGGGAAACCATGGTCTAAATGAGA
>JAWWMO010000096.1:43428735-43445721 GCA_035047845.1 Dendrocincla fuliginosa | reverse complement strand
GCACCTCTGGAGTTCATGTGGTCTAACCCTCTGCTCCAGCAGGGCCACCTAGAGCTGGTTGCCCACAGCTGTGTCCAGACGGCTTTTGTGTATCTCCAAAGAGGGAGACTCAACAAGCTCCCTGGGTAATCTGTGCCAGTGCTCAGTGACCTCCACAGACAAAACAGCTTCCTGATGTTCAGAGAGCAGCTCCTGCGTTTCAATCTGCACCCATCGCCCCTGGTTCCATCACTGAGCATCACCATGGAAAAATACCTATAGACAGAACAGATTTTTACCATGACTAGGCAAAACACATAAGCAGAAAAATGTTCTGACTTCCCAGCCCTGCACTAGCTAAGAATATCAATGTTCAGACTTTTCATCTGATTTCCTAATGAAACGGATGTTGGTCTCTCACACTGGCTGTTCTTTCCTATTTGCTTTTGAGTCTGTCGGCCATTTTCACTACATTTAGAGGATGGTGCACAGCTTCAAAGACAAGTGAAAACCCATTAAAAGTTTTTAGTCTTTCAAATTTAAAAAAATCGGTGGAAGAACAGAGAGGCTGAGATTAATGTTTCATTAAGACAAGTTACAAGCAGAACATGGTTCTTGTATCTTCTCTCTCTTTTGACAATAACTAAGACTGCTAATCCACCACAGTATCCAGACCTCTGAATTAATCACAGACTGCCATTTTCTGCCTGGTCTTGTAAATGAATATGTAAATGGAATTACTACAGTGTTAGCACAGGCAATACACACAAGTCCATACAAACTCAGGCTTCAACAGTTCTGCAGCCCATGGGACAGACTCTCTTTTTGTTGCGGTATTTACTTTAATTGCAGAATTAAACTATATTTGCCCAAATCTGATCTCTGTCAGTATAACAGCATCCACCTATGACTTTTGGTCCAGATATACTTTGTTTATACTATGCATAAACAAAGCTATAGTAAAGATGTAAAAATACAAGTCCTCTGTCACAGAATAATCAGCCCTGAATCAAAACCCATTTGAATTTAGAAATAGTCTGCTCACTCTAGGAGCTTGTACTGATTGGGCAGGTAAAAAGGTGTTGAGCTGTCTCTCAGAGGGTATGTAATAAATCAAGAAATAACAGATTTTTCTGCTGCTTATTAAGAGGGAAGGATGCAGAAGAAAACGAAAAGTTGTGTCCTTGCCCCTTTCATGCTAATTAATGCATTCAGAAGCTGTACTGAAAGGAATTTAAACTCGTGATAGTCATAAGAGAACAGATCAAAGGAGAAAAAACCAGACCAAGTCAAGGAAAAGAAAGCTGCACATGCCTTTCAGTTAACAGACAGACTACAGGTCTGAAGGAGGTAAGATTTATATTTTTTTATTCTACACAAAATTTTCAGCTTTGCTTCAAAATTATGCTCCAGAAAAGGCTTTACTGTCTCTAAGTGAAACGGTAAATGTTTTCTTTCCTTGGCTAAAATTGTCTTCAGTAAAGTCATCATGTTTTATACTTTTTCTGTGTGAGGTAGGTAGATTAGCTGGATATTATCATGTAGGTTCTATTGATGTGGCCTTCAAATGACAGAAGCATGATTACTTGTGGATTTCTTCTTCACTATGTGATCAGATTTTTAACTACTCAGACAGCTTGGAGCTGGATGATTATTTTAAGACTGGGAGTTAAGATTATAACATAAATTCCCTGCCTATCTGAGTTTAGATTGTGGCAGACATAAATTACTATTCCCACTTGAAAATCAACAGCTCTCTGAGAGTGTACAGTGACTGAAAACCTATCCCCTGAGTGTTTACAGGGAATAACAGAAATAAACAACTACTTGTAAGGACAATATTAGTTTTTCTTGTCCAGGTACATTGCCTTTCTTTCTATATTCTAGATTTTACTTCAGAAATCTGCCATCACTTGGTACCTAAAAAGACCATGTCAAATACTTTTCTCTTGCACTCAGGTGCAAATACCTTGATGTCTGTGGAGATACTAAAATGTAGACTATAGTCTGTAGTTAAGTTTTAAATTGGGACAGTTCCATATGTATGTGGATCTACTTGATTCTGAAGATATCTGATTGTCCTGCCTCCCTGAAATGCTCCCATTAAAACAAAGAAGTTGATAATTTTAGGCTTTAAAGATTACAAATTATTTATCATACTGAGGCACTGTTTCTTCTCTGTAGGTTTTAGCAGGACCAAGCTCACAAAATGCCCAGAAGAAATGGCCACCCAGATGGCAACTATTTCAGAGGGAAAGGACACACTTATTTTGCAGCAGAAGAGTAAGCATAAATCAAAACCTATGTTAGCCTATAAACTGGTGAAAAAAATTGCATTGAAAGAAAACCAGAAAACAGTACCAAAAAAAGTTACCACTGTATATAGATGGAGTGCATTTTAACTATCCTGTAGTTGTCTCTAATGCTTGTCATTGCGCAATCATTAAGAGTCCCCAATGTTTAGGAGAAATCAGAATTGCAGAATTGAAAATCTAGATTTTAATCACATGATCACAAGTGATTGGCCTTTATAATAAAATTACCAAGTTTATTGAGGCTTAATTATAATTTTCTTTTGGCATTGTTGCAAGGTGACCCGTACACTAAATTTATCTCTAGATTCACAGATCTCTCTTAGAACCCTCAAAGGGAGATTGTTTCCTCCTAAAGAACTTGGGAAACCGACAGAGAAATGGTAAAAAAAAAGAAAAAAAAAAAAGGCCGATGAACACATCAATGCCATAGAAATGTGACTCTCAGTAAACTATTTCTGGATAAGAGTCCATATAAGGAGAACTAAGTCAAACTAATACTTTGCTAGCTTTGGGTTACAATAAAATATGTTTGGTCTTGCATTATTAGAGACACCATCCTACTTGGGATTTTTATCACATTAGACAAATGATTCTGGTGTGCTTGGGATACCTGTAAGTGCAATGAGCTTCTGGTACTGGTTTACTGGGCCACAAACTTAGTGACTTGTCCCATACACACATACTGCAAGATAATTGTTCCTTGATGCCCTGGCAGAGAGAATAACACAGGGGAAGGCTGTATCATAGTCTGTCCAAAGCAGTTCAGTTCTTCAAAAAAGCAGCTGGCTAGTTATGTCTCAGCACTCAAAACTAAGCACGCTAACCTCTAACTGGTGTGAATTCTAGTGGCTGCAGTTGTTAGCATTTTTTTTAGATATGTGAAAGAAAAGTGACTCTCTCAGTACTGCAAGGGGTATTCTAGATATAAGTCCAGATTCCTAATAGCACAGCTGCAACTTTATCTGGAATTGTGAGAAATTGCATATACACTTTCCATGCTAACTCTGAGTAGATAGGGAAGGAGTTGGATGGCAAATGTGCAGTCAAAAGCACCAGCTCCAGAAATGACACACATTCTGGAAGAATACAATCTAATGGACAGCTAAAACTACATACAATGTGAAAAGCATAAAGCAGTCTCAAAATGTAGAGAAGATAGCAACTGCTTGGAGGGTCTCTCCAAGTTTTAACTGTGCTGGGACCAGTAATAAAACCAGTAGAGCCATCTCATAACTTTGAAGATCAGCTGCAACACGGCTTCACCAGAAAGCAAGTGAATGCTGTGAGCTGTGTTCTTGGGTTAAACAGGTCTTCAGACCACAGAAAGTCTTCAAGGGGCAAGAGCAACTTGCAAGATCCAAGTACTTGTGAAAATCTCTTTGTCTCCACAGGGCTTCATGTTTCAAACAGCACATAGGCAATTCAGACAAAAAGGCGGTCTGTTCTGTCACATGAATCTGCATTTATCTTTTTTCATACTTCTTAAGTCACAAGGAAACACTTCTTCATGAGACTCGGAGTCAGTGAAAATGATAGCAAATAAGATATAAAAAGTCTCTGAAAAGTGACATACCCCACTACTCAGTTCCAGTGGAAAAGCATGATGGTAATTACTGCAGGGCAACTGTGCAGAAGATATATAGAAGCATGTTGGAATGGGTTTATCCTGGTTCACATAGTAGTATTTTTCCTCATGCTCTTTTCTCTTTAACTGTTTTGCCTACTCTTCTGTTCCTGAACAGGAAGAGTAAAAAAAACGGGGAATGAATTCCATATGTCTTAACAGGGAGACTATTAACACAGAAGGAAGGGGTTTTGTAACTAGGAAACTTGCAATTACTTTGTCAGCTTGCTTTTTGACAGACAGTGGGATTATGCTGCTTCTCCCAAGTCCCCAGTGAGCAGTGGAAAAGATGTCACAGCACAGTTTGCAAAGTGTATTTTCCCTAAAATGACACAGTGATACCAATACTGTGCTTTGCATGTCACAAAACAAGAACTAAAATTCTTTATGAATACTTCAAAGTTTCTTAGTCATGTTTTAAGATTGTATAGTGTTTTATGTATCCAAAAAATCCTTCTCTCACCAGCAGTTGTTGCAACATGATGCAATTAGGACACGTTTCCCAATACTTGCTGCCTAGAGAAATTCAGCAAATAAACATGAGCTGCCTCTCTGTAGGTGTGGCATTTAATTTATTTCACATTCTCTTCCAATATTGCAATTCTGTTTGCTGGATTTACAGGTGGGTGCCTCTAGAATCAGTAGTCACTGGTAGAGTATTATCTTCAAATAAATGTATTTCTCATTTTAAAAATGCTTAAGAACTTGGCAACAGATTCAGCTAACTCCTAAATCTACAGAGATTGGAAGAAGTTACTGATACTTCATCTATTTTCTGAGGTAAATTCTGCACCATGCCTTCATCTGATGAAAGGGCACTGACACAAACTTGTACTCTAATCTTTCTTGCACCCAGGAGAATACATCTAGTTGTGATGTTAATTATTTTGTTTTGCTTTCCCAACAGAGCTCTGGGTATTGGACTTTTCATTTTGGTGCTGGCAATTTTACTTGCCTTTGGCTGTTGGTATTACAAAAGACGTAATGGCTACAAAAGTCTGCTGGTAAGCATGGCAGCTCACTTTCTAGCATGCTATTATTTTGACAATGTATTACCTTTATTTGCATGACATTAATGCAGAGAACATTGAATCTGTAACAGGACATCGTTATCTCAGCCAATTGATACACTGATACGTCACAGGCAAAACAACACAATATTAAACACAACTTGCCCCAAAGAACTTGCAAGTCAGACAATGGGGTAAGAGGATGCAGAAGCAAAGGAACGTGAAGCCAGCTGCCCAGCTTTAAACAACACACCAGTGGAAAAGTTTATCTGTAGGAAGCATTATATTTCATATTTACACAAAACCATGATGCGTTCAGTGTCCTTTCATTTAAATAAAAGTAACATATTTACTACTCATAAGACTTACCCCTAAATAAGGACAGATATATTTAGAGTAAATCTAGGATGGAGAGAAGAAAAATAACTGCTACATGTAGTTAAGTAAATAAATTCACATATAGGTGATGCATGATTCATTTGTATAGAACTTGACTTGCAGTTTTAAGAGTTACAAAAAGAGCAGGGCAGATTTGAGTTTGTTTTCTAAACACTATTAAAACTATTAACACTATTATTATTAAAATATTCAACATTGTGTCTTCTAAGAAAATATATTAAGAAAGGTACTTACTTTCTTACTTCCCCTTGCCACCCCAGTGGGGAGAAGAATTGGAAAGAAAAGGTAAACTTCATGGTTTAAGATAGGAACAGTTCAATAGTTGAAACAAAATATAATCATCTACTACTACTACTAATCATAATAATGAAAAGGTGAGAGAAAGAGAGAAGTAAAACCCAAGAGGAACAAGTGATGCACCATACAGTTTCTCACCACTCCCTGACTGATGCCCATCTCATTTCTGAGCAGGGATCAGTCCCTCCCAGTCAACTCCCTCATTTATATACTGGGTGTGATGTTCTGTGGTGTGGAACATCCCTTTGGCCACTACAGGGCAGGTGTTCCAGCCTCCCATTTTCTTGTGCACCTGCTTGCTGTCAGAGCATGAGACACCTGAAAACCCCTTGATTTACACTAAGAGCTACTGAGTAACAACCAAATCATCATTATTCTCAGTGAATCCAAAACACAGCACTGCACCAGCTGTTAAGAAGATGAACTCTACCCCAGCTGGAACCAGTACAAAACTTTATTCCAATCTTTGTTTTACAGTAAATAGCTTTTAGTTATCCTAATATTTTGAAAAATATATGACTATTTGGGATTAAAAAAAATCAACCTACCTCTCATCTAAGTCAGCAAATCCATTTCCTTGCTATTTCCCATAACTTTGTTCTGTTCTCTATACAGTTATCTATCCAATATAAGTATCAACTGGCAAAATACATAAAACTTGAACTTTCATAGTGAAACATTGCAAAAATTAAGGTAATACTCAAAAAAGCCCTTCAGCAATCAAACTAAACGCCTGCATTGTATGTAATGGTAAAAGGCACAATCTCTTTGCTAATTCCTTCTCACTGCAGATTGCTACTTCCTGGTTTTGAAAATCACATTTTTCTTAGGCTTGTCTAGGAGAAAACTGGTACCAAATGTGTACAAGAGAACTGTTGGAATATGTGAAAGTTTGGAGACTAAAGAAAGAAATGGGTGGGATAAAAATGAGGAAGAATTTGAGTATATAAGAAGATGTCAGTTCCTGCAGCAGTAAGGCACCTAAAAAATACAATGCTCATTTTTCTGGCAATGTAATTGGATAACACATGAGAGAGAGTATGTCTCAACAGAGAGAGCAAAAAGTGATAGGCAAATTGTCTCACTTGCCTTGTGTCTGGTCCTAATTGCAGATTCTAATACATAATGTAAATGTGCTGTCAAGTATTAAATGATACATAATTTGCTCCAGCTTTCATCTTCTCCATATTTCTTTATGATCTGTCACAGAGCAAAAGCTCTAGTGTGAACACAATACGAAACGTGGTAAGTGAGGGAACACTACGGGACTGCAAAATGGCTCTGCAGGAGTACAGAAACTTTAATTCTGTGGTAAGTTGCAACTCAAGGTCTCATTTACTTAAACATAGTAAGACATAGTGAGACAATATTGGTAAATGGGCACTTAATGATTTCTTCCTTGGGGTGTGCTCTCTAGATTTGAGTCTTCAGTGACACTACATCAAGTTAGAAAGCACTATTTTGGAACAATTTTTACTGTGGAAAGGGCTTTTTAAATGTCCCGTTTAGAATTCTTCTTTTAAAAATTCTTTTCTTTCACTTATTTTAAAGTTGCATGATCATTATGCAATCTATCAGAATGATCTACTACCTGAATGCTGACATAAAATGAAAAAAACCCCAAACATGTCCCTGCAGGTGTTCTGCCATTCTATTCAAATACAAATGGGCTGTGTCTAGTATTACTATACTCTGACAAGCATTGTCAGGGAACATTACAAAATTTCAAGGTTTAAGCTCTTCTAATCAGTATGGAAAGATGAACATTCAGAGTTATAACTGTCAAAAAGTAAATTAAGTGATAAGTATGTATAAGTAACAGGTGTTTTTAAATGGCTTTAGAATAGGAAAAAGGCTAATTTATAACCATTTGTAAAAAAAACTGCTCAAATTTCTAACACTAGTAATAAGGCAGCATGCCTACATCAAGACTCTTAAAGAAAAGCTTCAAAATATATCTGAATTATCAATACAAAACCCCCTATATATTTAAAAATAATAAATTCCTGCCTTTACAGTACTGATACGTCTCTCTTCAGATGAACTATAACAATAAAATTAATCTGATGTAAAACCAGAAAACATACTAGCAAAAAAACCCCTTAAAAATAGACATAATGAATAAGATCAGCTATTTTAAGTCATAGAAACATATCTAATATGGTGGTAAATAGATTGCTGCATGTTTAATGTAATTTTCTAGTACTTCAATTGTTTTTTTTCGATCTTTCACACCCATTTTCCTTACCATAGGTACCTGATGCTCCACCAGCTTATGACAAAATTGCTGCAGATCAGTCACCACCACCTTATTCACCATGATAACATGAAATCTCAAACTCTAAATATACTGATCCCATGTCTTCATGCTCTCTCTTAATTTCCTGTACATGCTTAACTTTCTTAAAGCTAAATCATAGAAAGAAAATAATAGGAAAAAAACCCACATGCTTTCATTAGCAGTTGCTGAAACTGCTTAGTTTACAAAACTGGTTCTTCAAATGCACCAATAAATCTGAATGTGCTTTTGGTTTAAGCTTTTCATTTCTTGTGGTCAGATTAATGCTCCATGCTCTGGGCATTTTGAATCCTTCATAGATCTACCAAGTGTAAGTATATACTCTTCAGTATCAATCACAGTAAAAAGTGCTGGTACCTTTATTTTCATCTTTCTCATTTAGTCTCCCTTGCTTCTAATAAACAAACAAATAAATAAATAAACTATTTCTTAGAATGTGATGTACAAGAATCTGTCACAAAATGAACAAACCGATTAGACTAATGGCCTGTTACACACTAACTCTTCTTAGCAGCAGTTCTAAAATCAATTTCCAAAAACTATTTTTTACAACCCACTTTTATCTCACATCACTTGTTTATGTATATGTAGTGAATTCATTCCTTATAAAACTCAACACAGGCAATTTAGGAGTCTGTATTATTTCATATCAGTCAATGGGTATAATGACATCACCTCCAGTTTCCTTCTGACAGTCTTGTGATAGAGAACTAGATGGATATAGAGCTTTATGTGTTATCCCTTTCTAATATGATGAAACAATATGAGAAAATGCTTGAAAGTCATGTTACTTGAACACTACAGAAGACAGCAGCCTCCAAGATGTTAATTTTTCCAGCTTGCAGAACACTAGCAGTAATAAAAACCAAACAACTGTGAGGTGCATATATTAGCTATGTAGATTTGACTGTTATTTTTCACTTAGTCTTTTCATTATTGCTTACTTGCCAAATTATTTAAGATTATATGCAGATCAACAAATTTATATCCAAGTCTAATATCTCACGGCACGAGGCAGCTGGAACGGTACAACATTCATTGAAGTGAAAAACAGTAACAGAAGAAAACTAATTTCATAAAGCAATTACTAACTGCCATTAGTAAAAAATCTAGCTCTTTGTCACCAAATATGCAAATACAAATACCTAAAACAAAACAAAAAAGTTTTAAACACAAAGCAGATTTACTTGCCTAACATAAACCCCATATATGGTGATAAATAAGACAAAAGTTTTTTGAAAGGTTTCTTTTGCAATGTTTATTTAGATTAGATGTTTATATATAGATTCTTTATAAATATTATATGTATTTATTATATCTAATGTCTATATTGCATCTAATATATGGAGTTATGTCAGGCAAGTAAATCTGCCTTCTGTTTAAAACCTTTCTGTTTTAAGGTGTATATATATATTTAAGATATACATATAAATATATATAGTATATAAATGTTTATATAGATTATATAAAATTGTCAGAAGTTGATAAATACCAGTAATTGCAGTGAAAGGTATATATATGTTTTTATAAATTTATTTAATACATTTATTTAGAAACTTAGGGAGAAACTTTAACCTAAAAAGCTGCCTTACCTGTGTCACTTCCAATATACACATTAAGATAAAAAATGGCAGACTTTTTCAGTAACAGGAAGAATACAGGAAAGTAAGCAAAATGCTAGCTTATAGCTGGTAAGCACTAGTGATGTAGAACTCAATTGCTAACTGATTTTTTTGTCAAACTGGTAAGCTAAAGTTTGAGGCTAATATCTTTAGCAACTCTGTGCTCTGCACCTCTCTACTGTAAGGCAGCATCCTTTCAAAAGACTGTGCAGTGCTACTGTGAAATAGAACTGACAAACACACTCAAGGCTGAGGAAAAAATTAAATTCTATAGAGACTATCTACTATAGAGAAATAAAGTGCTTAGAGTTCAGAAAGATTTACTTGATCCCACACATTTTTAGTAGTGTCAGCATTAAATGTGTTACCAGCTGTGGCAAAAGCTCCTGAGAAAGTTAACACTGATAACGTAGAAACATTTTGTTTTCAGAACTACACATGGTCAAATTTTTAAAACCATTCAGCAGCCAGAGCTGAAACTATTACACATTGACATGAATTTGTAGATATTTAAAGGTTAGATGAGCCCTCTTGGAAACCTATCCTTAGTTTTCAGAAAGTCCTTCCCTTTTTTAATCCCTGTGAAAGCAGGGAAGACAGAAAGTATTCTGTCTTCATAGACACAGTTAGACAGTGGTCTCAGATTTTAATTAGTACATTAAAATAAGAGCATGAAATGGAGGTTCACAGATCATGGTATTATATAGGTAGAAACTTCATCACTGATGTTGAACACCATTGCAAATTCCATTTTTCAAATCTGGCTCTATACCCAATGGTGGTATGCTGCAGAGAATGGCTGCTGATCTGTTCAATAAACATCAATACAAGACAGGTCAGAACTTGAAAGCAGGAAACCTGTAATTGCCAAAGTTGCATGTTGCAAGAACTGGCTACATTATGTACTTTCTGTATTGTACATTCAGTAACCCTGCATTTACCAAACACATGCTAAAACTTTCTAGAATGTCTGTTCCCCTAAAAAGAAAGCGAAATGCATAGAAATGTCTCACCACACATGGAGAACATGGTATAGAGTTTTCAAATTTCCAGGAAAGTCTTTCATATTAGACAGTTATATAACCCCAGAGTAACAACTGTCACCAAAATTTACACTGATAATTTCTCTGGTATGGTCGTGAAAGTAACTGGGAGGGTGTAAAAGTCAAATACTTTCTGCTCTTCTGTTTTTTTACCCTCGTTGCAATCAGGCTGAAAGCAGATGCTTTGTATTACAGCTGTAAGTCTGAACAAACATGATATTTGTGCTTTATTTTCTCCCATCAAAAAAAGCTACTGAAGAAATTCATGGGCAATTTGAGTTTTCCCCCAGGATGCTGATGAAGAGAGGTGGCTGGTCATGGCTGGAGAATGAAGCTCTGCTTGCTACTGGTCTGCATTAAACTGCTTCCATCAGAGAAAAAGATGCACTGATATTAAAGCTTACCTGTACAAGAAGATCTTAGCAACTTCTCCATACCTATGCTTGCAATCCTTATGTAGATGCAATGAACACCTTCAAAACATGGCCCCTTATTAATATGGTGTGTTTTGGTCAAATTGCTAAATTATAGTGCTAAATGCAGCAGGTCCAGACGAGTTCAATCTTCCTGGCATGGTGAACCATGTAGCAATATACTCCCTGAGTCAAGAGCCAGAGGGTATATTTCACATATGTCAGAGAGCTATGAAAAAAGAAAGTACCAAGAACTTTCCATAGGAAGCACTCACTTTTTTAGAGCCTCACCAGTCCAGTGTAACAAGACTGGCATTTGCAGCAGGTTGCTACGTGATTCAGTGATATTCACTTCAGCAATCTCCTTTGGCTTAACTCCTGCTGCAGCTGGGGATGTATGTATGTATGTCATTTGGCCTTAAGAACTGTGTTAGTATTAGCCATATTGCTTGTAATTTTTCAGTGAAATATAACATCGCCAGAATATTTAGATTAATGTTTATGTATAATATTGGTAAAATATCCATTACTTTGTTGGTGTACATCTATGTAGTAAAATGACATAAGAGTACACCTTCTTGCATTTAAAATCAAACTTCTTTTCACTTCTTATGTAAAGGAAAAGGTTAATGAGTTTCTCTGCGCTTTGGAGAAGTAGCATTTATTCATTTGTACTTTTCTGTTGACTGCATATTAAACTGGGCAACAAAACTGAAAGGTGGTTGTGTGCATGCCATTTCGTTAAACATATTTTACTGCCCATTAGAGCTGAAAAGTGCTTGAAATTTTCCTGTGTTATCTTTTGGCCACACATCCGTATTGAACTTTACATACAGAAGTAAACTAGCAGCAATATGAAGTCAAAAAAGCTATCTATAGCTACTACCTACATATTCCATACATGCTGACAGCTAAAAACCAGAACCTGTGCATGTTTTGGAATTAACCCTCCATATTTTGCATCCTTAGAGAACCTCCAATTTTCACATTACTTCCTTTTCCCAAGAAATCCTTGGCTCAAAGGCAGCTAGGTTTCTAATAAACAGAATAAACTGTTGCTGCCCTTGCTGCCAAAGTCTAGCTCTCCAAGATGTTTTGTCTGCATAGGTTCTACTCTCGTGCCAGTGCAAAAGACTACATTTTCAGGGGTAGCAGTGTACCTGACTGCCTTATGCTCATGGCATTATGAAGGACTCATCCATCTCACCTTCATCCACCCCAAACCATCTTTCAAATTGCACTGGATCGCATCTCTTGCCCTGGAACAGATTGCCCAGAGAGGTTGTGGACTCTGTCACCCTGGAGATATTCAAGAACCATCTGGATGCAATCCCGTGCCATGTCCTTTGGGATGACCCTGCTTGAGCTGGAAGGTTCAACCAGATGACTCACTGTGGTCCCTTCCAACCTGATCCTTTCTGTGACACTGTGATTCTGTGAAATCTACTCATCAAAAAAGAACTAGAGACCTTCTGGGCACTATTTAACCACAGAAAAAGAGGCAGAATGTAAAATCCATTGTGGCAACACTATTGACATCTAAGTTACACAGTCATTGCCTCTTCTAGTTGCCCCAGAAAATTCTTGCCATAGGATAGTGGTGAACTCCACTCTTGGTGGACTCACATGGGTGAAAACATGAACAGGGCAGCCTGATGTGCCTTCACATTTCCAAACCATTTTAGTATAGCCCCAATTACATGTTTGGACCAAACACTTTATTTGCACCTTTCCTAAGAGTCACAGTGCATGAACTGAGTTCAAATCTATACAAGACATAGACTGATGTCCTAATATAAATACTTTAGTCTTTTAATACCAGTTTTGTAAGGTCTTTTCAATTCTGCTAGCTTCCATTTCTTGATGAAAGAAACAGACTGCTCTGCTTCATGTTTGCTGTTTTCTGCTTACACAGGAAAGCAGCCTGCCTTCCTTCCAGTTCTTTTTTTTAATTTACCTACCATCCACTGCATTCTTGTAGTTATTAGGGAAAAGATCTGACTCATTCTTCTTGAAAAGCATTGTCTAAGAAAAAGACCTAATCTTCCAAGTTCTATCAATTTGTCCTTTCCCACTTATTTTGGCAGAAGTAATTGATTTTTCTTTTATTTATTTATTTTTTAATTATTATTTATATTTTTATTGCTGCATACCATCACAAGAATGCATACAATCAACCCAAACATCACATTGCTCCTGACTCTCTGGAGCAAAACAGCTGCCCTTTTTTGGTCAGTGCTGGATTTGCAGGAAAAATTTTAGGATTTTCATCTGGTAACCATATTCAGAAAAACCTTGGAACTGCTTCAGGATTTGCACAAAAAAACAAAATCATATGGTAAGTGATATAATAATAGAATATTCCCTGACTATTAATATCCTGTAGAGGAATCCTTGCAAAGATTAGAAGGTATCAGATGCCTGCCTTGTAATAAATTACTCCTATTTCTGCATCTCCAGAAAACTCTTCTGGAATGCTTTTGGTATTGACTGATTTAAGAATGTCGTCTTTCTTACATTTTTAAGTCCCAGGAAATGCAGGCCACATGATCTATACTTCTTGGATTCTGGCCTCACCAACAGGAAGAACAACAATGATATTTCATTCAATGCCTCATTCAAACCTTCTGCTGTTAAGCAGGACTCATTTTAGCTGTTCAGCTTCTCCTACCACTTCTTACACTGGAAAACAATTTTATGATTTTATGACATTATTTTTTTCTGCTCTGCTTCTCTGAATTACTGCTCACCTTTCTCCAGTACCTGATTCTTTAGCTGCAAAATCTGCTCTTTCATGTCACAGACCAGCTTAGGCTGAGTTCACACAATTTTCCTGGAATTACTGTTGGAGGATGTGCATATATACAGGGGATAAGTAACTCATACTTGATTAATTTCTTGTTCTTTCAGCTAAGCATTCTCTACTGGCCACTACAGTGAGACAAATGCCCGGTTTGAAGTGCAGCTCATAAAAGGACTGGACTGTTATACCACTTGCAAATGCTCATTACTTCCATTTCATGTGCCAAAGTAAGATGCTCACTTTCAAATATGGGCTGTTTTTTAACAAAAGGTTATGGGTTTATTTCAATTTCTTAGGCCATGGAAGGAGGAAAATATTTACAGACCTGCCTCTCCCACTTTTTCTTCTAAGATCACATTGCAGAAAAGCACTCTACAGGCAAGAACAATATTTTGAAGGCATAGCATGTACTTGAACTGTAGAATAATGGCCAGACGAGCTTCAGAAAAACTACTGTAATGTTAGTATTTGCTTGTTCCTAATACGAATCAAGAAGGGTTTTTATAAATAGATGTAAGGAATTCATTCTTCTCAGTAATTGATTATAATAGTACCTGCTTTTTATACTGTGTAAATTGAATCTATCATAATTCCACTCCTTCTTTATTATAAGGAAGACATCCTGTGGCTACGTAGTAATACCCAGTCACTAATCCATCTTTGATGTTTTATTTCAGTCCTGCACGTGATTAAAAAAAAAAGAGTGAGGAATGATTCTATAAATAACAGCACTTTATGTTGATAGATCTCAACGTATATGCTACTGACAGGTCCGGAGGACTTACAGACAGCTAAAAGAGTCTGATCATATACTTGTATATTTACTAGATGGAATCAATATGAACTGGAGAAGTGTATTGTCTTGTTTTTTATGACATCAATTTCGACATGTAAAGTTCTAAAGCCTGAAGACAATCACAAAAATCACAGTTGTTTCTTTACTACCTTGCTCTTCCATGCCATTTGATCTTTATAAATGCTGTCAATGCCCCTCACATTCTTGAAACCAATTTCATTTTTTAAATCATTTTTACTTTTTTGTAAAAAGCAAGAATAGGAGAAAATATAGCAGTAATGTAGTTGTCTAACCTTTAGTTACGGATGGGATGCTGGAAGAAGTTCAGGGGACCATGGATTCTATTCCAAGTTCCTCCATGTTGCTATGAGAACTCAGTACATCATTGCCTTCATCTGTAAAAGGTTGAAAATCGTATTTATGCACATTTTAATAGACCTTCTGCGTAAAAACATAATTTCAGGAAATATTATAAGCAATTAATTACATTTTCTTTACACTGCTTTTACATACCATTTTCATTTAATGCATTTCAGCTGATATTGTAATAAAAGATACTGCAAGAACATCAGCTTTCTGAAGAACTTCTGGAACAAGCACATATGAAACAATGAAGTGTCCTGGTTTCCAAGTTTACCTCAGACATCCAGGTCTATTAGCAAGGCAATTCCATATTTCAAGAAAAGAAAATAAATGCTTATCAAGATCTTAAAGTTTGTTTTTATGACACTGTAGTTTCAAGGAAAATATTTTAAAATAACATTGCTCTGTGTCACATTTACAAAGCAGCCTCTTAAACAACTAAAAATTCTTTATCTGGATTCCAATGTGTATAAAATGACCATGCACCTAATATATAGACTTAATCTTGTATCTTACGTATAAAAATAATAAGAGTTAAAAAATCACTACAGCATTTTGTCTTTTTACATTTTCAAGAGGTAAACCAAAACAAAATAGGAACAGGGAGAGTGACAGACTTACACTGGTTTCAATAATCTCATTTAAAGACCATATCTTTACAGCTGTGATATTCTGCAAGTGGTATAGTTTTATAGGATGAAATGAATTTAACACTGATATATATTTGGTTTATGACTGACATTTCTATGAAAAAAATAGTACAAAGCTAAATAATAGTAAGAAACCAACCCGCAAACATCAAAATAATTGTAAGAGGAAAATCACCTACACACTGCTGAATAGATTCATAGTGCTTTTAAAACATGCACTCTTCTGATCCCACATCTCAAGGAAAACTGAAAAAGGCACACACAGCAATGACAGCAACTGATAACTTCCATATAAGAAATAATTGAATTCACTATTTCTCTTTATTCTAGAAAAGAGACAACCGACATGGCAAAGATCTACATAGGCCACAAGGAAAAATGAATAAACAGCAAAGGCTTATTGCATCTTACAATATAAATATTATTTGCATCAAATGAAAGGAGCAGGTGCCAGGTTCTCAACCCAAAAGGGAGATTTATTTACAAACTCTTTACCACTGGATGCTGTGGATGGAAATAATTTGTTTACAAGCTTTCAAGAATTCTAGAAAGGATTGGTCCATTTCATCAAGAGAAATATGCTGAAAGCTATTAAACAGAAAAAAAACCCCACAACTGCATGAGGAAGGTTCACAGGTTAATGGATACTAGAAAATTATTCAGGTCTGTTATTGTGCTCTTTTGGAATGCTACTGTTGACTTCTTCAATGGACATGACAGATGGACCTAAAGTCTGACGCAGCAGTATTAATCTTATTTTGAGTCAATAAATTCACTTCAGGTGCAGCTTATAGACAACAGGCTACATGAGATTGAGTCTTTTTGAGCACCTCTGGCTGTTCTTTTTAAAGGAAACTGTCTCATCATAACAAACATTTGTGCTTTAATAAAATGATTAAAATCCTTTTGGGCTACTAAAATTCCACACTACCACAAAATATAAGGAAAAGCAATTATGAAACAAACTCTGTGATAAGGCTATGGACACCCTTCAAATGCTAGCTTTTAGTAATTTTCTGACCCACTCCCATGAGACAAATTAGTTTCTCTTCACTTACTTACAGGGAGAATTTTTGCCTCCCTTTTCACACTGTACCCTTTGCTACGTCACACAATGAAATCAGCATGGGTTTGAAGGACTTGACATACGGTTTGACCTCTAATACTCATGACATTTAATTGCTTCTAGTCTGACAGGGGCAGAACGCCTACGAAAAAATGGCAGCACACACACCTGAGTTTGAACAGTGAAGCAAAATAAATGCAAGTTTCTACTCAGAGCATACCAAAAGTATTGTGCAGAACATGTTCATTTAGGTAAATATAAAGGATGTAATTCAAAATGTTCAAAGTAATTTATAACCCCAAAGTTT
>JAWWMO010000096.1:43415013-43426160 GCA_035047845.1 Dendrocincla fuliginosa | reverse complement strand
TAACCTACACGACGCTCTCCGATCTTATATGTATGTATATGTGTATATATGTATTCTGCCATGGTGTAACAGATACACTTATTTTTAACTATTGTCAACACAAAGCAGTAAAGCAACTTGATTTATTATATGCAGATTCTTCTGCATTGTTGCTAAACAGTAGACTGGTCCAAAGTTACTAAAATACTTTAAAAACTATACATTATGTAAACCAAACATAAATAAGACATCATAGTTCTTTGTACATATTGTTTAGTATGAGTTGTTAGGAATTCAGGAATATGTACAATTCTATACTCTAGATTGCATTTTTATAATGCATAAATATTTTCTTTGAAGAAACAGATCAAAAATAAATTTGACAAATAAAAAGGAGACACATACTGTCAAAAACATACTGGCAAACAGTCCATAATGTAAGATGGAACATGTGCAAAAGGCGAGATTTCTCCAAACTGTTTAACAAACTCATTGGTCATTTCTGACCTTTTTACTAAAGATCTCTGAAAACCTCTGACAAACTACAATTTTTCTTCCTCCTAATCCCCACAGGTAAACAGGAAAAAACTGTAACCTTAAGTAATGTTGAGTACATCAACTGGTTTATACACTGTAAGAAATAATTCAATAGTTACAACTTCCAAAGTCTGAAGAATGCCCCAAAATTTTGAAGTGGCTCATTTGCAGTAAATTCAGGATGCAGCTTTGTCAGGTTTATCAAGGCAAGAAGACTGAGATGCAGGGAAGACAGTGACGGGATCTCTGCTTGTGGCCACAACAACAGGAGGCAGTGATGAAGAAACTTTTGGTGCTGGAGTATTTAGAGCATTCAAAATGGCTCCCTCTGGACTGACCAACAGTCTTTTGATAGAAGTGTCTAAGTGAAACACTGAAGTGTTGCTTGGCAAATGAGAATTCAGAGAATGAACGGCAGAAACAATGGAAGATGTAGCTACAACATTAACAGGAGATTTTGTCACTGAAGACACAGACAGTGTTACCCCAGACAGTGGAGCACATGAGTTAGCTGGAGTACTAAATATCTGGGGTGTTGCATGTACAATGGGTAAAGCATCTGCAGCCCCAAAAGAGTTCACAATTTTTGTAGAGCTTTTCAAAGGATGTTTAGATATTTGACCACTTAATGAATTACTTGGTGTGAGGATGATTTTCGAGGTCATTGGATTAACAATTGGTACACCTTGAGCCTCTTGACCACGGTTAATAGTTAAAGGAGTCTGTTTTGTATTACAGGAGAGAAGAAGAACATGGCTGCCAGCTCCAAGACCTTGTAGTGGAACAACAAAACGAGTACCATTAATCATTATCTGAGTTCCAGGTGCCAAAGGCATACAGGTGTTGATGACTATTTTCTGTTGAATGCAAGATTCATTCAGCTGACCTCCTCCTGTTTTGCTTGTTACAGCTGGTGAAGCTGCAGACATCTGAGCTGTAGAAGCACAACTGTAAGCACGACTTCGTTTCTCTGTACTGGGAGGCACCTGCTGGCATTGTAGGGCAGAAAAACTGGGAACACTAATGACTTTACCTGTATTTGGTGAGGGAGAGGGCAACACTCTCTGAGGTTTGTGAATACCTGCATGACTGGACACAGCAGCTGAAGTTCCTGATGCCTGAAACTGAAGCAGGGTGGGCAACTGGCTTTTTGGTACTGGAAGAGGAGCTGGAACTGTTGCCAACCGAGGAACTGTATGTAACACCTTGTGGGGGGCAGCTGCAGATCCAGGCAAGCTAAGGAGTGGAAACTGCAAAGCAGATGCTAAGTTTTGAGGAGATACTGTTGGTTGTGTGGTTGAAATCAGCACAGATGAAGCAAGATGTCCTGTTTTCACAGTTGATATACCCATAGTATTTCCAATATTTGATGTACAAAGTTGATTACCCAAAACTGGCCTTATTCTTGAGGGATCATTGTTACCAATCATGACAGTGGGCTGTGTCCTGGAAGAAGTCCCACTTGATGTTACTGAAACAGATTCTACACATGCATTTGCTGTTGCTACTGTAAAGGCATTTTTAGCTTGTGCTGCAACACATACAGATTCATTAGCCGATACAGCAAAACTTGGAACAGGAACCACAGTACTACTACTTGTCAAAGACAGTGCTAAGCCCATGCTCTTTTTGTCTTCTCCCTTAGAAATGGCAGAGTGCAATATATTAACTGGTGAGGCCTCCTGTGCATTGCCTTTAGTATTTACAATGGTCTGACCTATATTTAGTCCAATTTTTACATCTTTTACTTGAGCAATAGTTGGTGAAGAATTTATTCTTATTGGTGCTGCTATTGTAGATGGGATCAGAAGCAAATGGGGTGGGTCTGTGGCATTAACAAATGTTTTGGTTAGCGAAGAAGGAAGGTTCTGTTTCACTGACTCTGCAACTAGATTGCTAGTTGGGCCACTGGCAATTTTTGTGTTAATGAAAACCAGCTTTTGAGCATTAACAGCAGTGGATACAGGAGAGGGTATAATACTGACTCCTGATGCCCCAGAGGGAGATAAAATCGGTGAATTTGTGACTAATGTAAATTTCTGGACTGGAGTACCACTGATTAAACCTCCACTTGTTGCTGAATTAGACTCAGATTGTGTAACAGAATTTGTTTTGGTTTTAGTATCCCCTTGATGCTGCACAGAAGAATTTGGTGTTATGACAGTGTTATTTTGTCCACTGCAAGTCACATTAACTGGATTGTTTGGAGTTGTAGACATCACATTGTTGGCTGATGAAACGGAGAATAAAGGAGAGGACACATAGCAGGAGTTCTCTAGTACTTGACCTAAAGCGTCCCCAACAGGAGGCTGCTGTAGTGTGAATTTGCTATTTTTGTCCATTCCTTGGGTAAAATCAGCTGGGAAAGCTGGGATGTTCACAGAAGCAGCTGTTGATGGGGCAAATCCAGAAAGAGATGGTTGTCCAACATGTGGGAGACCAGATGTGGCTGTTGCTACAGATGGAAGAGTAGACCATGGTAATGCTGTGGTTTTTGGCACAAGAAAGGGCTGAAGTTGTGAAGTGCAAGTGAAAACTGAACTAGAAGATGAACTACTAGGTGAAATCTGGTCTGAGTTTGTCTGAACTTTAACAATTCCTGTGTTTCCACCTCGTGTTGTGACTAGAATAGATTGTGATTCTCTTACACACACCGTCTTCAGCTCTTGCCTAGTTTCACAAGAGTCAGTTGGCTGCGGTGATGCAAGACCAGGACAGGCAGAATCAGTGTTTGCAGATGCACTCAATGCTGTTGCTGGTATCAAGGACTGACTAGCTGGGGAAAGAGCAGGTGAAGTCAAAGACACAGGGAATGTGACAGTAGAAAAAGTAGTCTTGATTTTGTCAGTTTCAGTTTGGTTCACCTTAATTGTTGATGATAATAAGTTACCTGCTGAAGTTACATCAGGCAATAGTTGTGTAGTGTTCATGGGACCAGTCACTTGTGACAAGTGGGTAATATTCTTGCTAAAATTTGTAGTAGGTAACTGAGTGGTAGCATTTTCAGGGCCTGTTACCAGAACAGGTGTTAAAGAAACACTGACATTTGACATTTTCGGTGAAGATGTACAGTGCAGCTCACATGACTTTTCTTGTAGTGGCTGAACATCCTTGGACACAATTTTTCCTTCTGACTGCTGAAGAAGAAAATTCTTAGGTAAAATAAGAACTTGTTGCATGACTTTTTCTCCGGTTTTAGGATCAGTCACAGTTTGCATTTGAATTTTCACTGAGCTGTTGTGAAGGTCTATTGGTACGCAGTGGCCATTTGGCATTTTGTATACCATTTGTAAGGGAGTCTTTGAACTGGCTTGGCAGGGCAATGCTGGTTTGATCGGTGATGACTCCAAAGGTGGTAAAACTGACTTTTCAGAAGTCGATACATTTACGACTGGAGGAGGTGACAGTTGATTTGTTAAGGTCACTTTGTTCCCAGTATTCTTGGCAAGCAAGGCCTGGATGGGTTTGGTCCCTTTCAGAAAGTTTGATACTGATGTTGTAGGATCTGTCAAAGAAAACAAGTCTAAAGCTGACCCTTCAAATTGTTTCAGCTCAGTCAAACAGCTATCTGGCTGTAGGCTACTTTCTGAGCTCTGGACCACAGCCTCAATAGTGCTCAGTTTAGCTTTCTTCCTTGGTGAAAGCTCATTAGTGCTTTGATTCAGACAACTATTTTGTTTGAACTGTCGTTTAATACATTTGGGCAGTGTCTTCTGGATTTCTTTAGAAGCTGATTCTTTTTTCAGAATTCTGGTTTTTCCTGCAGGTAAATTCATCTCAAATAGTTTCATTTCATCTGCAAGGATATTAAAACAGAAACTGCATTTTACATATTTGAAACGGAAACCTCTATACAATAATTTTATACTGTCTAGCTAAATCAATATGCTATTTTGCAAGAGTAAAGGTATGTGGAAGAAAAAATCTGCTTCTTTAAGGGCATCTGGTCAAGAATCTTTTTCAATGCAAAAAGAGGGAAATAAGGAAAGAAAGAAGTAATAAACTAGAACATTCAGGGACTGAAACTTAACCAGCAATGGGAGGCAGTGAGGGAAATCAAACCTGGTCATTCACATTAATTGATAATAGCATGTGAGGGTGAGAATGTTTATTCAAGCAAGGTTATTTTGAGGGGAAAAATGGAGAAGCAAGAAAAAAATATACAGAGACACAGATCTAACAAAATAAAAATGGAGACAATGACAAGGAATAGCCTCACCAATCACATCCTCTGATTGGCTATCAAGAAACCGCAGATGCCCCTTGTACCAAGATCAACCTGGATGTTGTATCTGATATGACTGTGGACTGGGGAGATCTTGGAGACTGCACTGGACAGGGTGAGGGGATTTGTAATGCTACACAAATCCATGAAGGCATGCACAGAGAAAGGGGGAGTTGCAAGGATGGCTGCAAGAGGTCAGACTGTGTGCCTGGTGCCAGCTGCTGTGGGGTGAGTGTCTACATCCTCCACAGATTCACTATGTGTGTGGGTAGTGTGTGCGTATTTGCTGGTAAACTTCAAGCCAAAATAGTTGGCAAGCAGGGGGGACTGGGGTCTGGACTGGCAAAGCATGTGGACTTGTGAGAATGAGGTGCCTGCGGGACAAAGATCTGAATGCCCAGTTTCATACTGAGCATGAAACTGGACCAGCCAGAGAGCAGGGGATGCATGAAGTGGATAAGAAGGACAAGGATGCAGGCAGGGGTGTCAGGTGAGGAGAGGGGCCATACACTATGGTTTTGGCAGTGTGCAGCTGCAGGGGAGCTGCCTCTGTGAGGGCAAAGGCCAGAATTGCTCTGTGCCAGACACAGCTGGCTCCAAAACAGATCCACTGCAGCACATAGTCGAGTCTGTCTGCCAAGCTGGTGAAGTCTCATGGAAAATGCTTTGCAGAAGAATGTGACAGAGCAGAGTGAGGAAAAAATGTAGGAGAAACAACCCTGTAGACACCAAGGCCAGTGAAGTAGGAAGGGAAAGAAGTGCTTCAGGCACTGGAATAGATTCCTCTGCAACCCGATCAAGCAGGCTGACCCACTTCCATGGAGGACCATGCTGAAACAGGTATGTGCACTGCAGGCTGTTGAGGATCCCATTCTACAGTAGGTGAACATGCCTTTAAAGAAGCTGCAGCCCATGAAGAGCCCACACTGGAGTAGGCTCCTGACAAGAACTGTGGCTTGGGGAGGACCCACACAGATACAGTCTCACCCTGAAAGACTCTAGCCTGTGGAGAGGACCCATATTGGTGCAGTTTGTGAAGGACTGCATTCCACAGGAGGGACTCTACAGTGGAGTAGAGGAAAAGAAAGAGCAAAAAACTAACTCTTACCAACTGACCTCAATCCCCAGATTGAAACCCTCCTGTACCACTTGACAGGGTAGGAGGAGGAAGAACTGGGAATGAAGATGCGACTTGGAAAAAGGTGGAGATGGGAAAGGGAGGGAGGTTTTGCTTTTGTGTTTGTTTCTCAACATCCTACTCCTATTTTGAATTGGAAATAAATGGCATTAATTCTCCCCAAGTGAGTCTGTTTTGCCTGTGACAGTAACTTGTGAGTGATCTCCCTTGTCTGTATCTTCACCCGTTAGTGTTTCTATACTGTTTTCTCTCCCTGTATTCTGAAGGAAGCAGGGCTAACAAAGTAGGTGGGTGGGCATCTGGCAGTCAGCTAGGGTTAAACCACCATAAAAGAAAATACCACGCAGGTCTATGTTATCACAGAAATAGTTAAGCACAAAAATAAAGGCAAACACTTGCATAAAGCAGAATTTTCATCTTGGTCATGTCTGCCCTCTTCAAGTCTAGATCTGGCAGATACACACCACAAACTATTTTGGTATTATAACAGCAGTAGTTAAGGTAAAAAGCAGGACACAAGCTCACATGGAAAAATTAAGTTCCCAAATCAACTTGACTCAGCTTGAACCAAGTTCAAGCCGCTCAATTCCAGTAAGTGCTTACCATTGTCTGAGTGATCTTTTTTGATAACTTCTGTATGTTCTGCAGACTCTGATGATTTACCGCATAATACTGCAAAAGATTCTTTGCCAGAGTCAACTTCACTTTCATCATTACTCCACAATTCTCTGGTAAATTTATCATGTTCTGGATGTCTTTTAAAGTCATCATAGTCCTTCTTCAATCTAGACCTTGAAAATAACAAAACTAACTTTACTAAAAACCCACACTGTTTTAAACATTATTTTTATTTGTATTTGCTGCCATACAAAAAGTTGGTATAGATTTAATTGCCTGTGCCCTTCAAAAAATTTCAGTGTAGCTATGTCTGCAAGTGACTGAAACCCAGAAAATCTGAAGTGACCGTAATTTTCTTTGCCAAAATGAATTCTATGTTATTAAGTCCTCTACCAATAGGCAAAAAGACTGAGTCCAATACGATAATCATTGTTTTACTGCATATATCTTCTGTTTCTTCCTTGGTCTTGAATTGTGACAAATATAGCTGTAAGAATTTGAGTATTAACTGCAACAAATCTACTCCTTCCTCTGACAGCAACCCCAGCTAGAGAAGTAAGTACATCTTGTTTTTTTTAAATGTCCCATGCTGTTGGCCCAGCTATGGGACTGTAATGTAACTTTCTCCTTAAGAACACTTTCTTATCTCTAGGCCATTAGAACAGCTGCTGCTATCATTTCCATAGGTGCACACTCCACTAAAGAATATGGACATGACAGAATACATGGCTACTTTACTCATTTGAACACTATTTAGAAACATATCCACTTACCTTGATAATGCTAAACTGCTGTTTCCATCGTCCCTTCTTCTAAACCATTGTTTAGATGGGATCTAGTGGCTATTTTAGTGTACAAACACAGTGAACATCAGGATTCAGCTGGTGATTACCAACACAACACCCAGGAGGATTATTTAGCAAATGAATAAATAGATTATAGCAATTAGCACCTTGTATGGAATAGAATCTAGACTCTATTCTGGACCTAACCCTTATGACAATAAGATCTGACATTTACCCATTCTTATGCATTAAAATAAAGTTGTTTGCAGCTAGTGTAGCAATGGCCAGCAGCTCACTAAGAGATGGGGAGGAAGGAGCCAAGCATGATGTCACAGCTCATAGGGCATGAGCCTCACCAGCCAGCACGCCATCCTACTGCCCCTGAGTGAGGCAGCAGGGCAGGCCTAGGGGTGGTAATTGGGTTCAACCAAGAGCACAGATCAACAAGTAACTTCCTTGTGCTGAGGCAGGTCTGAGGTCAAGCTGTGAAGTCAATTCAAAAGCTCAGATCAGGACCAGGTCCAGTGATAACTGCCAAGGTTGGGACTCAGCTGAGTGATTTCTGGGCAGCTCTGCAACGATGATGCAGGTAGGTCAGTCTGAGAGTCAGTCCAGATCAGCAGGACCCATGGCCAGGCACAGTAACTAATGTAATTGAGCTGGAAACTGGCATTCCTAGGCTAGAGACTGAAGACTGCAGAATGATCTGAAATAGAAATCCTGGGGTGTGGACGGAGGGCCAGGTGGGGCTGCTAAGGGCCAGCAAGACCTAATTGTTTACTCATAGTTTTGACACTCTCACTAAGAGAAGACAACATTGAAACCTGTAAAAAGATGTAGTATGGACAATAATTCCACTCTGTCACTAGGGTTTTGAACTGAAGTCTAAGTATCGAAGAACTATAGAAGGATATCAGGGAACCACTAATGTTCTAAAGCTTCTGGATGGAATTCACTTTTTTCTTTTGAGAAACTTCTGCTGTGGGGCCAGTGAACGGCTGTAATCAGTGCGCAAAAGTAACCTTTCCTTTTAAATCTTTCTGCTATTCAAATACCATTCAACATTATTCTCTGTTATAATTTTGAAAAGGCCTTTCAGAAGGGAAAGAATTTTGATTGTAAAGTGTACTCCTATAGTTAAAGACAATAAAAAAGGAAGAAACAAAAACTCCAGACCCTTATTCCATAGTGTGGTGTAAAGAGGAAGGAGTTCTGCCCAGCCCTCTACAACTTAGCAATTCAGAACTGTTCAATTAGTAGATGTTAGTAGCTCACTGAGACACTCTATAGACACAGCAACAACAGCGAGACTTGTAGTGGTACTGATGTTTACACCACCATAAGTAAATTTTACTCAATGGTTTTTCCCCTTTTACATGACACCTTTCTTCACCACTGTCATTGGTACTACACAGATGCCTAGAAGCTGCATAATGAATAAGATCAATACATTAACCTAGAATCTCCCACCCATCTTTCTTTCCTCTGCGTGATCGGTAAACACTGTTTTTCAGATGGAGCTGTTCCCTGGTATACTATGTATATATGTTCAAACAGTTATGTCATGGAAACAGTCAGCTAGCATGGTTGAGTAAACTAGGGCTACAACCAAAGACATAAATATTGAGAAACATGAATTAAGTTAATCTCAGAAGTTATCTTGCACAGCTGATATATAGCACTGAAACACACTTTACATGACAGTTCTGTACTCTATAACCACATCAACACAGCACAAGGCAACAAACAGGAGGAGCTGGAAGCCACTGTGCTGCTAGAAAGCTATGGCCTTGTTGCCTTCCTGGAAACATGGCGGGAGGGAGACTATCAAGGGCTACAAGCTGTTCAGAAGAGACAGGGGAGGAAGGAGAGGCAGAAGGGCTGCTCTCTACACCAGGAGGTGGATTGAAGAGTTGTCTCTGAAGAACAGCCATGAACAGGTCAAAAGCCTGTGGGTAGGCATCAGAGACCAAGGCAACAAAGTAAACCTTACAGCTGGTCTTTGACTCCTGATCAAGGGGAGCCTATTGACCAAGCCTTCTTGGTCTACCTACAAGAGCCATTGTGCTCGCAGGCTCTTGTGACACGAGGGGATGTAATACTGGATCTGATGAACACCAAATAAATCAACTAATCTGGGCCTCAAGACTTGAGCTGCAGTGATCATGCAATAGTGGAGTTTGCAGTTCTGATGGATATGTGTCGGGTAAGGAGTAATGTTAGGTCCCTGAACTCTAGGAAAGTCAAGTTCCATCTCTTCAAGAAGATAGTCAATAGGATCCCCTGGGAAACGGCCCTCCTGAACAAGGGAGCAGATCAGAGCTGGCAGATCTTTAAGGAAGTTTTCCATAGGGTGCAAGAGCTGGCACTACCCATGGGCAAGAAACTGGGCAAAGACACCAAGACACCAGCATGGGTGAGTTGGGAATTGCTGGTTGGGAACTGAAGGGCAAGAAAAAAACGCACAGTCAGTAGAAACAAGAACAGGTAACCCTGGGAAGAGTATAGAGATGAAGTTCAGTTCTTCAGGGATGGGATGAGGAAGGCCAAGACAAATCTGGAACTGAACTTGGCAAGGGACATAAAGAATAACAGGAAGGGCTTCTACAGGTATGTTAATCAGAAAAGGAAGGTCAAAAAAGGTGAACCCCCTCTGATACACACAGCTGTAAAACTGGTAATAGTGGGTGAGGAGAAGGCTGAGCTACTTCTGCCTCAGTCTTCAATGGCAGCCTCTCTTCCCACACCTCCTGAGTGGATGGACAGCAGGATGGGGACCGGGGGAGCAAAGTTCCTCCCACTGCAAGTAAAGATCAGGTTCATGACCACCTGAAGAATCTGAATGTACAGAAGCCTGTGGAACCCAGTGAGAGGCATCCCGGAGTCCTGAAAAATTGGCTGATATAGTTGCCAAGACACTTACTATGATACCTGAAAAGTGGTGGCGATCAGTTGAAGTCCCAGGTGACTGGAAAAAGGGAAACGTACCCATCCTTATAAAAGGTAGAAAAGACAACCCTGGGAACTACTGATGTGTCAGCCTCCCCTCTGTGCCTGGGAAGATGAAGGAACAGATCATACCAGAAGCTAGGCTCAGGCACATGGAGGACAGGGAGGTGATTTGGGACAGCCAGCACAGCCTTGCCATAGGCAAGTCCTGCCTTAACCAACCAAGTGGACTTCTGTGATGGAGAGACTATAGCAGTGGTAAGGGCTAGAGATGTCATTTATCTGGATTTCTGTAAAGATTTTGACATAATCCCCCACAACATCCTTCTCTGTAAACTTGATGAGTGAACTGTTAGGTGGATAAGAAAGTGGTTGGATGCTGGCATCCAGAGAACAGTGGTCCATGCCTCAGAGTCCCAATAGACATCAGTGGTGTCCTTCAGGGGTATTCCACACTGGGATATTTAATGTCTTAATTAATGACATAGACAAGGGGATTAAGTGCACCCTTAGCAAATTTGCCAATGACACCAAGCCAAGGGATGCAGTTTTCAGGCCTGAAGGTTGGGATGCCGTCCAGAGGGACCTGAGCAAGCTCGAGAAGTGCGTCCATCAGAATCTAGTGAGGTATAACACGACCAAGTCCATGGTGCTGCACCTGGGTTGGGGCAATACTGGTATCAATACAGGTTGGGGGATGAAGGGACTGAGAGCAGTCCTGAGAAGAGGGACTTGAAGGTGCTGGTGGATGAGGGGTTGGATGTGACCCAGCAATGTGCACTTGCAGCCCAGAAAGCAAAGAAGTGTGGCCATCAGGTCAAGGGAGGTGATTCTGCCCTTCTGCTCTGGTGAGACCTCACCTGGAGCGCTGCATCCAGTTCTGGGGTCCCCAGCACGGAGAGAACACAGACCTGTT
>JAWWMO010000096.1:43363565-43376773 GCA_035047845.1 Dendrocincla fuliginosa | reverse complement strand
CCGCGCACACAGCGCGCATGCGCGCTCCCGGCCGCGGCGAGGGAGGCCGTGTCCGACGCCGGGCGAGACGTGTCGTCATCAGAGAGCGCCGGGCTGGGAGCTGGGGGCGCGCGGGCGGCCGTTGGTGGGCGGGGCGGGGAGGGGGTGGATTGTGCCCGTGAGGGCGGCCGGACAGCGGGGCTGCTGCCCAGTGTCCGCGGGGAGGGGGTGGATTGTCCCCGTGAGGGCGGCCGGACAGCGGGGCTGCTGCCCAGTGTCCGCGGGGAGGGGATGGATTGTGCCCGTGAGGGCGGCCGGACAGCGGGGCTGCTGCCCAGTGTCCGCGGGGAGGGGGTGGATTGTGCCCGTCAGGGCGGCCGGACAGCGGGGCTGCTGCCCAGTGTCCGCGGGGAGGGGGGGGATTGTGCCCGTGAGGGCGGCCGGACAGCGGCGCTGCTGCCCCAATGCCATCACGGCCGCTCCGCCGCCGAAGAGAGCCAGCCGCTCCCCAAAGAGGCGGAACCTCCCCAAAGAGGCCGCCGCGGCCGCCGCTCCCGAAGCGCCGAGCTGCACCGTGGGTGCTCCCTGTGGAGCCTCGGGACGCGGCTGGCCCGCTGCCGCACGGGGCGCTGAGCTGTGCCGGGGGGCATTTGCAGCCCTTGCAGGTTCCCTGGAGCGGCCGCCAGCCCCCTCGGCCCTCGGCGAGACCCCCCGGGCCCCGGGGATCGGCAGCGGCGGGGCAAAGCACCGGGAGCGCGCCTAGTGCGTGTGCCGCCCCAGCTTCGCCCTCTCCACACCCGTGACTGCATGAAAAGCCGAGAGCACCCTGCTGACAGGCAGAGAATACGTGTAAGGGGGCAGGAAAATAAATGGCGTTTTAATTGAGCCAACCTCTGCTTAGGGGCATTCTTATCCATTCTCACAGAATCACGGGATGGGCCAGGCTGGAAGGGACCACAGTGGGTCATCTGGTCCAACCTCCCTGCTCAAGCAGGGTTATGCCACAGCACGTGGCACAGCATTGTGTCCAGATGGTTCTGGAATACCTCCAGTGAGGGAGGTGCCACAGCCTCTCTCGGCAGTCTGTTCCAGTGCTCAGTCAACCACACAGTAACTAAGTTCTTCCTCATGTTCAGGTGGAACTTCCCGTGCATCAGTTTCTCCCTGTTGCCTCTTGTCTTATTGTATGGCACCACTGAGAAGAGCCTGCCTCCCTCCACTTGGCACCTTCCCTTCAGATATTTATACAAACATTCTCCAAAGTGCAGAGATCACTCCAGAGACCTTGCTTATAATGGAGTTCTCTTGATAGGATTTGTGGGAAATAATATGGTTTTATTACAAGCAACTCAGGAACTATTTTCTTTAGGTGTACCGTGGGAGTTGTAAGGTACCAGGTCCTGTCTGGAACTGCTGCCAGGGACAATTTGCGTTCAGAGATAGGGAATTACGAAAATAGGTAAAGATGTGTCTGAAATGTGCCCCTGCCACATGGCAAGCTCTTTGTGTGCAGAGGAAAGTGGTCACTCTGACCAGGAGAGCCCGTCTCCCTGTACAGAGGGGCATGCCAAATCCAATCAGAAGAAGAGGCCCACTCATTATACTAACAAGATGGGACTCTTGAGGACTCATAAAAAGCATGATTTTTGCGATGTGGGTGTGCTTTTCGGACCTCCGTGGCCAGGGCACCCAGCACATCCTGAAATAGAAATTTTTTTTTCTGCTAAATTTTATCTCACAGATATTTGTATCTTAACTAAATTAAATAAAAGAGATTTTTCTCACAGGAATAAATCAGACTTTGCAGCATAAAGAAATGAAGAACCCCTCCACTGTTATTGCACTTTCTCATTCTAAGAACACTCTAAGGACATTCCAAATTTGTGTTAGTTCCGAGCCAACTTTCATAAATGCTTCTGCCAAGCTGATTTTGCAGGAGGGACCTGAACAGAGGCCACAAGTATAGTACTCCAGCCACAGTGCTGTGCTTCTCCTGCAAGCTGTGCCTGTGAGACAGAAGTTTGAGACCCCCCCCCTCTAGCCCTGTATTCCAACACCAGTCTGCAAAGCCCTGGTAACAGCCTACGCACAAAGATTGATCCCCAAGGTCCTGACATCTCTCCTGATCACTCACTGATGTTACAGCTACCTGTAACATCAGCGCTCTGATGAGCTACAGCTTTTTGTTCTCCAAAGACACCGCACTGTGCAGGGTGTGGCATTGGAACAGAGGATGCAGTGTACTTCCTCACTGGAGGGAGGTGAGCCTGCTTGGAAGGACCCGTGTGCATTGAGACTGTAGCAGTCCATGCAGTAGTTAACTCAAGTGCAGCCACATACAGAATGACCTTCGGCTCTGTGTTGTGCTGGGCATATCCCATGGCCACAGAATAAATTCAGCCAGCTCACTGTTAGACAAACCATGGGCAGCTCCCACATTGTACTGGCACCACCATGATCTTGCTTCTATCTAAAAGTGCAGCAAGAAGTGTGAACATCCTTCCTGTTTGACAATAGAAATGATGCATAAAGTTTTCTTCTTTTAAGAAAATCCTCTAATAGTTTGAATAATCACAGTGGGGTAGCCCTTCCATAGACAAGGTCTTTGTGATGTGCCCTTATTAGAGACCTGTTTGATGCTGCACCACACGTGGTTTGTGAAATTTGAAATGCTGTAGGATAACTATTCCCTATTTCCTTGTGGTGCCAACTCTACTGTTGCCTAAAATGGAAGAAAAGAACTTTCCAAACAATATTAGTATAGATAAAGAGCTGGTACTTTAATGAAAGCACTTTCAGGTGCAGCAAAATACATAGGAGCATGATACAGTATGAGGTTTTCACAAATTTATAACACTACTTAATTATCATATCTAATGGATACATCCAACCCGTAAATTGTCTACCCCTGGAACCATCCTTGGATCTGCCCCTTTGGAGCTTCTCCAAGGGTTTTGGGCCTTCAGTCTTGCTTTGACTACTGTATATCTTCCAGGTGCATGTGTCCCAAACAAGATGTCCTTGCTAAAATCTTTCCCTTGAAAGGAACATTAAACAGAATTTCAAGAATGTGGCACAAGTCATGATGAAGCGGCTTAGAAACTGTCACCTGCTACCTTAAGTGTGAGAAACTATACAGCTATATTAAAATCTACAAATATATGAAAAATCTTAAGGCATCACTATAAATCGCATTTGAAATTATACTTTCAATATAAGGGTCTGAATGCCTTTCTTATACGGGGACCAGAAGGGCCGGCATGTCCTCGTGCAAAACATAGGATATTATTTGTTGTATTTTCTTTACTAACTTATCTCAGGAACAGTGTTTGTCTTGTCCAAGTCCTACTCTACACTGAAGTTGGAAGGTCATCATCAGAAGGACAGAAGTGCAGAGATTCCTGCAACCTGTGTGGAAATTAAAGGAACTGTAGAAAAAGCATAATTGAAGAAAATAGAATGCAGCCGTTCAAGTTACAGTGGGAATTGCTAGTATAAATTAAATAAAAGTAGGTTAAGCTGTCAGGTCTTTTTGAAGTTTTCTGCCTTTTGGATGCTTGGCCTGCAGCACTCACTTACTGGTTACTAATGGATCAATCAGGTGGGAAAATTAATGCAAACAGGACTCTTAGGTCTCTTCCAACAGGGCATTCAAGCAGTGACTTCCCTCTTCCCTCCAATCCTTGGTCTAACAACATGAAAGGCACAAGTCTTCACAAGTCTTGAGATTAGGCCTGCACTAGATTAACAAATATCATCTCTCCAATAATCTTCAAAATGGAGCATTTCTTCCTTCAGTACTGAATATCCTTCTCCTGTATTCCAACACCATCGAAATGTGCATTGCTTGCAACCTCAGCACTGTGGGACCTGCCTGCATCCAGACACTGTAGGAAACCTGTTAGCCTTGGGAAATGGCAGAACAAAAGAAGGCTTACCAAGACTCTAGACAGTCTTTCTTACCATTTTAGTTGGGCCAAAGATGCAGTGTCAGAGGAGAGAGAGGATTAGAAGTTCAGTTTTTCTGGCATAGATATGATGGTACCTCATCTCTTCTTAGAGAGCGCTCAGCCCTGCCTGCTTTGCTGTATCTCTCTGCTCCTTGACACTTACACTGTGCCTGTCTGAAGCTGCTTGTGAATGCTCAAAATGGGACAGCTGTGCTCCAAGAAGCTTTTTTGCCCCTCCAATACGACTTCACAAAGACTAGAAATAGCAACAGGAAAACTGATTTAACTTGTGTCACCTAATTGGTTACCATCTCTCCAGCTGCCTATAAGCCCTCAGTTTACAGGTGCCTATTATGATTTCTTTGAGATGACTGCCTTCTTAAGGAAAGAATTTATGGTCTCTGGAATATGCAGCTTTGTCATGAGGAGAAACTGTTTAATGAAGCAACAAGATGGTATGTGTTTTCCACCTTTTCGTTGTATTCCAAAAAGTTAGAATTTTAGGTTGATTCTCGTCCTTTGAAAGTGTTTTGTAGGTCTACCCTGTGAGTCAGATCTGAGATAACATGGAGGCTTATATCCTATGCTGCATATCAAAATAAATAAGACCACTTGCTTTCAATGTATGTTCAGCTTTCAGCTTCACTATTTTCATATATTTTAAAGAAAGGCTTGTTTGCTTGGTGGCTCATTTATACTTTGTTCAACAACACCAGGTAGCTTAATAGAAGCTATTGCTTCTTGCTATATATCTGGCCTTGCCTTGAGAATATGAGAATTTGTAGTCATAATTCTGCATACAATTCATAGACTAGGACCTGAGAAGCCACAAAATGTGCTGTCCAGAGATTCCAATCTGCCACAGAAAACAGACCTTTTAGTCTATAGTGATGAAAGAAATGAAGATACCAAGTTTACACTCTGAAATTAAATTTCAGTGAAGAATGGGACCACATATCAAAATACAAGATAATATACTTTATTGGGAGCTCTGACTTATATCACCAAAATATTTGAAATAGGATATTTTTCTAAGTATGCAATCAAAATAATTTTAAAAATAACTAAAAAAGGAATTATACTGGAAAACATGTATTTGTGCCAATCTACAACAACTCTTATGTGCTATTTTATTTTCTGTAATGGAAAAAGTGCATTGCATTCAACTAAACCTACAATACAAAATATGTATTTTCTAAGTCTTGCCACAGGAGTGCACTGTTGAATAAAAACCATATACCATTCCTGCCTTAAATTAGAGGTAATACGCCATTTCAGTGTAACCAGGGTAGAACTCCTGGAGCAGCAGCAAACATTTTGGAAAACCTGTAATAGTGGAGTTTTGTTTTACTGTACTCAGGGTGAATAATAGGAGCTATGACTTGCATATCAGAAAAAATATTGCTCAAAATAAATAGAGCTAATAAATATTCCAATTTCTCTCCATACATTGGTATATAATTTTTGTAAAATGTCATGAAAGGGATTTACATACATTTTGACCATAAAAAATAGCTGGAAGTGTGGATCTCCTCAAAGACAGAATGTTACACTGATGGAGCCCCCCCTCTACCTTCATGTTATCACAAAGATGGCAAGAAATTTTGCAATTATAGTGTTATTCACAGTGTCTTAGGGGGTTACAGAAATTAATAAAATACTACAAGGAAGGACTGCGAGATATGCTGGGCAAAGAACAGTCTTGCATACAAAGTTCACAAAGGACAAGATGGTCTTGTAAAGGAATAGAGACAACTGTCAGACATGACCAGTATCCTCCACCTTTGATGGAATTTTTGAGTGAGGGAGAACTAGCAGGTCATGGAGGTCACAATTGGGAATCTAAAGTTAAGAGAGTATTTCAGACTGACCATGAAGCATCCACAGTTTCTACAGACACCCAACGACAACGTAAATATTTAGTTTCTTCCTCAGACTTGATTTGGGCATTATTGTAAAGTTTTTATCTTACACCCTAACCTGATACTTTGCCTTTACATTTGCTTTCAACATGAAATCAGTGTTATTAGACTATAAAGAAGTAGCTAGTGGCTACAAATATTATTTAGAATAAGATGAATTTCTAGGCAAAAGCTAGCAGTTTTAACCCCCTGAATTACTTGCAGACATTGTCTATATTTAACAACAGATCATATATGTATTTTTAGAGATTTATGTATAATTCTCAGAAAATGTGTAAAATATTTACACAAAATATTTTACCCTAAAGTTCTTAAATCCAAAGGCCCTCTAGCTCAAGTTGTCTATCCTGTAGACAAGAGGGCTATAGCATTTTTGTAAAAGAAGATATCACTCTTCCACTACCAGAATCATTTAGGCTGGCAGAATTATAGTGTTCATACTAGAACACTGGAAGGTTGTGTCCTAACAGGTCAGAAGTTACCTATTTCAAGGTGTGGGATGAAGTAAGAGGGATTATCTCTGCAGCAGCAGCATAGAACTGGTATTTAGGAGGAGGAGTAAAATTGCCTGTTCCTTTCTGTGGAGGCTTGGACTTTCTGTACCTTGACATCACAGTCCCTGCTTCAGGAGTAGTAAAGGGGGATCCAGAAGTACCTTCTACCTTCAAGTTTAGGTTAAACTGCACAAAACAAAACAAAAAAATCTGGTTTTTTTGTATAATACGTATCCACTAGTGTATAATTTTCTTCTCCTGGCAGTGTTATAAGTATTGACTGATTAGCTTAGTTTCCTTCATTCTGCTTCTTTCAATTCATATATTAAACCCAGAGGTCCAAAGTACATTTTTCTGCTACTGATAACCTCCACAGTGACATATAAGACAGCCCACATTAAGGGTCTTTGGAGCTCTTCTGTCAGGTGACAGAATTAGCACTGCCATCAGAATAATTCCAAGGTGTAGATTACTTACCTAAAATAATGGTAAATAAAATGAACACCAAACTCTAGAAAACACTATCAAAGTTCTTTCCATTTGCAGATCTGCCACCTGAGGTTTCCTTTTCATCAGGTGCACAAAAGTTCTTGAGGAACAGGGTCTCTGGAGTGTGCAGAAAATAACCAAGATTTGAAATGTTTCAGATGAGTTATTCTGCTGATCTTTTTCATCCTTTCACATTCTACCACCATGAGTTAGATCTTTCTCCCTTAAAGGGATACAGTGCCCCTTTTTATTGCTAATGCTGCCCCATTGCAATCATATATACAATCTGTCAGAAAACAAAGTCTATACATTTTAGAGGCATTGTCCCTTTTTTTGAGTTCTCAAAGCTGTAAGCTGTTTTGCAGTCAAACTTTGGTGGCAAATAGTGTTGAAAAACTACAGTTTTTCTTGAAAGGGTAATTCTCTACAACTTTAGAAGTAACATTTTACAATGAGTTGCAGTGCATCACAAATCCATTCTCTTACAAAGAGAGTATGATATTATTTAATATTTTGTATTTAATATTACATGTTATGACCCAGAGTTCTGTTATGATGTCTTTTTAGAACTAGAGAAAGAATAAAGCAATTAAACGCTTTCAAATGTTTGGGGTTTTTTTCTTGATTCCAGTATGCCTTTGAAGTCTGCCACACGAGTTGGATATTTCTGATCAGGGTGCTGAACCAGGTTCCTAGGTTTCTTCTGAAGAACAGTGCGGAGGAACTTGCCATCTTTATTCCATAAAGTCTGGAATTGTGGATTCTTTCTCATTTCTACATTGTGTAACTCCCCTTGTGCCAGGTACTTTTTCTCCATACCACTGGACTGAAATCCATTTTTGTCACCTAGACTAGCAGAACAGATGTAGCTCTAATATTTGCTACTGGACAGTAAAACTAATCTCAGCTTGTTCACTGTGTACTGGTGCTGTACCAACAGGAAGTTATTCCACTACAGTATCTTCACATGCTTAAACCTTTCCTCATTCCCTCCACTACTTTCCCTTAACAGTGAGGCAGTAGTGTCATGGACCAATGCTCTGACTGGTTCAGTTACATACATGATCACTGGTGGCACAGAAGAAAAAATAACATAAACTGTGAATGCTAAAAGGTGGCAAATAAAAGCTTCATGTTGAGGTGGAGATGCATATGTGAAACTGACTTTTGAAACTCTGAAACACAAGCTTGACAATATATACAGGCAGATAACTAGGTCCTTAGACAAGCTGAAAGGATAACTGTTGAGGTCAGGCTGCAGTTTTTCATTCAGTGATGTGTGTCAGTCTGTCTGCTATTCAGCTGCTGGTATTCACAAAATTGGAAAGAATGTGTATTTTTTTCAACTAAGCTTCCTCCTTCCATGCTATTACCAAACTTGGTCAAAATTATCCAGGAAGTTAAAAAGTGGTTGGAGAGGCCAGACAGACTGCACAACTGCATAAGCCTCAGTCCCTTAGAAAATTGGTAGCAGGAATTTAGTAATCTCCAATACTGTAGAGATTACTGTGCTCTACATAATTGCGCAACACAGGAAAGAAAACCACAAAATTGCTTCATACAGACCTAACATTTATTTATGTGAAAGGTTTTGCAATTGTACTTTATTATGTCTAATTGCAGAGCTGAAACTTGTTTTTCGTTGTTGCAGTATTATGGAAATGACAGTTCTTTCCCTTTCCCATTTCTGGAGAGGGGAGAGAAAATACAAGGATATAATTTTAATAGCAAAGAGGTATTTGGAGAAAAGCTAGGTGTGGAGATTAAAAGTGCACAAACCATTCACTGCCCATTCAGTTCCTTTGTAATCATTAACTTTAGAGACTGTGTTCCTACAGTATCTGAGAAAACATATAATGGGCAAGGGCTAAAACTGCAGTCACCCTGATATGAATGTCTGATTCTGACAGGGGAAAAGAGAACTCTTCCAAATATGTTCACATTATCAACAGTTCTACAGCATGTGTTGTATGTCACTGTTCCAGGTAGTGTCAAATGAAAGAAGCTGTGGCAGTGCTTAGTCACCCTGCACATAGACACACCTTACACATAAAGCACACCTCAAACCATTTGCACAGTACTGTACCAGTCAATCAATGAGGAATAGTGGAAAGATGGGCAATATTTGAAAAGTATAAATTAAAAGGATTATCTGTACAAGTACTGATTCTTGTTCTGGAGTGTTGTCACAAAAGTTGCAGGAATCTATCAGTAAAATTTGGTTAAAATGTAAGAGTTTTCAGTCTTATCCAATCACCTTTCTTCTGTACATCTGTTTTCATTCTACATTCAAAGAGGAAATACAGTTATTTCCAGAGAGGACATTTAGAAAAGTTAGACTAAATAAATTAATCAATATAAACAAGAATATTTCTATAATACTGATTTTACAGAATCACAGTATAGTTGAGATTGAAGAAGACCACTGCATGTCTGTTGCCTCCATACCTCTATGCTCAAAGCAGGTACAACTAGAACTGCTCACTCAAAGCCTTGTTCTATTGAGTTTTGAATATCTTCAAGAATGGAAGCTCCACAAAAATTTTGCATGTAATAAAGGCATAATACTGTAGTCCAAAAAGATATCCTGACAACCTTCATATTTCCCTCTATTTGCAGTTGAAGTACATGGGTTATAGCACCACAGGATGTTAGAAACATAGAATCACAGAATATTCTGAAATGGAAAGGACCCCCAAGGATTATTGAGTCCAACTGCTGGCCCTGCACAGGACCATCTGCAAGAGTCACACCAAGTGCCTGAGAGCATTGTCCAAATGCTTCTTGAACTCTGTCAAGCTTGGTTCTATGACCACTTCTGTGGGGAGCCTGTTCCAGTGCACCATCACCCTGAGTGAAGAACCTATGAGTGAAGAACCTTTTCCTAATATCCAACCTAAACCTCACCTGGCACAGCTGCATATGGTTCCCTGTCACTGGTCCTGTCACTGCCCACTAAGAGAGAAGAGATCACTGCCTGCTGCTCCTCTTTTCCTCACAAGGAAGTTGTAACTGCTATGAGGTCTCCCATCAGTCTCCTCTTCTGCAGGCTGAACAAACCAAGTGACCTCAGCTGCATCTTGTGTAGCTTCTATATATTATTATGCAGTGGACCCCTTTTACTGAACCCCTTCTGTGGTCCTATGTGTGCTCTAGCACGTACAGGGAGGACAATTTCTGTGATCTCCAGTTCAAGAGGTGTCATCCTTCTGTTGTTCCTCAAAGCACCAAAAGTATTGTTAATAATGAGTGACAAGCATCTACAGTAACATTCAGTGTAAAATGTCTAGACTTTGAGAAATGTTAAAAAGTAGTAAAATGGTGTTGAAGCAGAAGTGGTTTTCTTATTTATACAGTATCATTTTTCACTTTTATGAGCATGTTTTTAAGAACAGGGTTCCAAAAAATTGTAGATTTTGCAGCGGTTATCAGTATAGCCATTACGATGTCATTAGTCTTCTGTTATATAGAGAAACACGTGGAGACTTAAATGAAATTCCACTGTTTTGAGTAGAAGTCTTCACTTTACAGTAGGACAGAATTATTTAATGGCAGTTTGGAAGTTCTGTGAACAATAGATAGGCTACAGTAGACTCCTTTTAGTCCTATATATGTCTTTGGCATGCCATGTTAACAGGATGCAAAGCAAGATAAAGTTGGAAGTTAAATGTTCATGATACAGTGTTCTTAGAATATAAAAAAACCCAAGAGTTTCCAAGAAAAAAAGGTCTTGATAGGTTACCATGTCAGTTTGTGTCAAAAATAAAATATATTACTGCTAAATATATTCAGTTTGGTATCTTCATGTCTTTGGGAGAGAAAGACTTCAATGTGAAGAAAAACAAGAACTTCTTATACAAATATTATACAAATGTTAGTATAAATTCTGGTACAATGAAAATACAATCAGTATTTCCTACTAGTCAGTCACTGGATTCTAGAAGAGAACACATGTATTCAAAACTAGAGCAAGACTTTTTGATCTGACATCTCCTAAATCTGAACACCCAACGTTTCACATCTATTTGTAAGTTTTCTATCACTTTCACTGAAAATACTTTGGGTAGGTTTTCTTCACAGTATTACTGTTTGTGATCAAACTTTTCCCCAGGGTAAATCTGACTATACACTGGAGTCAGAATTAGAAATAAGTTTTTATATCTGATATTTTTGCCTGGTGCAGTCCATTGGCTATGTTTCTGTATTGTTCCAGCTGCAGATACTCTGAGTTAGGTCTCCTGAAAATTATTTGCAAACTAACTGGCTGATAAAATGTAGTTGCTGTTATTTACTGCATTCCAAATATTACTCATGCAGTAGCATGTAGTATCAGGAAACTTTTCCGTCTTCTCTTTTCTGCAAATATTGACCTTTTGCAGGTGGATATCTAAAACAGAAAACCAAACCAGTTTTAGGCAGATGTTTTTGTCGTTACTTTCCATGGCAATATTTATACTAAAACTATTTTTTTAGTCATTTTATTGGTTTTTCTCCGTATTGTGTTTTTGAGCAGCTGTTGCATTTCAAGATAATTTAATGTGACATTAATTTAATCAGAAGAGAATTTTGAAGACATGTTCAGTGATGGACTGAACTTAATGTTGTGACTATAGGGATGCAGTTAAAAGAAGGGAAGGGAAAGGGAGACATAGGTGCCAAGGAGCAGCGTGTTTAGGGCAGTGTTGATGAGAGGCAGAGAATGGAAAATGCTTCCCAGTGGCAGCCTAGAAGAGGAGTGTGCAGGGCTCCCCACATGAGTGTCTTCCCCTGTTTCCCTCTCAAGTGGGACAGGTGGTCCTCCCTAATAGTACTTATAATACGGGAACTTTTGATATTTTGCAACAGGATCTGCACACAATTCCCTGTGGTTGTTCCTGCTGTTATTGCTAATGGGAGCAATTAAAATGGTAATATTTAAAGTCAACTGTAAAGGTTAAGATGGAAGATCAGCTGCAATGTGGGTGCAACCTCAGTATTTCTATGTCTTAATCTACCCAGATTGTATCAATTACAGTTAGTTTAAGACAGTTTCTTTTTTTTGTGGCTGCTGATGGCATATTTAACTCTTCTAGAACAGTGCTGGTGTAGTCCATTACAATACACTTCATACAGTTGCTCATTTAAAATAAGAAATTGTTCTATGCTGTGGCTGTAAGGACAACAAGCTTAAACCTGGAATTCTACCTCATGGCCCAGGTACATACACAGCCTACCAGCATAGCTGATGTGATATGGAGTCTATATCTTAAAACCCGGATCCATCTGCTCCCTACCAAAAAATGCAGCTGCAACCTCATTGGATCTTGACCCAGTATAGCCTCTGAAAAACTGTATTAAAACAAATGAAAATCCTTTTGCCACATCGTACATTTTTCATTGTATTTGTCCTTGTCATGATTTAATCTGGCAGGTAGCTAAACAACACACAGCTGCACACTCACTTCCATCACCACCCCTCCCCAGCCCCCAGGGTAGGGAAGAGAATTGGAGGGAAAAATAGTAAAGTTCATGGGCTGAGATAAAGACAGCTTAATAGGACATTCTGCCACCACTGATGCTGCTCATACAGCCATGGCTCTGCCCCAACTGCATCGGGACCACTTGACTGCATCAAGACTGCATTGCCACCTCAGTGAAAGGGTGATTTGGGGTGACATTTTTTCTGTTACTGCTTGGTTGCTGTTTTATTCTGTTTTGTTCTCTGTTTTAGTAACATTTTTATTCATTTTCATACTCCACTGTAATTTAGGAGGATGAGTTTCTATTCCATTGGAGGTTTCACCTCCTAGCACCTTTGTGGTAGGAATTGGCAGCTGCTGCTCTTCAACCTTTAGCAACCCCATAACAGAAGGGCCCTCTGAGAAACCAGGCAAGGCAGACAACTGTTCAAAAAAATCGTGGGTTATCCATGGTGTCTACCCACTAAACCTCTCTCTTGAGCAAAGCAATGCTTGCTTCAAGGAACTGAGATGCTGATCTGTACAGGTATGGAGTAGTATCTATCTCTTTGAGCTGTTGGACCAGTGTCCCCACAAGACGATGGAGGGAGACTCTCTTCATATTACCAGAGTTGGCCAGCCAATTCACCTGCTCTTTGTCTTTCTCCATCTTTCCAGGCTCTGTTCACACTTCAGCCACATAGGTTGCACACACCTGATTTCATCTGGATCTTTGGATAACTGCTTTTTGCTTACATTGCTGATGCCTAAAATCCTGGAAGATAGGCACTCAGACAAAATATTAATGGAGAAAGATAGACAATACCTTTATTGGGAGATCGGAGGCTTCAGGCCTCCCCTGGGCCCACCAAACGCGCGCGGTTTCAACAAGGATCCCCACATCCGAAAATCCCTGAAGAACCCCGCCCTCAGTAG
>JAWWMO010000096.1:43344456-43355343 GCA_035047845.1 Dendrocincla fuliginosa | reverse complement strand
CAGAGATGGAGTTTCAAAACACGGTCCTAGGCACTTGCCCGTACTGTCCCACCCGCCCTGTCACTCATAACTATCCAAAAGATCTTGGGGCAGATCTCTTGGTGAGGTTCTTACTTAGTTGTGTAACCTGAAAGACCTGAAATACATTCATGCATCGTAGCAATACAAACATGCTGGTTTGAACATACTGAGAATACTGAGACTTCCCAAGAGCTGTTGTAACTCCGTTGTAGGAGAAGGGAAAGATGGAGGAGGGCATCTCCCCAATGGATAGGCTCCGAGGGAAGGATGATGCAATTAGAGCTGTTTCTGACAAATGGCTCCCCCTGTGCAGTTATGGCAGCAATGCCAGGAGCACACGTGCTGCAGTCCTGCCAACAGGAATTTCATCATATCATAAACCTGTGTTACAAAGTACATCAGCATTGTAACCGTAAACCTGGGATGATAAATAGCACAACAAGCACTGTACGCAGCAAGTAAGATGTTACGTAATCCAACTCTGACAACACACACAATGACACCGAGATCAAATAAATCAATGTTGCGACTAGTGACTATATTAAATCAGTACAATTCATTGCTTATAAAAAGTTGATTTTAACATGCTCTCATCACATCTGTGATTATCTCAGCCCTTCACACCCTATAGGTTGGGTGCCAAAACGTACTGTTGTGGTTTAACCCAGCAGGCAGCTAAACACCATACAAGCCACTTGCTCACTTCCCCATTGCCACCCTAGGATGAGGCAGAGAACTGAGGGGGGGAAAAGTAAAATTCATCCATTGAGATAAAGACAGTTATAAAGGTCAGAAAAAGAAGGGAAAATAAAAATAACTATTATGAAATAATTAGAATATACAAAAAAAAAATGATGCACAATTCATCTGCTAACCACCTGTTAATCGACACCCACCCAGTGCCCAAGCAGTGGCCTCCAGCCAGCTTTTTCCCTACTTTATGTTACTGAGCTTTGCACCATATAGAAAGGAATATCTTTGTGGTTGGCTGTCCCAGTTGTATCTCCTCCCAGCTTCCTGTGCCCCCCAGCCTCCTCACTCTTGGTGTGGTGTGAGAAGGAGAAAAGTCCTTGTCTTAGTGCTTAGCACTTCACACTGCTTAGTAACAACTAAACATCAGTGTGTTATCTACACTTTTTTCATCCTGAATCTAAAATACAGCATTATAACACCTGCCAGGATGAAAATTAACTCTATCCTAGCCACAATCAGGACAATCATGTACTAAAAGGACAAGCTTACATCATGCCATTTAGAAGCATTCTCGCATTTTTCAGTCTGCTTGGGTAATAGCAAAGACTCGAGATTTCAGTTTCACATTTCTTTATCATTAAATATAAGTTTTAGTTAAGTGTTTCTACTGACCTGATATACTAGCAGTGCCCAGGGCTTAATAACCCGAAAAAAGACTTTTTCTAAATCAAACACAGGCGAAATATAGAACTTTGATGACATACTGTCAGATAAATTCCAGATAAAAGCTGTAGCTCCTTGATTTTAAGAAAATTCTAGAGGGGGGGAAAAAAAGAAAAGTCAATGTAATTGTTTTTAGAGGAATTTAATTTTTTTCAGTGAGGTAAATAGAAGTGTAATTCACTGCTTTAAAAGTGCAAGGCTCACTAATTGAAAAAAAAAAAAAATTAAAGAGGACTCACCAATAGGTGAGCAAAGGGTTAGCAATATACATGCGTAAATAGATAAAGCCAACTGAGCATACCAAGGTATGACTTAGTTACTATCTGGGTTTTGTGGGCAAATAAATGGAGCATGTCCACTTTAACAAGTCCACTCATGTCACAAGCAGTCCAGGTATTGGCATTGCAAATCCTATCTGATAGCTGTGTAAAGGTTCAAGCAGTTTGTTTTGAGCTCACTGCAACAGAGGCTACACTCCTACTTTTAATATGCCTATATTACTATAAACCCAGTATCTCCACGTGAACCAGCCTTGGAAGATTTTATTAGTATTAGAATAGAATTTATGAGTATATTCAGTCATTGCACAGAATTACTGGCTAAAAATTTGCACGCAGTTCCAGGCAGGAAAGTTTCTGTGGCATATTTAAGAAGCAGACATTTAAAAGTTTGTTCTTACTGTTTCCAACACGTCTGGAATTCCAGAGCCATTAGCACATTTATATAAATGAGAGTGTATGGAGATCTAGAAGATTAGCTCCACGTCAGACTTTTCTTTTATTCAGAGGTTTGGCTTCCTGCCTCGTGTTCAGGCAATAAATTCTCTGTAATAGAGCTGCTTCGAGCATTCTGTTGAGTTGAAGTATCCCAGCAGAGGCAATAATAGGCAAAAATAAGGTAAGCAAGAGTAAAAGATTATAGCAGGATAAAATAGGCTTCAATTTAAGATTATATTATCAGACTGCTTGCTAGTGATGAAAAAGTGATTTTTTTCAGTTGACTTTAAAGATTTCTTCTTAAATCTCCTTATTTATCTAGTTCATGTCTAATTTTTTTTATATTACTGTATCTAGTTTATAGACTTTGTAAAGCCTGCTTCGAAAGAGACTGTAACCTCATTACTTATTAGCTATGGGATGCCAAAAATTCTTTTTAATCCCTGTTAATTTGGAACAAACTTGGAGGAGTTACTTATGATGCTTGTTAGCAGGACTGACAGCTGCAATGCAATACCCTCAACAAAAACGGTTCTGAACCTCTAATGATCTTAAATATATCTTGTTACAAATATACCAATACAGCATGAGATAGTATTTGGAACATACCACCATGTGAATGAACTCCAAAATTTTAAATGCTGTTTTCATGTACTGAGTTTGATTTAGTTTTATGATGAGATGTGTTTTGGGGTTAAGTGAAAGAGAGAATGATGGCTAAGAACACTAAGGTGGGCAAGAGAGGCTATATAACAGATTTTCTTTGCTGCCTTCATATAAATGAATTTATATGGTCTATATATTATATATATTATCTATATATATATCTATATATATTATATATATTATCTATGTATATATAGGTCTATATATAACCTAATTTATATGGTGTAGTATGAAAAAAATTCAAATTCCCTCTGTTTTTAGGCTGATCTTGTCATCATTGATCACAAATACTCACTTATATCTGGTTTCAGCAGTTTAAAGACTTCTAACTCCCTTGTAGTTAGCTTACATGCAAAATAAAACAAAACACATACAAGTTTCCAAAACAGTGGTTGACAGACAGGTCTGCAGCCAAGAGCAGTATCCAGATTCTCCTAGACCTCTTCAAGGAGTGTGTACCTTACATAAGAGAGAAAAGAACTGAAGAAATAGTTATGAAAGACACTGAAATAAAGAAATTGACATAGGGAAATATACACAGCATTAGAAAGTATGACTAAGAATGAAAAAAGTGGGAATAGGTAACATCTGTGGAAGAACATGTCGTGAGAGGAAAGGCTTATTGAAATAGGAGTATTTATAGTCATTTAGCTTTCAGGGACATGTGAGGCAATTCAAGCTATGGAAGCTTCTGTTATTTGATGCAGAGATCTTTAATTGTTCTGGAGAGCTAACAGAGGTGAAGTTCTACAACAGACTTTTGCATTTGCTACTTTTTTTAAACAAGCCAAAATAATTAAACTTAAGTACAGTCTTTCAGACTTACAGGTTACTGTCCACCATTCATCACAGAAAGTTTCCTAAGAATTTATCCACTTCCTAAATATGTTTCTGAAAATGTCTTTGAACTGTCCTGCCATCTTCAAGAATTCTGCAGAGTCTTGACTTGTGATTGTTTTCCATCTTTTCTTACAGTGGTGAGTGTAAATAACACAGGTGCAAGACTTTGAATGTAGGTAAAAATCAGGAATCAAGATCTTCAAAACGTCTGAACAAGAGCAGGTAAACTGGAATTAAATTTATATTTTCAGTAGGAATCTTCAGTGAGGAATTAAGTGTCTGGTTTTGAGCCCCATAGATCTAGCAAAGTCTTCATGCTTTGTCAGTGCTGGACAGCTATCACACTATTATCTCAAGATCCACAAGCTGGTATTACTGCCCACTTGCACTGGAGAATCCTAGTCAAGCAGATGTTTCCAGAGACCAGGTTCCAGTTAGGGCTTGCTGAAAAACCACAAAGAGTGTTTTCTTTTGTTTAGAATGTTCTAGGATAAAGCAGTTTTAGCTAGATAAGGAAGACTCAGTCTTTTCTTTCTGCCTCTGTCTGCAAGTTATAAGACATTTGAAAAATGAGACTTCCTTACTAGGAAGATCAAGTTAATTCTGTATAATAAATGTTTCACTTTTCAGTGACCTTACTGGGTATTGTTATAACTAAAGTGTTGAAAAGAGTGAAAAAGAGCCTTAGTTATGCCTTGTAGTTTAGTAACAAGAGAATTGCCAGGGACAATTGTCTTTAATTTCTAGTATTTCATGTAAATATTTAATGTGAAACTATGCATAAGGGAACTACACCAAACAAAAAACCAGAACTGCCATTGCCTTCCCTAGGTGAAATCACAAGTCACTACACTTGTGTCAGAGCCATGATCTCTGGCACAACAGATACTTAGTTATTCTGTACAAAGCTGCACAGGGCTACGATTGTACCCATCTTCACTTTGTTCATTCACCAGGATACAAGACAGAATTGGAGCTTGTTGTTTTCTTTGCTCTGCACTTGCCATAAACAGTTGTCATAAACAATTGACTTCAGGAGAGTGTGTAGAGTTCAGAATTTCAGTTTCCCTTTCTTTCAAACCAGAGTGAGGTCCTTAGCTTTTCTGAAATGCAGTGATTTAACTTGCAACAACAGGATATCTTATTAGCTGATTGGGGGGTTCCTCCACAAATATTGTTCCCATTCTTAGATATCAGTCTCTCCTTTGGATATCTAACCTAGCTGATATTCCTTAATAATTATAATACACTCCTCAAATTTCCAATTCCAGTCCTCATTCCTGAGGCAAAATTTCCTGACCTTTTGTTTAAGATATCAATATAGCTGCCTATTTTTACTGAGAGTCAGATTATGCTGTGTTAAAGTTACCATCATTTTCAGTCACTTATGAATACTTTGAAAATTATCATAGACTTTGTACTCCGAAGGACAAAATGAATGTGATTTTTCAGTCAGCTAGCAAAGTATAGCTAGCTTCCTATGACTGACAAACATAAAGAAATTGAAGTCATACAAACTGCTTATATCTTATCTAAGCAGAACTCTTTCAAAATACATTCTTTCAATGCAACTGTGTTGTCCATGATAACCTGCACCTTAGTGGAATTGTAGATATTTGACTTACTTACTATTATTTATTGTCACTGTAAATATACCATTTTTGCCTTGCAAGACACATGCTTGAGTCATACAAGAAGTCAAACATTTATTGAGTTTATCTGTTTCCTTTAACTGTCATTTATCAAAATTGTATTTGGAAACTTGTTTCTCAATGGAAACATGAAGTCTTGTGACAAATTTTTACTCCTGCTTTAGGACTAGAAAAGAAAGTCAGCTGTGGCTATCAGTATTTCTTGAGTGCTTCCACAATGCTGCTCCGCTCAGGCCGGAAAAAGCCATATGAAGTGGCTCTCCACAGAAGATGGTCTGTTAAGAAGGCATCTCTGCCTAGAAATACGAAAAGTCTTCGTGCAAAGTCAGGTAACTCTTACCTGAGTAACAAGTATGTTTTTAATCTTGGAAAGATTATTCCAATCCTAGGCAGAATCCAACAAAATTAAGTCTCTGGAACAGCTTATCTATAATGTCATTTAAAATAAAAAAAGAAAAAAAAAGAAAAAAGGAAAAAATTGTGGAACTAAACCCCAAAAGCTGCCTTTAAAATAACCAGAACAGAAAGATCCTTAAAATACTAACATTAGATTTTTGAAATCACCAAATTTAGATAAGTAATTGCTAAAGTACATCTGTACCTACCTGGAAAAGGGTGAATGACATAAGCATGTTTGCCAACCATTTTGGTTTGGGAACTGCAGTAGTCCTTGTAAGTCTAGTTAGAAGTAGAATTACTACACTATAGCTACTACAATATAATATTTTTTAAAGGTTTGCTGCAGTGATTATTGTAGTTATTGTCCTGTTGCTTTTCAGAACAACCCATCTGTTTTTCTGGATGCCTGACATCCAGTTGCTTTTGAAGAGAAAGCCTTTGCCCAGGCATAAATCAGCTATGCACATGCTGAAGGTCCAACACAGAACATGTCAGACCTGTCACTTCTGGAGGGTGTGACTTGGGCTGTCAGAATGTGTATCATCCCTCTCTTTTACTGTGTGTGCAGAGTTTCTTCTCAGGCTAAACAGGGTAGGAAGAAAGCCTCTTGGAAACCACTATTTGTTCAAAATATCTGCTTAAATACAGATGTTTCAGAGGAGGTACTTCAATATAAAGTTTTTTGCAAAATCAAGCATTTCTAGAACATTATGCCATTCTTGGAGCATTCTGTGTATCCTGTTGTTTTGCTTGCCTAATTGTTCTGGCAAAGGAAGGACTTTTTATCTCGCAGTATACCCTGAAGGTCTGTCTGTTCTCAGAAAAGTCTTAACTGGATTCCAAAATAGCAAACCTCTTCCAGTAAACAATGTTCAGCTGAACATAATCTAAATTGTGCCTTACAGTGTTATTCTGCAGCAGTCTGACATCCAAGTGTCTGGACCTATATCCTTCTGACATCCAGAACAGCACAGTTGTGTTCAGTAGTGATAGGGAACAAGTTCCCTCCTGGAAGCTTTTAACCAAAAAGACCTGTGTTGTGTTTTTTGCAGTAGGAGATGTCTGGTCCCCAGAATCAATGCTGCTATTTTAGGTAGCCATATGTACTCTAGCCTAAAACTCTTCTTTATACAGAAATTCAATTTTTGAAGGGCAGGGCCAGGAAAGAGTCAAATACTTACCTATGAAATAAAGGATACTAGACTAGAAACAATATGCTGCAGAGAAACGTTCTCTACTTCACCTCTTCTTTTCTTCAGAATGAAGACTTATAACTTTGTTTTTTGCATGTCTCTCCATTTAAAGGCTTCTGTACACAACCTTGCTCTGGCTCCGGCTTCCCACAGAGCTCTATCCCCTACCGTAAGTCTACTCATTTACCAGCCAACTGCTAATGTGAGCCCATTCTCTCATGTTCAAATTCATGCTGCCCCCATTAGTCTTACTGAACATGGTGTGCAGGTTGTCCACAATCCCTCCTCCTTCCACTCAATCCCTCAGGCTCTTGGGTTGGAAGTAATTTTTTCAAGCTCAAGATTTCATACATGTTAACTTTCTGAATAATTCAACATACATCTTTTCTTTTTACTGAAATAGCTTTCTAAGCAAAGAAATATTTGTATTCTTTCTTCACACCACCCTCAAACCTCCAAAACAGCTGTTTAAGCACACTGTAATACTTCTAATATATATGGCTATTCTGCTCACAGTTCAAATATACATAGATTATCAAGAAGTGATTGCTAAAAAATACATTTGATCTTTTTATTGTGGAATTTTGCCATTCCTCTATTGCTAGTAAAATTAATTGTAACCTGTTTTTGATCAGCATTTAGTCTGCGAAAAACAGTGAAATGTTATATACTAACCGAAGATTCAAAAACAGTTCATTTTGACATAGATGAAGATGGTCATCATGAAATATCAACCAAGGATTCACAATCCCATGAAGGTAGTGTGCTTTACGTACCAAAACTCATCAGCTGTATGTGTAGTATTAAGGATATTTTTAAATGTACTGTTATGTCTACTGTGTGCAATTCTGGGCCCCTTGAGGTGCTGGAGTGGGTCCAGAGAAGGGCAATGAAGCTGGTGAAGAGTCTGTAGCACAGGTGCTATGAGGAGCAGCTGAGGGAGCTGGGGTTGTTTAACCTGGAGAAGAGGAGGCTCAGGATGGACCTTATCACTTTCTACAGCTACCTGAAATGAGATTGTAGCCAGGTGGGGGTCGGTCTCTTCTCATAGATGACAAGAGACAGGATGAGAGGAAATGACCTCAAGCTGTGCCAGGGGACATTTAGCTAGATATTAGGAAAAATTTCTCCAGTGAAAGCGCTGCCAAGCTTAGGGAAAGGCTGCTCAGGAATGTGATTGAGTCACCACCCCTGGTGGGATTTAGTTGTGTAGGTATGGTTATTAGGAATATGATGGACCTGGCAGTGTCAGATCAGTGTTTGGATTTGATGACCATAAGGGTCTTTTCCAACCTAGATAATTCTATGATTCTGTAGTGTCTGTGGACATACTATTATATTGCATCTTCCTGAATATTGATAGGGATACAAGAAAACTTTTTTCAGAGTTTACAGTAAGTATGTAATATACTTAAATGAGAAGAAAATTAAATTCTTCATGCTTGTTTGACTCAGTGGGAAGTCTAGATATTTTGCTCTAAGGAGAGAGAAAGCAAAGATAATCCTCAGAGACAAGGGCACAATGGAGAAAAACAGAGCATATTTTGGAATTTGTGGTTTATTTTATTTTTCATGGAACTCTTCTTTTGTCTCAAATGGAGCTTCTCTATTTGACACCAAAAATATTATCATAATTAACATCACAGAAGTACCTGTTAGAAGGTATTCTTTTTGTAGATGAAAGTCAAATAGTGTCAAATGCAATTATTTGAGAATTATACACTTTTCAGAGATGTGAAAGTAGGGGCAAAAAAACCAATAAGCTATATTTCTAACCAAAGAAAAAGTTGAAATCTGTAAGTTATTTATCAAATTGGTGAATCTATTTCTTATAGACCCCCAGCTTTTACAGAATGAGAAGCTCATTACATGTCCTTCAGATAAAGAAATATAACACTTGATATGTTTATAAACTAAATTTATGCTATTTTTATTCTATTCAATTGTAAATAATGACAGCTGCACTGATAAGGTACTTAAGTGTGATTTATATATATTTTAAGTATCTTCTTCTTGATAACGCAATAGAATTTTTAGGTAACTCATACCATCAGTATTGTTAATTTATGAACAGAACCAATACCTTTACAGGTATACAGTGGAAGCAGTTTGTGAATAGATACATAGTCTGACAATCGTGATGTATAAGATATTCCTAGAAGAAAAACAAACAAAAAGGAAAGTCTATGTAATATTATTGTGTATATAAACACAAGCACCACAAACGTATTCATGGGGATACAGTGAAGACCATATAATATTAGGAACCTGGATGTTTGTGACTTTGACTTGAAGTGGGTGATGCTTTCTCCAGCTGACTGGTTGGGTGATTCAGGCCAATGTCAGAAAAGCCTCAAACCACCTGCTATTGCACTGTTACCTTCCAGTCTTGTACATTTCATATTAAGGTCCTCGCTTGTGCTGCCAAAGCACCTTCAGGCTTCCCTTTAATAGGATTTTAGGCCTTACATCTGTTTGCCAGTCTCTGGTTTCTCAGGGGCATTTGCTTTTGCAAAAGATAATTAATCAGTCAATGGACTTATTAGACTCAGAGTTCAGACTTTGGAGGTAGCTGTTCATGAATCTAACTTTGCAGCCTTCCAGGGTTAAATGAATTCAGAGACTCATAAGAAAAGAAGTCTGATGTCTGTTGCTATTCAATACTCTTTCTCAGATTATGTTTTAAAACAATTCTTTAAATTGTTTGTAATGTTTTTAAATTTCAAGAATGTATCTCTCTAATTCCACATATTTGATAAATATTTTCCATTTTAGATATTGCATGGTTAAGCGTGTTTACGAAGAATGAACCAGCAGTTACTGGTAAATCTGTGGGAATAAATGGTATAATTCTCTTTGTTGGGGTCTGGTTGGAAGATATGTTTAAGAGTAGGAAAACAAGTTGGTGATGTTTTATACATAGACTTGACATTGGAAGTAACATATTTTATCAGATTTTTCACTTAGCTATGTTACTGGACAACTCTAAAAATGGAAGAGCCTTTTTCTGTTCCATAAGAATGAATCTTCAAAGTCACAAAATTTGCCTTAGCACATTAAAAGTAGTGGCTTTGACTGAACAAAAATGTGTATAAGGGAATATATTGTATGCAAGTGAGAAGATGCAATTTTTTTTATAGAAAAGTGTGGATGGTCTGTTGCTGGCATATGGGTCTTAGCAAAAACCTATTGTAGCAGGAGAGGAAAAGGAAAAAGAAATTGATATGAAGAAGAGGAGACACACTTTTGGAACTTACATACTGTATGCATAAGGAACAACAGGGGGAATTAAAGATACATTAGCTTCAGGTATTACAGTGGACTAAAAAGACCTTCCAATTCCAGCTATCAAAGGCTGCTGTAATCAATGAGAACAAATAACCATCTGTAGTCCAGCACTACATCTTGGACAAAGGCCAAATGAAGATTTCTAGGGAATCTAAATAAACAAAATACTGACATCCTCTCAAATCCCAGTGCTTTGTATTTTAGGGATATTCCAAGCAAGAAATTACTGAATTTAATTAATTTCAATGCATTCTCTTTGGATGAATTTCAAAATTGCCCCCTAGACTCTGATAAGGTTTTAGTAACCAGAGAGACTAGGTAGTTAATTCAAAGGCTATGAGAGAGTGGATGTACATGTATGAAATCATGGAAAGGTTTCTTACTTCCCTTGCCATTCACTGGCTGCCTGGAAGACCACTTGTCTTGTCTTTCAGAGGTGATAGAGAAAGTTGGACTCCTTTGGATTTACTCTGACTAAACAACGTGTGAAGCAAGTCACAATAAGCTCTATAGATGAGGAAAGCCAAGAATAGTTAGGATGTAACTCATGCTGTCTTAAGCCCCTGGTCAACTGGATGGACTGCAGCATACCTCTTTTGTTGTCACCCTTACATCTAAGTGAGAACACCCTTGACTTGTATAAGAAATCTTTCTTGCCTGCTGATGTGTTTCTTACACACTACAGATGAAATTGCA
>JAWWMO010000096.1:43313966-43327782 GCA_035047845.1 Dendrocincla fuliginosa | reverse complement strand
AGACGATCGACGACCTGAGCCGCCTCACCAAGATCGAGTGCCTGCGGGAGAAGATCCAGGAGACCTTCCGCGTGAGCCCTGAGCGCCAGCGCCTCTTCTACCGGGGCAAGCAGGTGAGGCGGGACGCGCCGTGCCGGGCCGGCCCCGCGCTGTGTGCGGGGGGGCCCTGCCCGCGCTCTGCTCTCCGCAGCCTGCGCTCTGCTGCCGCCGTGTGCCGCCCGGGGCTCCCGCTTTTGTTCGCCCTCGGGCCGCAGCGAAGGGGCGGACAGCCCCGACAGGGAGCCCCGGGGCCCACCACCCCTCTTTCCCCTCCCCCAGGGAGTAAAAACCTAGGCAGTAAAACGCCTCTGCGTGTGCCGGCCAGGGCCCTTTGTGTGTTTGTTTTCCCACCTGAGCGGCTGGAGGCTCCTCCCCCGGCCCCCGCCTTCATCCTGCCCCAGTGACAGGGTGGCCGGAGGGATGCGGGGCAGAGGAGGAGGAGGAGGAGGAGGAGGAGGAGGGAGAGCTGCCCGGTGTCCCTCCCTCGGCCCGCCGCGGCCCCGGCCGGGCAGAACGGGAAGCGGGCGGACCGCGGGAGGTTTCCAGGGAAATGCCACCCCGGGCCCGCCCGTGGCGGGGCGGGGAGGGGCGGGTTAATTGTCGCGGGGTTAATTGTCGCGGGCACAGGGTGTGATCCGCGGGTGAGCCCCGGTGTGCGGCGGCGGCGGGGCCGGGGAGGCTGCCCGAGGGCGCCGCGGGGCCCAGCGAGGCAGAGGAGACGGGCGGGGAGCGCCCGGTGAGCCGGTGCTGCCCCTGCCCCAGGTGCTGGATACCTCCTGTGCCGAAGAGACCGCCTCGGGCTGTAACTTTGTTGTGAAGGGTGTAACCTCTGAGGCTGCGTTACATAAACTAAGAGGTGTGCGCAGTGCTGGAGTTGTGAGAGTGAGTCACAGCTATTACCTGGCAGGGAAGGCACCGAATGTCTAGTTTATTTCTTGGAAAGTGACTCTTGAAACGCATCTTCATACGGCAGATGAGTGTTCACCTAAGCTAAGTAATACAGAGCTGTGAGATTTCTGTCTCGAAAGCAGTACCTTCACGAGATGCGTATCTTGACAAATAAAGAAAACTCCAGAAACAGAAATTTAAATCTCGACCAGAAGGGAAGCATTAGCTATTACTAGATTGTGAATGCAATAGCGCAGGACTAAATTTTTGTGTTCTGCAGGCTGGTGAGGATGAGGTTGGTGTTTGTGAGGACAGATCTGTAAAGGACACAGCACACAACTGCATGTTTCTGTGAAGAGGCCAAATCAAGGAACATCAGTCTTGAAGTTGTGTGACGTGTTTGGCTTTGTGCTGTGCTAGCACATCTCTTTGAGTGCAGAGGTTGGTGTGGGACACCAGGTTTACCCAAGAAGCAGGGAAGATGAGCTTGTAATGAGTTGTGCTTTTCTATGTAGTCTGACGATGGCCAGACTAACTAGCATGAACATTTTAGTTAACTGATGTCTTGCTTTAAAAAGTGCAATAGTGAAATATTATAGCTGAAGTTTCTTACGTGAGCAGCATTTTTCAGTTTATCACTTAGTATACCCGGTTTGGGACACAATTGGGATAAAGTTCAGTGAAGAGTTAGGGAGTTCTTTTTTATAGTTTCACTCCCCATAAATGCCCATTTCCTTGCAATTACCGTAATTAATTCTGAAGTTTCTGTGTCGATTATGGATTGCTTTTCTGTTTCCATGGTGCCTGTAAGAAGAAGAAAGGTCAGAAGGGTTGCTCTTGCACAAGTAAAACTGACTGTTGAGAGACATGGGTAAAGGAAACTGTAAACAACTTCAGGTCTCTCAGGGCTGTGGTAAACTAAATTGAACTAAAAAATTTCACTTCTATTAAATGTGAGGTGAACAGAAAACAGTATACTGATGTGGAAACTTGAAAAAACCCTGAAGATTGCTGCATGTCTTGTAAAAAGTATTATCTGGACCAAACTCTTTTCCTGTTTTATCTGATTAGCACTGAGCATGGTTAAATCTGTACAGTCTGCCAGTAGAAATGTGAGCTTACTATTGCGCAGTGCTAACTGTAGTCTCTCTGAAAGTACTTGGATCTTGCAGGTGGTGGGAAGACTGACTAAGTAACATCATGCTAAAAATGGGAGGTGTATGAGGTTATAAGGATGTAGGAACCTCAGTGAGTCACAGTTTATGGGCTGCATTTCAACAGCGTCATGTTCTTAGCCTGCAGTAGAGAACAGCTTCAACTGACATTTTGACTGGAGCCCTTACTTTGCAGTTCTTTAGGAGTGTCCGTGTCCAGTTAGTGTAGTTCATGTGGTATACTGTGATTTGCTGTTGTCTGATCTTCAAACGCATATGCAAGAGCTTAAGTGGGCAGTACATCACATTGCCTGTTCTTAAGGGTTAAAATACCCCGAACTACTGGACAAAACCTGGTGTTGTGATTAATGTAGTACTTTGGATTACTGTTGTCGAGGTTTTTGGGTTGTTTTGTTTTCTCTTGGAAAACTGAGGAAAAACGCTATTAAATAGGCTGATGGCTGTTATTTTTTTACTGCAGTTCACGTGTGGAAGTGAAGATTGAGCCAGATAGTATAACTCTATAACATGGGTTGGTCTGTGAGGACATCCTGGACTCTTGGGGAATCCACATTTCTGCAGAGCTGAATAACTATCAGCCACAGAAGTCAAGTCATTCCGTAGAATGAGGTACAACTGTCTGAGGAAAAGGGAGTATTAATGTATGCACAGTTTTTTAGTGTGATGCAATAACCTAATCTGCCGCTAGCCAGAGAAGTCTGCTGAACATAAAAACCTGCAGTGAAGTCTCTTACGTTCCTTCATGAAGAAGTCGGGTCATTATCTGGAAGGATTTTCTTGGAAGGCCACAAGTATTGCCTTATGCTGGAATAAAACATATTTTAACTTTGCCCTATCACAGATAATTCACATCTAATGCTTTTTTCATGTTATGTGTTAACTCTGAGTCAACTGGTAAACTACAATGCGTTGTTCAACCATGTTCAGAAGAGCAGGGCCCCCATCATATGTGATGGTTACTTGTGAAGATGAACACTGTCACTCCACATGTCTTCCCCTTCCTCCTCCTTTTTCACCCCTCTTTATATACTAAGCATGGGGTCACTGGTATGGAATACCCCTTCAGTCAGTTTGGGATCACCTGTCCTGACTATCTCCTTCCAACTTCCCATGCACCCCCAACTTCCTCACCAGTGTGACAGTTCAGAAAGTAGAAAAAGCCTTGGCTCAGTGCAGGCGCTGCTCAACAATAACAAAAACATCCCTATATTATCAACCCTGTGTTCAGCACAAACCCAAAACACAGCCCCATACCAGCCATTGTGAAGAAAGTTAACTCTATTCCAGCAAACTAGCACAATGGGAGACTGAAGTCAGCAGGTGGAAGTGAGAATATTGGAACTTTTTATTTACGTGATGTGAAAGTTGCTGTGAATCAGGTCTATGTCACTAGAAGAAATTCATCTCTGCTATTAGGCACAAAATAATATGTATGTGTTGTGTTACTTAGCTGTGCAGGTTGACTGTTAAGTATAGTTTCTCAGACCCATGATGTAATGCCCGAGTGTTCAGTGTTTTGTTTCTGTAAAATGTAACTGAAACAATAGAATGGTAGGAGTAGTGGAGGAGCTTTATTTCTGCACGAGGGCATCCTTGTGGTGAAGTAGCTGAAAAAGCAACACAGTTAAAAATCTGGCAATAGGCCATGCCTTTATTGTACAAGACCTTTTTAGCTTCTTGTGTCCTGGGATGGCACATGAGTAGTGGATAGAATCTCATGTGAGTTCAAGCTTCCAAGGTTCAGGTTTGTAAACCGTATTTTTAAGTGCTTCTTAATACTTACAACTTGAATGAATTTCCAGAGGGGTAGAAAGGCATTACTTGTGGAGTCTTTCCCTCAGGAATGGGAGTGATAAACCTATTCATAGAAAAACAGAGTTTCTTAAAGCAGGCTCTTCTCAGCTTTATTTTGTTTGGAAAATTGTAAACATTTTCAGCTGAAGCTGTCCAAACCCCCTCTGCTTCAGGCAGAAATCTGGGGTGAGACATCTTCAGCTGGAGCAGTTAATATTTTAGAGAAATAGTTTGAAGAAGTCTTAGAAGGGAAGTAATTGCCATTCTTTGAAGCTGGTACCAAGTCTCTCTGTAGCTTGAGGAGAGTTATCTGGAGTCTTCAGAACAGATGTGATCAGACTGCATACCAAAACTCCTGACTCAATCAGGATGTATACTTACTTGGCATTAGGTTTGGTAGGCCTATGAGTGAGGGTTTTTTATATGATTGCAGAAGTTGTTTATTAAATCATCTTCTTGTTAAATTTTTATGTAAAGCTACTAATGGAATTTACCATTCTTTTGTATGATTATCTTTGTTGTTCAAAGCACCTAAACAAACTGAAGGAAAAGCAGAACTGTGGGTGAAAACAGGATACTTTATACTGTTTCACATGTATTACTTACATATTAGGAACTTGAAAGAACATCACATAACATCTAAGAAATTGCAGCCAACTTTAAGGCTATATTTCATGGCCTGTATATTTATTCACAGAATCACAGAATATGCCGAGTTGGAAGGAACCCACAAAGATCATTGAGTCCAACTCTTAGCCCTGCACAGCAGTATACCCAAGAGTCCCACCATGTGCCTGACAGTCACACATCCATGTAATTTAGTTAGGATAGTTTAGTACATATACTTTTAAAATTAATATGGAAGCTCTTGGAAAAGGATAATTTTTTTTAATATTATTTTTAATATTAGAAAGAACTCTGCAAACCCTTAGATGCACCTCATACAAGGCCTACACTGATACTAAATGATGAGAATTTCCTGTGATGAAATGGGATCAAATGTTGATATCAATAATACGGATAGAAGTCATAAGAGGATTCTCTTCTTTAAAAGCTATTAACTGAATCTCTCTTCCTGATGATTTAATTGTAAAATTGTGTAAAAATGTATTGGTTATTGTTTTTTTTGGTTTGGGGTTTTTTTTTTTAGATTTTTGGTTTTGAGTATGGAAGCTTCAGATAATAACTAGTTCTTCATTACAGGTGTCCTTACAAGCTGCATATAGTCACTTGCTCTCGCTGGCACCACTGTTGCTGAACTTCAGTTGCCTGTGCTATAGAAGCCCATACCATCATACAGGAGGTACTTGACCCCCCTCATCTAATCAGCACAGAAATGGATGAGTCTTTCCATGCTTCTGAGGATTTCAGTGCAGCTTTATATTTTGACATGCTTTTTTTTTAATGAAAGTATCAGGTAATCCTAAATATCATCCAGAAGACACCATGAACTTTTATTTACTTAATTAGAAGATTCTTGAGAATGCCGAAGGAAGAGAAACCTTGCTGCTCTAACTTCATCTTCCAGCTAAAAGTTAATGAGCACATGTTCCTTTAATGGGATTTAGAGTTGCATCCAAGAAGAAAATATAATCTAAATTAATTTCTTTTCTGTATCTCACCCTATAATAAAAGGATAAGTGATCTTCAAAACATGAACTACTTTTTTAAAAGTTTAACATAGAAGAGGTGCAGACTTGAATCCTGTAGAAGTCATTGCTTGAGACTGAGAATGGCTGCCTTCACCATCATCTTCCAATAAACTAAAGTTCTTTTCTTACATCTCTTGACTTTCAGCTTTATTTGTTGTGTTGACACTAATTTTGTACACTGGAATCTATTTTAGATTGTATTTATTCCAGATCAGAAGGTATGATACCACCTGTACACCAGTGGTATCACCACCATGTACCACCAGTCTGCAAATAATTTTGTAGAAACGGTGTAAACCCCACTTGTTTATTGGAGAATGAGGCCTTAAAATGTGGGCTTTTGTCCTTTAGTTACAGAACTTCAGGAAAAGTGTGAATTTCTTCTCAGAGAAAGCTAGTCTTGTTGAGTACCAAGATGACTAAGGTACATTTTATCATTATTTTGTATCTAGACTGATGTGTAATTACAGATGGTGCCAGCAACAAGATTCTGTAATTTCTTCCTAGGTCGTGTGGCTTTTTATAGCGTGCCAGACTTCCTCTTTGTGTGGAAAGTTGAACAAGGACAGCATATTCACACTGTAGTATGATCAAACTCTTTGATTATAACTAAAGTTGTAGAAAAGCATTTCTTAGAATATGGAAACTTCCATATTCTTCCATATTTAGGAGTTGGTTTTGCTGTATGCATTCTGCTGAGACTGTGGGAGTCTCTATGAGATTGTGATATCTACCTAAAATATAGTTCATTGACACTAAGTCATTTGATATTATCCAGTGTTATGACTGCCTTTTTTGGTGAGTCCAGAGCAGGCTGTTAGCTGTGGTATAACACATGTAAGTGGTAAAAACGGAGTATGTTCTCTGATATAAGTATTAGTTGTGCTACCTTGTTCATGCAATTTTTGATGGCATCATGTCTTCAAATGTTCTTGTAGGCTGCTTTGAATTGTGAATCCTTGTGGCAAAAAATCAACAGAACTGAGTCTAGTTTGTACCATATTTTCCAGACACTAATAACTTCTCTGGTTGCTGTTTTATGAAATGTTCTGGAGGGATATGGCTCTAACTGTGTTGGAGAACTTCGTTGTCCAGATGTTTCACCTACTCCTGTGCTAAAGAGGGAGCAAAGGCAGAGCAATGATTTCATCCTTGTTTTTTTTCTTTTAATGATTAAATTCTACTTCTTAAAATGAGGCAGTGATCTGTCATTTGTGTGTTTATTTTTGACAGCAAACCATGAAATCCAAACCAGGATAAAAAGCACTAATAAGGGTAATCTGGGATTTCTTTTATATTTCAGATGGTGGCCTAGGGTTTCTTTGGCATTGTTTTCCAAACAAGACAGACATTTATTTCCTATTTAGGAAAGTAAATCTTTATTGTAGTTAGTTTTTGTACGACAGTCATTGTTGTTACTGTCTGGTTTGCATTAGGATCTTTGCTAAAGCCAGCAGCAGTAAGGAAGGGAGAGGTAGGAGAAAACATTCAGGAGTACCAGAGTGAACAGTGTGAACAGGGTGTCTTTGTGACTGCACAGGACATGTGTAAGAACCTCATTAAAATGTGGAGAGAATATAGTGAACCTGCACTTCAGAATTGGTCTGCTGTAAACATGTGAGAAGAAGTCACTAAACTTCATAGATGTGCAGTCTTTGCTTAAAGATGTTTGCATTTTTATCCTCTTAATATATTGACATGTCTGAGGAGTTTAGTTGTTCAGGGCCAGGAATGTATTTTTGGACCCTCAACAGTTACTGCTACATCACTCAAAAAATGCCACTGATGGCATCAGAACTGCCCCATTTGCAAGAATATAGGATGTTTTGCACAAAGCAGCCTGTATGAGAGATGTAAAAAGTACTGTTGAAACTACAGTTGCTTGAGGAGGAAATGGATCTCCTGAAGTTGCAAACACTTTAAGACAGTACATATTAGAACTCCCAATTCATATAAATACAGTAACTTCTGCTTGGTAGTTGGCTACTAGATCCCCTTTTCTTTAACTTTATTCTCTGTTGCAGCTGAGGAAACTGTACTTCCTTGGGAAACAGTTGCAGTACACAGTTATTGTAAAAACCTGACCAAGTGCCTGCTACTTTGAATGTGGTTAACACATGAATTTAAATATCCTGGAATCCTGAAGCGTTCTTTTCTGATAAAAGATAATCCAAGCTTTTCCATGTGAAGTAAAAGTACTCTTCAGGTTCTTTTTAAGCTCTGAAAGTGTAAGCAAACCGAGCACACGCTGAGAATGGCAGAAGTCCATAACATACACAGTGTTGTGTAGTAAATGTTATTAAAGTTTTCTTGTCTTGAATTGGTCCCATTGCCTAAAACTCACTTGTTGCATACTGATAAGCTGATTTTGAGTTTTCAGTTAGGCTTTTCCTTACTAGATGCTGGTTAGAGATTTGTTGGAATGGTTCTGTGGAATTCAATCCCAACAGTCTTCCTGCAGGCAAAAAAAGTTAGTTTTGTACATCAGTCTTGAGACGCAGAATACCAGAAGTTCCAGAAGTCCACTTTGCTTTCTTTAAGTGAGTACCCAGCTGGAAATTACAGGTTCTGGATTTCTTCAGACTATCCTTCCCTCTAGATAACTCCTGTAAACAGCTCTTAACCAAGGTTTTCTACTGAACTTGAGCTTGAAGCTCTTTACCCGTATGCATTTCCTGTTCAATTTGCAGGGAGCATGTAATGCCTGTGTAGAATAAAAGATTGGTCATCATGTCATACTTTGTTAATTAAAGAACTCATCTGCATTCATTATAGTTTCTTTTATCTGTATTGTTCTAGTTCTTGGAAAAGAAGATGCTGAAAGGCACACTTTCATAAGTGATTAAAGATCTTGATTGTCAAGTGGAATGGCAGCATTAGGGTGACCCAGGGACTTAGCTTCTGGATTCACACATTAAGATAATAAGAGTAGGTAATGTGTTGTTACAAGAATTACTACGTGCTTTTTTGAGAGGTCTCTTTACATGCTGTACAATCCATAATGAGCTGTGCTTCTGCTGGGACTTGTAGTTAATGTGATAGTAATTGGGGAATTACTTGTCAGGCATATTTTTCCCCCAGGTAATGCAGTGTCATATCACACTCTGCGTGATCATTCATGTTCATGTAAGTGCACCTTCTACATGCTTTTACAGTAATTTGTGGCTTGATAAGACAATTCTTCTAATAGTGGGAGTAGGTAAGTATCAATTCCAGTATTGCATTGCTAGAGCTGCTCTTCTGTAGTAGAGTAAGGACAGCATTGTCTTACCTTTAAGTATTTATAACAACCTTCTCTAGGAGTATTTTGAAATTGACAGTGTCTGTAACATATGATGATAAGAGTATATTTCAGAAATGTAATTCATTTCTCTACTTATATGTATTTGGAACAGTGAAAGACTGTTACATACAGTAAAGCTAGCTGCTCTTTAGTGTCATTTCATTCAGAATGTGTTAATGAAGCCTTGAGGGCTTTTGAAGCATACTAGTCAGTAAGAGGAAGAAAAACTGAAAGCGAAATCTACTGCTAAGGTAACAAATCCATCATCTTGTAATGGCAGTAGGATCAGAAGTGCTAGAAAGATTTTGTAAATGAAATTGCATGTTCAGTTATTTTTGCTTTAGTGCATGTTATAATCACCCATTAAGAAATCATAACTGACTTGAATGAGATTGATTATCTGATAATTGCCTGATTACTTTTGTTTCTCATTTGCCTATATAGCCTTATGAATGACAAGTGTCCTTAAATGCTTAGTGAATGATTAAGCAAACTTGTAATGTTTGTTTCTTTTCTTTTAATACACTGACCAGGCAAACGTATTTTCTGGGAGTTTTCTTAGTACATTTATGCAGCAGAATGGGATGAAATTCTTTATTGTAATTCAAGAATGAACATCTTACAGTTCTGCACTCCTTCTGTGTGAAATGGATTTCTTTACACACTGTTTTCCAACTTCGTTACTCTAAGGATTTCAATTGTCAGTGATGCAGTAATGTTAGGTATAGGTATACTTGCAGATTTGCACATTGGTTCTTGTAAGTCAAAAAGCATGTGAATTTGATTCTGCTTACTGAGTTTGTGTTTCTCTCCTTTGTTTCTAGAAGCTGATACTGTTGCAGTGTTGTTGACTGGGTCTAAATTTATACATTTGCTCATGCTCAGGAACATACTTTTTGCTCCTATATTAAACAGGTGCTCATTCCCTATCATGTTGCCAAATGCTACAGCTTGCCTCCTGGGAAGTGTGTGTATAGTAATCTTATCTTTGTTACAATGCTTTTAGACTTAAGTGTAAATAGAGGGAAAGAAACCCCACAACCGCTCTGAGAGATGATAGAATCGAGAATGGTTGAGTTAGAAGCGACCTTAAAGATCATCTAACTCCAAATTCCCTGCCATGGGCAGGGACACTTTCCACTAGACCAGGTTGCTCAGGGCTCCATCCAACCTGGCCTTGAACACTTCCAGGGGTGGGGCATCCACAGCTTCTCTGGGCAACCTGTTCCAGTGCTTCACCACCCTCACACTATAGAACATTTTCTAATATGTAGTGTAAACCTGCTCTCTTTCAGGTTTGAAGCCATTGCTCCTTGTTCTCTCACTGCATGCCCTTGTAAAAAGTTTCTTTCCATCTTTCCTGTAGGCTCCCTTCAGGAACTAGAGGGCTGCAATTAGGTCACCCCTAAGCCTTCTCTTCTCCAGGCTGAACAATCCCTACTTTCCTCATTATAGGGGTGCTCCATGCTTCTAATTATCTTGGTGGCCTCCTCTGGACTTGCTCCAACAGTTCAATGTCCTTCCTTTGCTGAGGACCACAGAGCTGGATGGAGCACTCCAAGATGGAGGGGTCTCTCAAGGGCAGAGCAGAGGGGCAGAATCACCTCCCTTGACCTGTTGGCCATACTTCTTTTGATGCAGCCTAGGACAGATCTGTCTTTCTGGGCTGCAAGGTCACATTGCTGTCTTGTGTCCAGCCTTTCATCCACCAGCAGCCCCAAGTCCTTCTCCTCAGGTCTGCTCTCAGTCCCTTCATCCCCCAGCCTTTACTGCTACTGAGGGTTGCCCCTATCCATGTGCAGCACCTTGTACTCGGTCGTGTTAAACCTCATGAGATTCCCATGGACCCATTCCTCGAGCTTGTCCGTGTCACTCTGGATGGCATCCCAACCTTTAGGTGTGACAGCTGCACCCCTCAGCTTGGTGTCATCTGCAAATTTGCTGAGGGTGCACTTGATCCTTTTGTCTATATGCCATTAATGAAGATATTAAATAACACTGGTCCCATTGTGGACCGCTGAGGAATACCTCTTGTCACAGAGGTCCACTGGAACTCTGAGCCATTCATCTCTCCCCTCTGGATGCGACTATCCAACCAGTTTCTTACCAGTCTTAACGGTCTGATTTATTATAAATGAATTCTGAAAAGTAGATAACTTCGCAGTCATCAGTTTGTTTTCCTGACCGTTTAGTTCATGTTCATCAAAGCTGACTTCACAGTGTCTTTAGGGTTGGAAGGGACCTCTGGAGCTCATCTAGTTCTATACCCCAGCAAGGCAGGGTCAGCTGAAGCACATTACACAGGAACATGTCCAGGTGGGTTTTGAGTGTCTCCAGAGGGCAGAGTTCTTTTATTGCTGTGCAGGAATAGGTAGACTGTGTGGTACTCTGTGTGTGCATGTTATTAGGGAAAGCAGCTTCTTACTCAAGGCCTAACCTTGGCATGTCTTCCTTTCTGAACATCATAACGGATTATTTATTAAGGTTTTGTTTTTTCCTTTTTTTGCCTCTCATGCTTACAGGGAGGATTTAGTTTTGAAGGTATAACTTATTCTGCAGTCATAATGAAGAACAGATTGCAAAGATTAGATGCAGGACCTTTTTTTAGTTGAGTCTTAAAACTAGTTTACCTAGTTATTGTAGATAATTCAGGGTGTTCAGATTTACATCTTCATTGAATTGGCTTTAAACTTGAAACTGCAGTACCTCAAAATATTTTTCTGACAGCCTGCATGTGTCATGCCCTGAGAGAATGGGAATAAAGATGATATTTCTTTGCTCTCACCTGTTTGTTGCTTATACATCTTCAGTCTACCAGGAGCAAAGTTATCCTTTTCTCTCTACTGCATTATCTTTCAGAAGATTTCCTCATACCACAGGATTTCAGAAACTGCACTGGAATCCCTGGACAAGTTGTCCAGTCCAGTTGGAACAGAAAAATGGAGCAAAAGTTATGTTTTCTTCAATAACATCCTACTTGTTCACTATTTCAGTATTTGCAGTTGTACTGCTGAATTTTTTAAACATTTTGCAACAACAACAACTACAGAAAATCACTTGGTGGGGGTTATAATCTTCAGAGTGGGCCTGGAGTAGTGCTCAGAAATGGTAGCAACTCCAGAAATATGGATTCCCCCACCGTGCTGTGTATTATTTCAAGGTGATTATTTGTCTTTGTTTTGGATTTATTTGTACTCTGGATATAAGAATAGGACTTTAAACTTATTAACAGCGAAAATGCAAACTTGGAAAGCCCCCAGACTTGTCGTAGGGCTGCAAGAGCACTTTTTTCCCTTCATTAAAGAGTTGTCAAAGGGGTGGTGGTAAGGTATGGCATATGACACAGTGGAACAGAAAAGGTTACTTAAACTTTTTAAGTACCTTGCTCCTCAGTATGAAGCCCTAAGCCTAAAGGTCCAGGCAATATGAAGTGGTGGTGATACTCACCTGTAGAATCACAGTTGCTGTAGATTTCCTCCCTAAGGCTTGCATTCCTTTAGTAATCACAGCATGAAAATCCCCAGGACAGCTTTGTATGCTGTGTGTTGAACTGGTTTGAAAACAGTCATCTGAACAGAGTTTGTTTCCATAGTTTGACGAAATTTGTCAATTTCAATTACTTTGACACAAACTATGAATACTTCTGTTTACAGATCCCAGCTGTGAGTCGATACAATTTGCAGCAGCAAGGAGAGTAATTTTGTTTTTCACACGGATCTTAAATTCCTGGAAGAACTGATTAATTTCTTGACTGCCAACTTCTGTTCATAACTGTCCTCTGCCCTTTAGAGCTGTTTGAAAAAGCAGAGGGGATGGAAGAAGAAATATACATTTCACTTTTCTCTATCCTGAGATCACTGGAATGTTACAGGAAACTATATTAGTGAGAAACTGGAGAATTCCTTCTTTATTTTTTTTCTGCCCTTTCCTGCTCCCTACTTTTTCTTAGTGTACTGGCATTGCCCATAAACTGATGAAAAGAGTTCTGTTTGAAAAGATTCATGAAACATCAGGTAATATTGAAAATAGCATCTGTTCTTGAGAAAAAGAGCAGATAATTTTTTTCTTGCAAAAGTAGTTTGGAAAGATGGAGTTTTATAATCATGCATATTCTTCTCTCAGCTCAACATGAAGTAAAATGTAGCTAATACCAGTTTTGATATCTCAAAACAATGTATTATGCTCTTAAGTGAACCAGATCTCTGCTTCAAAGATGCTGTAGGTCATTGAGTGTTCAACGGAGTGAAACAGCAGTGTGCACCACTCCTTGTATTTCTTTCCTAGCACGCAACTTGTCATCTTTTTTGTATTTCTTAACTTACTTGTGGGTAGGTGAGATCATCAGGTAAAACAAAGAAAATACCAAGTATCTCAAAGCGGTGCAGGGTGGGTCCAAATATTGTTTAGTAACTGTGTTCTATATATGATGTAAAAAGTCTACTTCTATTTATATTCTGATGATCTGCAGGATCTGATTGCATCTGGAATATAGTGCCTGATGTATGAAGTTATTTGAGGGAGTTCTACACAGTGTGTATTATTTGGTTTTATTATAGGTTTTAAACTGACTGGTTAAAAGACTTGATTTCAGTGCATTAATCTTGTTTTGATCTTGGGATGGGGGCCTGGTGAACATGGAACCTGACTAAATCTGGAATAAATATGTTTTTGAACACCCTCAATTTAGATTTCCTTTCATAAACTTGAAAGCCAGTACCTGTGTTTGTTGTTGCTTCTCTCTAAGCATAGTTTCTCTTGCACAACTTTTTCAGATTTTACAGTATTGAAAAGTAAATGGACGTGTATGAACACAGATTTTTTTATAACTAGATGTTTTATTTAAGAAATAGTTTGCAAAAGATTGAGAAACAGCAAATCATGAAATTACATGTCTGAAATGCGCACAACACAATGTTAATTTAAAACCTCTCACATATGTTTATAGTTAGTCTGTCATTTAAGTGGCAATATAGATTCTGTCTATT
>JAWWMO010000096.1:43262911-43273457 GCA_035047845.1 Dendrocincla fuliginosa | reverse complement strand
AAAAGATTGAAATGTTTTCTACATAGGAAGTTAAATTGCACTTTTATTTCTCATATGACTAGGCTTTTTTATGAGGAATGAGTTTGTCTCAGCAAATCTAAGAGAATTAGAGACTGTAGTTTCTTTATTTCTGATTTGCATATAGTTTTTTTATGACACAAACTCTCTTTTCCCTAGAAGGAAATTGACTAAGTATTGCTTCTGGAGAGAGCATCTGAAGAGCATCTTTGGCATGAATTTCTTACCAGAGTTCATCTTTGGGGTGAATCACCTACCAGAAACCTAAATTTAATTGATAAAACTTGGAAATAAAAGAAGGGAGGGAGGAATGAATTAAAGGATGTTTGATACAACAGGAAAGAGGAACACAATAGTGGGGCCTTTTTATTCAACATACTCATAAGTGATCTGAAAAAAATGGCAAATTTCTGATAAAGTGATAGTGCTAAGTTGTTGTGGATAGTAAACATGGGGCTGGGAACAGTTCTAAGTATATAATTTTTAATGGGCTTTCAGCTAGTTATTCTTCTTGTTATTTAGGAAAGATATTCTAACAGCTAAGTTTGAAAATATGTAATTTTAATACCCAATAGAAAATTATAAAAAAGTAAGTACTAAGTTATTGTGAAAGGAATGGTCAGAAAAATAAAATATAGTATTATGAAAACAGTCTGGATAATTAGAGGAATGGAATGGTTTTCATTCATCTGGAAAATGATGAAAATTTCATGTGGTGTAGATGACTACAAAATGATGTACTGTATAAAAAAGTGAGACCTATATATATACTTTTGTAATGTCAAATATTGTAAAGTGGTCATCAAAAAAATGTCATCTGCCCACTTCAAAGTGACAGAAAGTAGTACTAGTTTCTCTGAGAAGTGGTACTACTGTGAACTCTTTTGTCTCTTGGATACTGTGAATCCAAAGGTTTTAAACTGTTGAGGAAGTCAGAACCACAGACATCTGGATGCTGAGAAATTGTGCAAAGAAGTATCATTGTGTCCTTGCACAGTTTTCATACTGTGCGCAGCTCTAGTCTGTTGTTAAAAAGTGCATTTTTGACCAGTTGGATCTTTGATGTATTGTATTATGAAATTTCAAAACTGAAGCAGAAGAATGTAGACTTTCGTGGAAGTTGCTTAGAAGTGTAGGCTGGGAAAAGGAGCTCGGGAGTGTGGGAGGCAGAATCAGAAAAAACAGGCAAAATCAAGGTCTGAAAGAAGATACAAAGGTAGGAAGAAGCATCGTAATTGGTTTTATGCTGGGAACCTTCATTCTAACATACATTTTTGGCATCACATACTGAGAAAATACATAATTTAATATGTAGCCTCTTTTTTATTCATAATGGTTTTGTCTGGTTGGGGTTTTTTTAGTATCATTAAGTAATTTGAAAAAATTATTAAATAAGTTGTTGCGGGAGAGATTTCCAGGAGACTTTAATGATGTCGACAGTTTATGGTACAGCTGCAGGTTTCACGTGGTTGGGTTGCAGGTTACTTGAACATTCATTGCTGGAGAGTTATCCTGGTAGGAGAACTAGTCTACGATCCAGACGTTGTTGCAGTGGCTTTTTCTGTGTCCTTGGGCAGCGTGATAATATTTCTCCACACTAGTCACATTTACAGGGTATTATTTTAATAGTCCCTGACATAATGATCTTTACACTGGTCACTGGGATCTTCCTAAATTAAAAATTGTAAAAAATTGCGACCAAAGTCGCAGACCTCCTTCTGCTTTGGGTTGTTCTAAATGACTGTGCAAGTTGAGAATAGCAGTGAGTACAGTCTTAGGTACTGCTTATGAAAAGAATAATGGAGATCTTTCCCAAAGAAGAAAGTGTACCTTCACATCTTGCAGTGTCATAACTGTCCTACATCATCCTGATTTTTTGGGTGTTCTTACTTTTAGCTTTTCTTCTGTGAAAACAAGTGGAATTCTCACCTTTAATGACAGACAGTCTGACACTAACTGTTCACACAAACACCTCTGTACAGTATTTTAAGCAGAAAGTTGATTTTTAAAAGTGGTTGTAGGTGCTGGTTGTTTTAAAAAAATGCTAGAAACTGCCTTTTCTTCTGTTGCCAGGTGAGTGAGGCAGGTGTTCACAGGCCCCATGTTGGTGGAATCCATGGACGCAGTAACGATGGAGCTTATTCACTTGTACTAGCTGGAGGATTCGAAGATGAAGTGGTATGTCATTTATGCAAGCAAAGGTTTTGCTGTTCTAATGCATCAAATGTATCTATGTTTGTAAATGTAGAGTTATATTTTTCGTGTATCTTAAAACTAATGTTTAGGCAAATATGACTGAAAAAAATAACTCCTACTGATAATTTAAGTAGTTCTTAATGTTTTGGGAATAAATATCTTTGAAAAACATTCTTAAAGAATGCTTATGCTCATACTTAACACTCAAGCAAAATATGTCAATTACAGATGGATTTTACGTTGTTTAGGGTAGATATATTTCAGTATACTTTCAGAGTCTGAATTTAGCATAACTTAAAATCTAATGTAATTATGTGCAAATAATATGTTTTGTGCTCTGCTTTGGTCATGATTTTATTACAGTCAAGACAGATGCCTCTTCCTTTGAGATTGTCATGTTTCTAAATAAATAATACACTTACTCTAATGAAGCAAGAATAAAGACATGTTATTTGACTCTATAAAATTCTGAAAGTTCTTGGTTCCTACTGATGAGTGCTTTCAGAACTTCTTAAAGAAGTCTCAGAATCTTGTATTATGATCCCTAAAGGCACTGGAAAAAAGTTCTGCTTTGACATTAACATCTAAGTACAGCAACAAAAGCAATTATGCTGCCAAACAAAATAGTAATTCAATTTTCATCCCATGATACTGACCAAAATTTATTTATGAATAGATTACTGTTTTCTGCAATTAAATAATGTTTACACAAGGTGCATGCCTTCCTGCAGTTCTGGTCCATCCAGTGGAGTTTTGAATCAAGGATGAGGTGAAGCGTAATGCAGTAAGCAATCTTTTTTTAAAACACACATAGCTGTTAGTTGCAAGGAGAAGGGCACTGAAAAGAAAAACCAAAATATATGAGTGAAATAACATCAGAATATAACATTCTTTGCCAACAGTGTCTACCAGCTGCTGCTGCAGAGTATTTCCTCTTAAGTAGTCTGTGTCTCTAGCTGAATAAGTGAAATGAGGAGGTACTTGGTGTTTGGATATGATATCTACCCCAGCCCAAGCTCTAGAACACTAAGAACACTGTGGTTGTGTCTGCTATGCTGGGATGCTGCAGGCTTCTTTTTCATTTTTTTTTTTTGGTGGTGATACTCATGTCCCCTTATTTCTGCTGCTGTAATTACTCAATTAAAGATATTTAATAAACTTAATTGGATTCTTTTCACTTCAACTAAGTGATGTCATGACCATGTGGTTTTGTGGACACCTAAGTACTTTTATATTCCAGATGACATAAGTAGATTTTAAGAGGTATAAATATTTCTCTCCAAAATTGTTGGGGAGAAATATTGCAGAAGATACCCTAAAAATTTCTATGAATGTCAGGTTTTTTTCAGAATATCAAAGAAAGAATACCAGGGATATGTTTTCTCCCATGTACACTATTGAAATTAGTTTTTCTTCTGTTCTTTTTTCATATAACTGATTTTATTTTCCAATTTGCTTCCATTTTCCATTAATCACAAGGAGAAGGGCACTGAAGAGAAAAACCAAAATATATGAATGAATTGGTGTTGGTTTTTTCTTTTTTTAAAGGTCAAGATTAAACTCCTATGAGAATATCCACAGAAAAATCAAATTCTAAAGCATTGTATCTAATTCTACAAATAAGTTTTAAATGAAAGTTCAGGTAAACACTTCTGCTCACATCTATAAACCTTATTGTAGGAGTGCAAAAGCAGAGAGGTGACTCTTACTGGAATTTCAATGCTATGACAAAGGTACTTATGTATAATTTTTAAAAAAATTGAGAAATAAATACATTTTGGAAGAGTATGTATATAAATATACATATATAAATAAATACATATTTTTAGTATTTGGATGTATTGGAGTGTTCAGTAACAAGTTCTGCCAGTTCTGTCAGATCTGCCCTGGAGACTGAGAAGGGGTACAGTCATAGCTTATGAAATGAGCATTGGGTGAACTGGTTTTGCACATGAAGTTTATTCTTATTCCTAATTGCATACACATTAATCTCTCTCCTGAAAATGTTTAAACTTGAATTCTAGTGACAAGTTACAGGGCTTACCAATAGTCAATTTCTGTGTCTTGAATATGTTAATATTCCTGATCTTCTGGTATTACTTTGGTAAAATCATAATAGGAACATTAGTTGAAGAAATTTAAGTCTTCTAGTAATTTGAAAGCTAAGAATTACTTCAGAACAGACTGGCATTTAAAAAACCAGTACTGGACGTTAGCAGTGATTGTGCATTCACAGTATTCATGATAAAAGTATTTTGACTTGTCAGTTCATCAAATCAGGTAGCTGAAAAAAATTGAACTTTTGTGTTGCAAACTTGCCCTCTTGTGTCTTTTTTTTTATGTATCAGGATTGAAACTGCTATTTATTTTAAAAAGTTTGAAGGTTCATGTTTCTGCTGGGTTGAGGTAGTGTTGTAAGGATGGTCAATTAATTGTATGGTGTGCTTAGTTTAATCCAAAAAAAGATTGTTTCTTCTTTAAATGTTGTTGCATGTAGAATCATATGAGAGAGAAATCTCTGGACTGAGATTCAGAATCTCTTGGAGAATAATACCTACTGTGATCATTCACATCTTATTATAATGAATTCTGAGAGTACCAAAGAGAATTACTGTAATGACTTAAAAGGGATCTCAGGCAATCTAGACATTGTTTAGGTCCACTCATATTTTATACCAAACCTACTCAGTGCCTGGAATGTAGCACTCACAAACCACTTCATGAATTGAATGTCAAATAGAAAGTGCATGTCTTTTAGCTTTTCCATGCCTTGCTCTAACTAGGATTATAGTAGGCTAATTAAATTAGTCATACGGATTTTAGGATTTTTTGCCCTCAGAAAAACAATCAATTTATGATCTCCAACCAAGAGTCAATTTATGATCTCCAAACAAGAGTCAAGATAACTGTAGTTAAAAAATGTTGTCTTTAAGAACTGTTGTATGTCCTAAATCTCCCACTACAGAAAAGTATCTTTGACCTGAAGAGGCTTTCTGTCTGTTGTATATTTAGGTAATCTGGTTTGAAGTCAGAACAGATTTGAATTATTCCAGACTGGGTAGACTGAATTGTTAATATATTAATGTTTGGTTTGAAAGTCTGGTGATCCACCATTTTGGCATTGAACATGGAAAAGAATAAGAAAGACCTCAGAAAGTGATTCACATGCAGTAATTATCTAGTATTTTTATTTTTTAAAGTGTTGCCCTACTTTCATTCCCCGCTAGCCAATTTCTGCTTTTTCCTGCTTTGAAGCTGTCTTTCTTAGTATTCAGATGTGTAGACTGGTGAACACTAACATGGTCAAATATTTTCATTGTGGTGGAATGTGCCATGTTGCTGCCACGTTCTTGCTGTCAGGGGTAGTTGCGGGCAAGACTCTGAAAAACCAATTAGGATATATTCAGGCTCTGAACTTAATGTAAGGGGTTTTATTGATTCATAAATGAAATTTGTAGTTTAGCCCTTCCTTTTCAGTTGGCACCTTTTACTGCAGTATTAAATCTTGAAATTATCAAAAATAAATCAGACAATTGTCAGATAGATCAATTCTGTCAGCACTTATATGTGTACAGGCTTTTGAGACTTTAATGGAGATGAATGATGACATCATTAAGTTTCAGATAGCCCAACTACTAGGCAAAGAAAATGCTTCAAATATAATTGCATGATAATTAATATTTGACTTGGATTTGATAGCACTAAGCCTTTTGAAATTAAGTTTTTTTATTTTGCTTTGTCATAATAATAAAACTCCTAGCTTTTATTCATCCCATGTGGAGTGAAACCGATGAATCAAGGGGTTGATGAAGTGATGGTATTTGGGGGTTTCTTGTATCAAAAAAGTCAATAAGACTTTGTTCAGACTGAAGGTTGACACTCATCTAGAAAATCTGTTTGTGTTCATTATAACCTATTACAGTATGTGCAGTTTATGGAGTCTGTTGGGACCAAACTTTGAAATCTGATCATAATAGCAGAGGTGTTAATGGAAAGACAAAATAATTGAGAGCTACTGTGAAAGAGCTAATATTCCAGTAACCTGAAGTAGCTAATATCCCTGTCAACTGCTGCATAAAAGCAACCCATAGAAATAATGTGATCAAACTATTCAGTGGAATTCAAAATCTTGCTTTCTTCATTCTACATTATTTCTTTGTTAGACTTGTAACTGATTACATAACAGAATTTGATAGTGGGGTATGATATAATACAACTGACTGTTTATGCTCTGTGTCTGAGGCTGATTGGCTTGTAGTTAGTATTAGAGCTTCAGGCTCATATTCACTCACACCTCAGTATGAGATACTGCGTCAATGCTACTGTGGCTGAAGTTCACTTGCTCTATAATGTGATCAAACTTTACAAACAGGACAGTTAAGAAATAACTTTATGGACACAACATAAGAAAAAGAGACATACAGAAGGCATTTAAAGAAGACAGAATAACAAAGCCCTTACTAGCTGTTGAAAGACAGTTTTGGTGCAAGGAAGTGGAATTAAACTATGGAAAGCAGAAGAGAAATAGCAGAATAATATACTTTAAGGTAAGAAAATGGGGAGAAGGTAGGAAGAAGGGAAGGAAAGATAATACTGTTTTGATAGGCTATTTTGTTTGTTAAAGAAGAACATACACACATCAATAATTCCTTGTGCCAAATGTTTTGTTTAGCAGTTGAACTGTTGTCTTCAGATCTGCTTTCTGACCCTCTTGAGAAAAAATAGCTTTATTTGTCTCATATAGGCTCTCAGTTGAACATCACTGTAGGTGGTAGGAAGCTTCTATGTTGTTTGTAGACAGACTTCAAAGCTATTGCGAAATTGTTTTAGTGAGTCATTACTCTCAAAAGATCACAAATAAGAAGCTGTGAATATTCCTGTCATACTCTACTTTCAAAGCAGAATACCATAAGCCCAATAGAAGTAAGTTGTGTAGGTCTCCCATTACACCTCCAGTCTAACAGTGCCCCTGGTTCACTTCTGCTTGTCACAGACTGCTTTCATATCCATTTCATATCGACATTTATTTAACTCTAAGGACACTGTGTCTGTGCATGACTTGCTCTTGCCATTTTTTATTTACATTGTGTACAATCAGTTATGAGTTCTCCTGAGCTTTCTTCCTCTTCTGTTTAAGAGTTTATCTTATATCAGAGATTCAAATCTCTCCCCATTTCTCTTCGTCCAGTCTAGATCAGCACCAAGATCTCTGTCATTTTTCTCCAATTCTAGAAACTGTGTCTTTGTTCCCTGCAATCCTTTTTTTTTTTTTTACATATCTGATCGGAAATAAGGGAGTGTTGTTCTTCTGGAAAATGAATCAGAAGTGAGTCTTCCTTACGTTGGAGGATGTTAAAAGATGTCATCATCTTGTAACTTGTCTTGTAACATTTGTGCTCCATAATTGTTTCATTTATTCTCCGTCTTTCTTCCCCTGGATTTCCAGTTGTTTATTTATACACAAACCACTTGGATAATTAAAGAGAAGCAACTATGAACTATGAAGTGTGGAATATGTTCAAATGATGAGCGTGTATGCATAGGCCTTGTATCCATACTATCTCTTCAAGCCCAATGTTTTCTGTACCACCCAGAGGACCACTCAGTCTTTCTCTGAAGATTTGGAAAGCTTATCGTTTTTAGGCCATTTACATTTAACCCATTTTCCATAGAACTGTATGCCAGTAGGTACTTTCAAATAGTGTTGCATTTATGCATTCTCACTTGAGTTTTTTTGGCTTAAATCTATAGTGATTTGTCCTTGATTTATGTTTGTCTGTTTTGCCAAAAAAATAAAAGTCTATTCCATACTTTCTTCTCATGAAGATTTATCAACAACCTGATTGTTGATAAACAAGTCAGTTTGTCAAGAACTTGTCCTTGTTCTTGTAAATAATTTCCCCTGTCTTGCTTGCATAGCTAGTGTTTCTATCTTTCCTAGATTTTTTTACATTCTTATGTTGCATTAGAGCGTGTCTCAAAATTGTATTCTACGATGAGGGAAAAAGTCACCTACCAGTGTCAATTTACTTCTCTTTGTGCATCTAAAAACTGCCTTAGGTCTTCCTCACTCTGCCACAACATGGACATGTGTTCATTTCTTTTGTGGTTATGAAACTCAAGTAATTCTGGATTCACGACCTTCCAAAATGTATTTCTCTGTTTTGCTGTCACAAGCTTCTTACTCATTGTCAAAATGCAATTTGCTTGAATGGGCATGATATATCAAGCAAATCCATTCTTGTTCATATTATTATCATGATGATCTTTGTGTGATCTGTGCATTGTTTGCCTCGACGATCACTGAAAAATGAAACATATTCTCTGATTAATTCCAATTCCTTGATACCTTATTTTATATGATTTATTTTACATACTTTCTTAATAAATAATTCTTGTCTTGTTGGTCTTTTGAAGTTTTTTCATATATTGTCCTCATACAATATCATCCTATTTCTATTATTTTTTTAGGGATTTAGTTATCAGAGTAAGTAGACTACTTTAAGAAAGGACATACCAGAATTTATACATGCCTTTCTTAGGTTTAGAGTATACTTTTTAACTTTACAGCACTTGCTTTTCCAATTGTGTGCAGAGAATTGCAGCTGAATTTCTGTTAGGTTTTCCCTAGACCAAATAAAATGAACAAAATTTCTATAATTTATCTATGTCCTTGTTCAGCCAGCATTTATCTTTTTGACTTTTTCTGCTGTTGTCAGTCATGAAATACATGTAGCAGTCTTGCACTGGATCCTAAATAATGTCAGACTTAATAGTGGTAAGAAGTTGACTGAATTTGACTACTGCATACATATGCAGATTTTTGCTATAAAAATTCATATAAACATAATTTTCCTAGTAAGTGTTTATCTTTTAAAACTGCTACATGCTTTGTGCAAAATATACATCTTCACACCGATAACATATTAATGTGTATATATATATTCGTAGAAATACATAAATTTGCCATGAATGAGTTTCTGTGGCAGATTTCTTACAGAAAGTAGGAATAATGGCTTGAGTTGTGTGTATTTAGATTTTGACTGGTTTTGCAGTTCATGGGAAAAGATTTTACCAACCTTCCTTCAATTTCACGAAAATTCTACATAGCAACTATAGTACAGAATTACATCAGCTTGCAAAATACGAATCTGAATTAGTTTAGACTCTTACTGGGATTACTGTTTCATGAAAGCACCTGCCTTGTGAAGCAGCACTGTATGTACTTACTATCACTTAGCCCCTTGCATAGGCTGAAGTGATTGAGGTGATCTGTCCAAGGTATTTATTATGTATTTTACAAACATTATATTCTTGTAAACTCAATGAAAGCTCTAGAGCAAGTAAAAACTTGCTAGAATATGTTTCCTTCCTCAGATTTTTTTTTAAACTAGAATAGCTTTTTAAAAAATGCAAAAGGCAAGGGTTTATTTAATAGGGATTTTTTGGTGAATATGTTACACGTAGACCAGTAGCTTTGTGCTGGTGCAACTGCTGTGGGACAGTTACACTGAAATTCAAAACATACCTTTCCATGCCTTGGATTATAGTTTTTCTGAGTAAATAGAACAAATAAAGTCGCATTTTTTTAAAATTGAGATACTTTAGAGTGTTAAACTGAAGGATAATCTTCTTGCACAGGATCGAGGCGATGAATTCACTTACACAGGGAGTGGAGGTAGAGATCTTTCTGGCAATAAAAGGATTGGAGAACATTCATTTGACCAGACATTAACACACATGAATAGGTAAGTTTTGAAAATAAACTTTAAAAGTATTCCATAACAAAGGGTTGGGTTTTAGTGCTTTAATTTAAAACTAACATTTTGCTGTATGCATTCATACCTCTGCATGCTGCATTTGTAAACAGCAATGCATCTTGCTACTAAGAGGCATTTTATCAAGCATTACATTTTGTTGATCTAAAGAAACATGGCATCTCAGTGAAATTGCTATATTGCTGCTGAAGCTTATAATCATGTCTCTGGTTGATATTGTTCTACAGTCACCTTCAGAGGACTCTTAATTTAATGAGAAGTTTGTCAAAACTCTTGAGCGGAAGCTTTCTATTCTGCATGGGGGGTTTTTTGAAGTTTTTTCTCCAGTGAGTATCAATTATAAATTTAAGAAGGAGGAAGAAAGCCTGTTCATTTTCCCGTGATAAAAGAAATATTTTCTATTTTGCTATCCCTCTCTTCCATTATATTTTTCTATGAACAGTAAGGTATTAGTGTTGCTTTATCAAGACCAAGTGCTTGAACAAGAAAATACATATCCAAAAGATTAATTAGACATCTGCTTGAAATGTTTTTCCATCCTCTACAAGCTTACC
>JAWWMO010000096.1:43237570-43249374 GCA_035047845.1 Dendrocincla fuliginosa | reverse complement strand
TAGAAATTGGTTTGGTCCAGTGGTTAGGTGTTGGCACAGTATCAGTATTTTAATTTTACACAGTTAAGAAATAAAACCATATTTTATAATTGTATAACTCTCTTACTAAAAGTTGTGAAAGGTTGCTGGGTAAATACAGGAAAATTATGTGGACTTATTTGCAGAAAGTTATGTTATCTTGTTATTCTTGGCATTGTTTATTTTTGGTGGGAGCGCCAGAGAAGTCAATTCATTACTGATGTCTCTTAAAATCTTGGTCAGTTGGATATAATGTAAAGAGTTTGGAAACAAATTTCTACCAAAGTTAATTTTTGTAGCACTGATGTGTAGAGAATAATTTGCTGCATTGTGCTTATCTGAACGGTGCCTATCATACCTAGTATTTCTGTCTGAAGCCTAAAAAGACTTGGACTGTTATTATCCTAGTACAGTATTTGATAATGCAGTTTTGCTGTTCAAGACCATATATATCACTCCAGTAAAAATCATGGTATTGTTATGCATGGCCTACACACAGAATGATTATGTCTCCTTAAAAAAACATAAGAAGTATTAGGAAGGAGTTAGTATTTAGGATTATGGAAATGGGAAAACCATAAAAAAATAAAGAATAGAAAGCTGCATGGCAACAAACCCAGAAAGCACAATATTGGAAGATGTCAGTAAATATTTGTGAATACAATATAACATCCAATTAAACTTTTAAGGAATAAAATAAATTTTTAAGTTTGATAGTGAGCTGCTACTACTGTTTGGGCACAGCCTGATAAATTTCTGATACTCAGTTCTCATGCTCAGGCTATCAGCAGTCAGCAGTAACATACTAAGGATGACAGCACAGATACTGATGTGTTAGAGATTGGATTATTCTACATGTATCTGCAAGGCTTAACTGAAACTATTCTGATAAGGTAGTTGGAGATTGTTACATTAAGAGTATACTTGGTATATTCACCTTCCTCTTGAAATGAAGGTCTGGAGAACAATAGCAATCTGTGAAGCAAGTTATAAGGAAACTGAAAATTGGCTGTGATTCACTAGGAAGACACTAGTGGAAATCAAAGGAAAAGCTCAGTCATGATTTGTTTAAATTCCTCTCAAGCTCAGTGTTTCACTTCCCAGCACAGAGAATAGTTCTTTGCTAGGACATTTTACTTACAGAGAGTCAGGCATCAGAGGGCTTGGCAATGACTTCCTTTTTTCTGATAGTACAGCAGGTTTTGGTTTATAGTGATAGCTTAGTTTTTGCCGGCTAAGGTGTTGGTCTAAAACAAAGTTCTCACAATTTATTTCTCTGTATGTCTCAGAGTTGTTTACAGCGCTCCTTCAGAGCTGAAGTCTTCACCTGCCCTGCCTGCCGCTATGACCTGGGGAAGGGCTACACCATGGTTCCCAACAAGATCCTGCAGACACTACTGGACCAATTCTTCCCTGGTTACAGCAAAGGGCGATGATGTGCTCGGATCCTTCTGTACTTCTCCCAGTGACTTTATAGACAGTAAAGGAGAATAAATATGGGAAATTCAACAGTGGACCAGCCAGCTTGATGGGACTCAATATATTGTCACATTTTGAAGCAGCTAACCCTCTTCCCCTCATAGCCATCTTTTTGGTGTTGTGAGAACTCTAATTCTTAGCTGTCTTTTAACATCAAAGGTAGTTTGGCCAGTTAACAAATAGTTTTTAAAGAAAAAAAAAAAAAAAAGAAAAAGGAAAGCATCAGCTCTTACTGGCCTAGCTGATGCTTAATTTATGATTTGTTTTTTGTAACTACCTCAGGACAGAGGAAAATAAATTCTGTTAAACAATGTTGGGGATCAAAAAAAGTTAGTGATGTTTTAGCTACACACTGCCTCCTAAATATTAATTGTGCCTGGTCCATGTGGTTTGATTTACAAAAAAAAAAAAGAAAACCCAATAAAAAAAAACCAAACCAAAAGAAAAACCCACAAAAAACCAGGAAAAAGAAACAGAATCAGCACTTAAGCCATTTGGATTAAATAACAGCAAATTCTGTAGTGTGCATAATCCCTTTTTTGTCTTTTTCTTCTATTATGCTGTATTTTTTTGCAAGAACAGGCTAATTTTTAGCTTATTTTTGTGAGCTTCATTGTGCTTTTCTTGTATCTTATGCAAGTTGACTACTAATGACTAATGAGAACAATATGAATGCATTGTTGCTGCATTAGTGTAAAGTGATCTGTGTTTTTTGCACTTAAAAGAGGGTATTCAAGACACTCTAGTTGTGTAAAAAATAGTTCATATAAAAATGCCACTTCTGTATTAGTTAAAACTGTATGCTTTTTGTAGGTCTTGTATCAGTGGCAATACATCTTACACGGCATTAAAGGCAGTGCTAGCTTGGAGAGGGTTCAAATCGCTTCATATTGTGATCTGAAATTTTATATACAATATATTCCCTCCCCAAAAATATACCTTATTAAATATTTTATGATTCAGAAAAGTTGCTAATTTTGCTTTTACTGTTATCCCCTCAAGTCAGAAGGTTTCCAGAGAATTTATTTTTCAGCCTATTTTTCACCTTACTAACACTTTCTTTAGGTGGCTTTCTTATTTTTCAGATGGGAGGCTTTATATTCCTCAAGTCATTTCTCAATGAACAGAACACTTACTTAAAATCACCAAAGAAAACAAGAACAAAAAAGAACCCCAACCAAAACCAACCTGACACTGGAGTCTATGGACTCACTCATACTCTGTAGCAGTGGGAGCCCTCCCACTGCTCCCCTTGCTGCCAGAGCCAGACATAATCGAACCACAAGAAACTGCCTTTAAAAATACTGAAATAGCTTGACAAGACTGTGGAGTTAGACTGGTAACAGAAAGACTGTCCTTCTTTCACATGACAAGTTTGCAGTGTTTTTTTAATGATTTTGTGTGTTCTTAGTGCTATATCAGTAGCTACTGAAAGACAATATTTTCAATAGTAACTTTTAGAGTATGAAATTCTGATTTTCTTCACAATGTGTTGAGGTGGTTTAGGACGTAGGTGCAACTTTTCACATCAAAACTGGTATCTGGCCTAACCTGTCCTTAATGAAAGCCATTCCTGTCTCCTGTCTTCTGCAGTCTCTTTGGGTAGTTAAAGTCATGAGGTAGGTAATGGAAAAATTGCAGTCCCAAAACTTTCCCTGTAAAGGACACAAAGGTACAATACTTAAAACAGTGCTGTGAACTCGAGCCTCATTTGTGTCATCACTTCACTTCCCAGGCATGAATGCACGTGGACCTTCGAGAAGAGGTTGAGTAGTGGCTGGTTCTAAGGTGGATGGTTGTAAGGTGCAAAACTGTGTGGTCCTTTCTCTGGTCTGAGTGTTAGCCCAGTACTTGTTGCCTTATTCACCAAAACTGTGCTTTCTGTTACCCAAGATCTAAGTCATACTAAGCAGTTCACAGTCTCTTAAAAAAGGTCTCCCAGGCCTTCTCCAGAATAAGAGAGGATGAGATGAAACTACAAAGAAAAATAGATGTGATACAGAAAAAGATTGGTACTTCTTGGTAGTGGCCCATTCTAGCTCATTGAAAAAATTAGAGATTTATTTAAATATTAATCTCTGACAGTATTTTCCTTTGTGTAAAAGCTGTTACTGCTGCAGTAATTCTCACAAATCAGAACTTAGGCTTCATACTTTCATTCTGCTCTGTTGGACAAATCTGTCTGAAAAGGTGACATCTAAAATATGACACCACTTAAAATTCTGACCAATTTTATTAGACTACTAACACATAGGTAAAAAAATCAGTATGAAATATTACCACTAGCAATGCTAGTGGTAATATGTGAAGTAAATTAAAAATCTACTTCATAATTTTTTTACAAAATATAAACAATCCTGCAGTTAATGTTCATTAGTATTGCCTTCAGTATTTGCATCTTTTCTACTTTTTTACCCATATCTCTCATGCCACTTTGCAAACTGGGTGTTATTTGTTAAAACTTCAGCACAAAACAGACAGAATGCTGAATCAAGGCAACTTCAACATCAACTGCTGTGGAACAATCACATTCTGTTTACGTCTAACATACTGATTGTATTTACATTTTAACTGAGCAGTGATTCAATTAACAAACATGGTGATTAACCAAAATATACACAGTATACATATCCCCAGGAAATCAGGAAAAGGTCATCCTGATGGAGTCAGAAGTGCAGGAGCTGGAAGCAGTCTTAGGAAGATGCTCTCTTCTGTTCAGAAAAGGGAGATTCATAGGCTTCCATGGGTGGGCAGGTACAAACCAGATGTTGATCTCCATATATGTCATCAATGCGAGCAATTGTGGGCCAAAACTTGCTTTCAGGCTTCACAAATGGCTAAGAGAGAGAAAAAAACCCAAACATTTTAATTTTTCTACCAAGCAAATCTACAAAATTCTAATAGACATTAGAAGTTTTAAGAATTACAAATGGTGGAAAAGTGGATTTTTTTAAATGAAGTCATCTTCAAGTCTATCTGCAGTCCCTGAAAGTTAACAAGCTTGCATAATAGAGGTGGCAGTCAAAAGCATGTTTAGATTTTTTAAAAAAGTATAAACATGTCCTCTAGAAATGCTTGCAAAGAAGCAGTTTTCATATGATAAAAGAAAACTTTATTATTGTTTGAATAACTGGCTTATAGATAGGAACCAAGGAAAAGTGGGGTACACTATTGTGCTATTCAAGAGTTACAATACAATATATGAAGCAAGGTGCCAAAATTTAGGGGTGCAGTTGGAGTCTTACTTTTTGGGATAAGACATAGCAATTAAATAGTTGCGATTCTGTTTCAGATGAGAAAAGTTAGTTACACGTTTAGCTGTCATGGCTGTGGAAGCAATTAAGAAGACTGAAGAGTCTGCCTCCAGTTTGACCTTTATTTGTAGCAGGCCCATATTGGTGTGGCTTGTCCCAGGATGAACATGGGGCATCTCATCACACCCTTATCCAGGTTCTTTTGCACAGAGCTTTGAATGTCAGCACGTGGTACTCTGTTCTGGGAGTCCTTGGTGCAGTATGTCAGAATGGAACAGGCTGTTTCTAACAGGAATAAATGCCCAGTGTTGAAGTGCTAAGGTTTAGAAGTCCAAATGTGCACTTGATGTATAGGGACTTTTTTTTTTGAGATCTTTTTTCCTTGTCTTTAAACCCAAAACAAATGGAACTGCAGTAGAGCAACAATTAAAAATGCTCTCAAGTTTTTATTCTTACCAGATTCCTTCATCTCCAAGTGACCAAAAGAACTACAGGGCACAAAGCATGTTTATGTATTACCACACCACTACGTTCTCATTATTTACTCACCAGTGGGAATGCTGCCACTTCTCTGGAATAGGGACGATCCCACTTGGAAGAAGTGACACAGTTCAGAGTATGTGGTGACATCTACAAGAAAAAAGACACATTTAGGACATGAAATTACTGAACGTGTGTGTGAACCCTCCTTTAAATTCACATTACTACATATAAATTATTACTGCCTGGAGACTGTCTTGAGAACACTTTATCTAGGGAGAAGAGGCAGGTTTAAACCAGAAGGCAAGTTGGTATTTGGATTTTTTTCAGTTTGCCTGAAGATACTACCCAAGGTTTGAATATACTTCCAGCTTTTCATGAAGTCCCTTTAGTAATTAGAAGTCAATACAGCATTACAAGACTTGAACAGAACTTGAGCCAACTGCAATTCAGTGCTGCTGCTGCTCTAATTATTAATTCAATCTTTATTTTATTCTTAAATTTAAGGTCTTTCCACTTCTCATGTTAAACCACATAAATAAGCATCTTTCCTCCATTACTTTGAGGTGGCCTTAAAATATAGATTAAGTGCTTTTGGAAATAACTTTCTCTGCTCTGTCAGCAAAGGCCAGACTTCTGACTTGAAATAGTCAAAATTCAAATTTTGAAAAATTGAAAGTTCCTAGAAAGTCTTGTGTTTGCTGTTGCACACAGCAAATTATTTTTGTGAGTACTGAAAGACCAGGAAGCAGACTTACGTACTCTCAAGGAAATCTCAAGGATTAAGCAACATGCCATCTCTTACCTTTAGTGGGTTAATTTGGGGGTCCATTCTACCTTCCTCTATTTCAGCAATTTCTTGCCGAATATTGATCATTGCGTCACAGAATCTGTCCAGCTCTGCTTTGTCTTCAGACTCTGTTGGTTCAATCATAAGTGTCCCTGCTACTGGCCAGGACATGGTTGGAGCATGAAAACCTGATGACAATAGAATAAATCAGTCACTGACAACAGGTTATGAGATAATAAATACATGCATTAGCTATCAACTGATTCAGAAATTCAGCCCTTTCTATACAAGAGTCATAAGTAGCTGCTACAACTCAGTTGATCCAAGTCTCTCTCTGAGCCCTTAAAGATGAGGAGCCCTGAAATGATTGTGACAGATTCACCATTCATAAGCACAGAATTAGAATGTTTCTGTCTCCCTTTAGAAGACACTTAGAAAATTTTCACTTATACTGCTACTTTAAAAAATAGACATTTGACTTACCATAATCCTGAAGTCTCTTAGCAAGATCTACAGCTTCAATGTTTGCTGTTTTTTTGAAAGGTCTGGTATCCAAAATGAATTCATGGGCTACATAACCTGTAAATGAAAAATTATACTCTATGTTTACTTACTAGGAGAACAATGCCATCTACAAGCAATGTGTTCTGATTGGTTTTGTGGAGAACACGGCAAAAAGACAAATTCAGAAATACCCACTTGGGCAAAAACTCAAACCTGAGAAATTATCAGGTAAGAGATATACAATTCAGTAAGTGAAGACTGGCCCTTTTGTTTCAATGTCACATTAAGAAGAGGTCTCATTTCCAAGATCAGAACCAGGAATGAGTGGTCAAAGTATCTCCTACAATTTACAAGTACTCTGAAAAATAATTGGGTTTGCCAATCTCCCAGCACCATTTGGGTATTAGGCTATTTTGAATTAACCAGTTTTATGCTAGAGCAAAGCTCAAATCTAATGTTACAGAGGGGCTAAGGACATAAGTTATCTCAATTTATATCCATGATTCTGGAGAACCTTGTTCCATTTCATTGCTGAATCCTTCAAAATTTGCAAATTCCATTCACTTTTGTAAGGAAATAATATATTCTATTAAAGTGCAACCTGCAGGTTTAGTCGAGGTGTATGCCATTACATTTAAGGCATATATTTTAAAAACCATACATATTGTACTCAAATGTTCTTTGATACTGTTCAGCTTAAACAAGCAAAATAACATTCTCTGATAGTTACTCTATTGTAACAGATGATTTTTTCACCTCTTACTCATTACTTCTGTCCTGCTGCAAGTCTAGAGAGCCATAATAGGGAATGAGAATGTAAAGTACCTTGCATTGCCAAGGGGATTCTATCCCATCTCATGAAAGTGAACAAGGAGCTGAAATGAGGGAAATTTGGTGGGATTTTTTTTTTTTTCAGAGAAACTGTGCAAGAGAAAGTACAGGTCCAAAAATTGCTTCCAGTACTTAAATTGTAGTGGCATTGGTTATGGGAGATTTGGAGGTCTCAACTTGGTGGCTTCTGGTGGCTTCTCCTTTTTCTACTGCTTATTAATCTGCTATTAGACTTAAAGGAGAACAATCTGATGGTTTACTCCATCATTTCATCTAATTACAAACAGGCATTTTTCCTTCTACTTCCAGGTACCTCAGTTTCATTGCAATATGTCCGCAGAAGAAATGTGGCAGGTTCTCTACTTACAAACAACATCAAGAAAAGTTTGAGATGCAGCTGTCACATAGCATTCAAAAATAACCATCCTGGCAAGCCAACTTCTACATGAGGCAAAAAAGGTCAGCTTTGTAGAATTAAAAACGTCTAATACTTGCCTCTTGCTCCTCTGAAAAGGATCTTGTAGTGCTTCTCTAGTCTCTTTGCCATGTAGTTTGCATTTAGGATAGCAATCTCAGAAGCATGCTTCAGACCCTTTGCTCCCATTGTCTGAAAGATGAATAACATGAAGAAACAGACCTAAAACCACTCCCAAGCAAGCTAAGCATGCTCTTGCACTGACAAGCATGACAGACAACAGCACTTCGATGCATCTGGCTAGTTTTAAAGCAGTCACTCTGCAATTACACTTCTCCACAAGACAGTCACTGGGTATTAACTGAGACCCCTTTGGCACACGTAGTTTATGAGAGTGCTTACTGAGTAAAAGGTTTAGTTTGACATCCACAAGTGAATGACCCAAACCTTTCCTCAAACTGTGAAGCTTTGAAGTGAACAGAAAAAAAAGCGAGAACTCAATAATGTCATAAAGCACAGGCTGCCTGACCCCATCCTAAGGAAAGAGTGATCAGAGAATTGTCCAAAAATCTGTGTGGGCTGTCTGTACAGGTTATCCCAGCAACCCAAACTCTGCTTGTTGGTGTCGTGTCACAGATGATACTGTGCATTAAGAAAGACCACAGCCAAAGGAACACTGATGCACTTATTCCTCTGATAAATCACTGCAAAAGGACAGTGTTGGAATTGAGATAAAGTTGAATTTCGTAACACTGCACTTAGAAGATAATTTGATAAAGGAGACAGACAAAACAGCCTTCAAGGTAGCCTCTTTAGATGGGACAGTGTAAATGGAAGGCATTTTGCATTGTGAAAGAACAGCTTTCCTTAGAAATTTACTAGTTTAAATAATCTGTAAAGGGAACCAGCTTGCAGTCAACAAGTGATTTTTACCCTCAGCTGAAAAGCCACTAAGGAGTTGTAACAGATCAAATTTGCTCATTTTGAATTCTGGGAGAGCTGGTTTCCTAAGCAGAGGAAGTTTCCATGGTTAGAGTATCAAACCGGAGACAGAGTACTCGAAGAACACTGCCCCTACATTCACTGTTCCACAACTCTTTCTGTCACTGAAAGCTTTAAATATTGCTCAGAGTCCCAGCACACCCTTCTCTCAGGCAAAATTTGAATCTACACTCATCTGTCTTGGCTAAATACTTCCATATGTGTAACCAAATATTTGCTGTCTTACCACTAAATTGCAAGGGATTAAAAAATTAAAGAGATCATGATCAAGCTGTCTCACATCCGAAGCCAGAACCAAGTTCAGTTTTCAGATTCAATAAAATCCTCTGGAATTCACGATATTGGAAAGTTAAATGTTACACGTGTTGAGTATAACAATACTGCAGCACACAACTAGAAATATTCTTGGAAGAACAGTAATTATCAAATAGCTTTTAAACATGAAAACTTCAATGTCAGAGAAAGTGGAAGGGCAAGCTGTATTGCAGTTTTTTGCCTGGTGTCCACTTGTCTCAGAGATTACTACAGACAAGAGCTGAAAGAGTTAACCACAGATACAGCAGTTTTTCCAATGCCCTTTCCCATGGCAACAGATGACAATAGGCAATTCCACTGTCATACTAGAAAATGAGGAGGAGGTTCGATGGAGGTAAATAATCTCTGACTGTGCTGTAATCACTTGCATTTCAATCTGTGCAAACATCTTATGATGTGTTGCTCTTCAGAGTGGTCATTAGACTTGGAATAGACACAGAGCCTCAGCTGAAACTCCTTATAAAAGTCTACACACCTTGATATACACCCAGGAAATGGGTAATATAGCACTGGAACCCCAAGGTGCAGCACTGACAGTACCCAAAGGACATGCATCCTTATCTGGCTGTATTTTGATGACAGGGTGAGTAGGCAAGTAGGGAGCCAAATGTTTCTTCCTAAAAGAAAAACAATGATTTTAGAACGTAAATGTATATTCCTGTGTTACCAAATCTGGACATCTCAGCAGTAGTTTCTCTTCACCTTGCTTCCAAACACAATTCTCCAGGAAGTCAGGTCTACGTCTTCTTCAACAGAAAGTTAATTAACGTAACTGGTGCCAAAAGAGGATGGCACTCAGTTTTCAACCTATCACACAATATTCATGAAGCTATTCAAATAAAAATTATTTTCTTGAAACAAGTAAGATTATTTTCTTTTAAGGAAATATGAATGCTCTACAGAATAGATTCACACAGCTCATGTACCGCTTTGCATTCTGGACTACATACAGTATCAGCCCTCAAAGTCCACAGATCATCTTTGCATTTTCTCAGGAAACAGACTGCTGAAGGAGGTCTACCCTGCACACTAAATGGCCAACATGGAAGTCAGCATTTGGGAACATGGGTGAACGTCACCATTCATGAGATCAGCACTTGACTTTGCTGGAGAAGGACAAAAGTTTACAAACAACAGCAAACCATCCACAGATCTGTACTAAAGTGAACCGCCAACCAAGATTCAATAAGGCATGTATCATTTTTTTTAAGGAAGGGCTATTCAGATAGAGATACCCACACTCCAATTGGTCCCATTCCAGGTCCTCCTCCTCCATGGGGAATGCAAAAGGTTTTGTGAAGATTTAAGTGAGAGACATCAGAGCCGTAATCTCCAGGACGACACAGACCCACCTGTGAAGGGAATACTCTTTCAAAACCTTCTTCACATGGCATTTAAGACCTATTAATGCACTCCAGGAAAACATCGAAAAGACAGTACATTTTTTTATGTTTTTTTTTTTATCGTGATGCATCATAAAACAAGAACTTACTGAAGACAAATTTTTGCTTTAGGAATTCTTAATTACATCTGTAAAGAATGACTTTGGTAAAGGTTAAGCAGACTAAGCCAATTTTGATGAACAGCTCATACATCTTACAACACATTGCAGGGCCAATCAAATAAAAGAGAATTACTTTCGCTATCTAATTTTTATTACTGTTCTTGCAAACCTCACCTCCTCCCTCAAGCACTGTGCCACCTTGTAAGGAAGCTGTATTACAGTCTGAACTGAGTACTGCTGTGCTAGTTTTATTCCAAGGACTCCCAGCTGTAATAAATCTGCCTAGGAGGTTCTGTACCTGAGCATTCATATTTGCTCCATCTAAGTAAACTTGGCCTCCATGTTTGTGAATGAGGTCACACACATCTCCAATCTCCTCTTCAAACACACCATTGGTAGAAGGGTATGTGATCATGATGGCTGCCAAGTTCTCTTTGTGCTTGTCCACCTGGTGGCAGGGAGCAGCAGAGAAAAGAAGGTCACTGGGGCTCCTAAAGCTTCTCAAGATTTTAACAAAAAGATACAACTAAAGTCATCAGGTGTTTTACAATGGGGAAGCAATTCTATCAGCAGATAATCAAAGTCATCTATAGTCAGCAAAAGGATACTGGGTCCTTCCTTCAGCAATACCTAAGGAAAAAGTGTGTTTTCTCAATATATCAGAATCTTAAATTAGGGAAGAAGGCATGTGTATATATATTTTTATATTTTTATATATTTGGGGACCTTCAGACAAGTCAAGTGAAGCATCTGGCCTGTGAGGTAATGTCATATAATGACCAATCCCGCTGCTTTACAGCAATACAAATTAAAAGGCACCACATAGCTAGTGTCTGAAGGAAGAAAAAACAAACAAACAAACAAACAAAAGACCAAACCAAACCAAAAAACCTTATCTTTTCCAAACATGTAAACATTACTATTGCTCTGTTTTCTCCCAAAGAAAAATGTGATTCAGCTGCCTTGAAAATTGAAGGTAAATAAATACTCACCATTGCTTTTAAATGGGAAATATCAATGCTCCCATTTTTATCCACTTCAATCGGCTGAATCTTCATCCCTGCCATCTGTGCACTTGCTGGATTTGTACCATGAGCAGATTTAGGAATAAGGCAAACCTTAGAAGCGAAAAAAAGCAGCAGAGGCTAAAGTATAACTAGTTCAAAAATTTTGGAAACATAATGGTCTGCATTTAAGATCGGAAGAGCGTCG
>JAWWMO010000096.1:43226660-43237470 GCA_035047845.1 Dendrocincla fuliginosa | reverse complement strand
CTACTTAACTTTCAGTTAAACTTACACGTAAAACCTATGGTTAAAACAGCTTTTCTTTCAGATGGTTCAGAAAGCACCCAAAGGAACGATATTAGTTTCATATTTTTCAGCTGTAACTGCTTGCCATTAGGTACAAATAAAAAATACTCTTTAAAAAAGAAAATTAGAATTCAAAATTCTATTAACCACAGTGTACTAGTAAGAAGTGATGCCTCTTTGGACTTAGCTACAGTTGTATCACCACTCAGGTTTACAAGAACAAAAGAGACTTTTGTCAGGTTGCAATAGTACACCAGAGAAGTGACTCCCTGAGGTCAAAGTTTCAGGTAGTTCATATAGAAAATAACACAAATGAAGCTTTTAGACTCTAGTGTTAACAGCGAAAGATTATCCTCAGTGAATCAAAACATATTTGCATGATTCATCTATAATTGTTATGGCTCTTGTGAGTCACGGTTACCTGCATATATTCTACAGAAATTTATTTGAAACAGCTTAAAGGGACAAGAACTGGATGAAACTTGAGACTTCTAAGAGTAGCTACCAAGGTATACCAGAGGCTCAGCTGCTTCTTCCATCCAGAGTGTTTATACTGGAACCAACTGATGTTATAAACACTTTAAGTTTTAGATAAAATCAGTTCAGCTGCTTTTGTAGCTGAAAATAGCTGGAGAGGGAGTGTCATATCACCTTGAAAAAGCAAAAAACTGTCACTGCCCATCTTCTTTCAAGGTGTGGACATCTGGGCCCAGACCCACCAAACTGAACGTGTGAACCTCTGTTTCACATTCATGAGTAGCCCGTGTGATGGCTTCAGTGCTTAGGTCTGCCCCTTGATCATGAGCCCATCTCTTGGTTTTAGGTCTCTCACTAAGACTGCTGATGTTTCATGGTTCTACCGAGCTCTGAATAACTCAGCCTTAAGTTCCCAGTTCAGGTGTCACTCCAGTTTTGCAGTCTAGTCTACCTGCTTCTTGATGTTCTTCAGTGGTGTTGCCCGGGGGCTTATGAGCATCTGCCTGAAATATACCTTTACAGTAATACTTCCTACATGGTCAGGAACACCTTGCCAGAAGGCATCCAGATGGATTTACCTCTGCACTGCCAGTTTGTTCCCAATGAAGCAGTCACCCTCACAGGGCATTTGCCACTATCCATGAGTCAGTGTTGACATAGAGTACTGGCTCCTTTTTCACCTATCTCTAGGGTCAATTTTTGCTCACTGACTTGACTTGCTTTCTCCTTTGATAAGCTTTGACAACTGGTCATATAGAAGTCTAAATTTGTAGTAACGTGTAGGTATTGTATGTATTGTCTTCCACTTTCAGTGAGTTCCTATAACACAACAGGATCCACTGGTAAACAGACCATACTGCTTTTCACCTTTTGGTAACTTTTTGTACGGCGCGCGACACCTCCTTGAGTGATGCTCTGAAATGTATGCCTTCTGACAAATAAGTGATCTCTTCCAGGATTCCTGGCCAGCTGGGGTTTCACATCCAAGCCTACCGCATTACCACTGCTGCCCACCTACTTTATGCAGTGTCCTTTGAATATCCAGTGCAGCACAGGCAATCGTGCTGCCAAGAGAAGCTGTGCTGGATGATCAACTTTTGAAGTAGCTCACCTACCTTGAACACTGCTATTATCTCTTTTTCAGTCAGAGTGCAGTGAGCCTTGGATCCTCAATACCTCCAGCTCCAAGACCCTAAAGGCTCCCCAGCTGAAATGCAGAGTACATGTCTCACAGCTGTTCCCAACCAAATGGGCCCAAACTACCTCCTCTTTGATCTGTTCAAAGGCTCTGCTCAGAGCCCCATTCAAAATGATTCTCCTTTAGGGCCACTCAGTAGAGGGGGCTCACAAGCTGACTATAACCTTGCATACACATGCATTTTCCAATAATCCAGAATGCATAGACAAACCGGTGTTCCTTTATGGAGGAGGGAAAGCTGGTGGGATCACAGTTACCATCTTATCGACTGCAGCCCCAGAGGTCTAACAACAACCATCTTGCTGGTTTAGTCTCAAGAACTGAATCTCCTGTACTTTGATTTTACGGCAAAACCAGCTTTCCAAATGGTCTGAATTATTTTCACCCCTCCTCAGATGCTTTCTAGGGGGCTGTATTGCCCCATACATGTAATGCAGGTGTTCAAGGACTTCACATTATTCCAGGATAGTCTCTGGGGCAGTCTGTTCCAGATGTATTGGACACACTGCCACAAACTGTGGCCTACACTCTGCTGCCAAAAGGATAAAGAAAAATGCTTTTGCAACATCAGCTGTGGCATACTGCTTGGCTGCCTTTGACTCCCATGTATACCGGAGTTTTGGCTTGTCACACGTGGCAGCACTCAATGATGGCATCATTTCCTTTGGGCTATGATAATCCACTGTTAGCTTCCACCCACTGTCATACTTTTTGCATTAGCCTTACAGGCTATTTAAGGGTTATTAAGGCTTCCTTATCCCTCACTGGCTCTCTAGTAAATGAATCAGTTTACAGATGGTAACCAGGGCATCTTCGCTGGTGCAATACTGACACTGGTGCACTACCATGGTAGCAACCAGCACCTGCTCTTCATTAATTGATTGATTACTTCCCATGGCTGGCCATGTGTCCAGCACATATAATGGTTGCTTGGGAATTCAAATGCCATAATTATGACCTTCCCTGCTTTGTTCTTCTTTCCCTGAGCTTTTATTGTTGAGTATGCCATTATATGGCATAAAATATGCCTTTGGTGAGCTGAGTCTCTCCCAGCCTCTTGCCCACACCCAGTCTCTTTGCTGCAGAAAGGACAGGGTCAGTGCAAGGCAGTGGGATAGAGAGAAAGCCTTGACACTGTGAAAGCACTATTCACCAGCAGCCAACAGATCCCGGTGTTATGAACAGTGCTTTAACCACATAGCACAGCACCATATGGGCTGCTATGGAGAAAGCTAAGCCCATCCCTGCCAGACATAGTACAATCACCCTTTCAGGGAGTACCCTTTCTCATTCTCACTGTCTGTAAAAACTTTTAAGGCGGTACCCAGGATCATAAGGGAAGCAGGGAATACTGACAGCTTCTCACAGGTGAGGATACACAACCTAGTTTCTCTCTAGGTGACTCCCAGCTGCTGAATCAACTTTCCTTTCTCCACTTCCCGCCCAAAGCTCTTCCCCACAAAAGTGTTGACACTTACGGTTCTATGGTGTTCTCCTTTGGCATTTAAATAAGCCTTGATTGCAGCCAAGCCTGCGTACTCCCCTTGGGCTCCACTGCAAGAGGAACACAAACACTGTTACAGACAACACACAAACCAGAAAGTGCCAGCTCTCTGCCAAAACCTCAAAACTGTCCAGCCATAGTCCTTACTAATGACTTTACTCAAGTGTCAGCAAATTAAAAGAAGCACATCCCCTAGATTAAATTACAAATGGGCATGCCTTAACAACTGGATATAAATCAAAACATTAGATGGTAATTTGTGTCCTTACAATATGATGTTAAATCCTTTCAAGGACTGAGTTGATCCACATTCTCCACCTAGCAGGAGACTACGTGCTTGATTACATAGAGCCAAACTAATACTGAAATGCATAGCAAAAGTACAAAACAAAACATAAAAAGTCTTTCAGTGACATTCTAAGTGTAGAGTAATTTCTTCCTGCTCATTTTGTATCAAAATTGCTAATGTACATAAACAGGCTGCAGCAGTACTCATTCAATGCTGCTGTATTTAGTTCAGTGAGTATGCAGATCCTAGGCATTCTTTAGTCAAACCTAGTGCATCAAATACCAGCTTCAACAATTACAGAGTTGAAAGTTCATGCAGTTTATTCCTATTTCACATCTTTATTTTTAGCTCATAGGAGAATACCAGTACCAATAACACCATCATTTTACACAAGCCATGGTGGAGAACATTCATAGAGGGGAAAACATAAGAAATAATAAGAAAATTAAAAAGACTACATCATTAAACTCTTAGAAGAGATGAGACAACGTAAGGTGTCATAGTTTTTAGAAAAAAATAAACTGTTCGCTTTCATAATCTTGCACTCAAGGCAAATTTAGTTTTAGAAACTTCTTCCATTTTTGGCTAGCACATTTTCTTTAGAGATAAGTTTTTGGAATCATGCTTAGGTGCTATTGTTCAGAAACAAGACTCCTACCTATTTGGTTGGAAGGAGATTTTGTCATAGCCAGTAATCTCACATAGGTCCTTCTCTAAGTCCTTGAAAAGCTGCTGATATCCTTGAGCTTGATCCAGGGGCACAAAAGGGTGGATGTTGGCAAATTCTCTCCATGAAATAGGCTACAAAAACAAAAACAAAGTTCTGTAATAAGATATTCTACAGACAACTGTTTCCTTATTAAAATCTATACAGGAAAGAAGTTGCCTTGTGGTCATATAAAAATCAAATACCAATCTGGGTGGGACCACTGATCTGCTGGAGGCTTGGAAGCCTCTACAGAGGGATCTGGGAAGGCTGGATTTATGAGTCAAGGCCAATGGTATGAGGTTCAACAAGGTCTAATGTTACCCAACTTAATGTTAATATTTTAGCTTTTTATTGTGGTAATTGGATTACATATTAAGATCTGGGTTATTATAAAGAGATTACTCCTAAAGTTTAGAAATAGCTTATAGAATGCATTTGCCTCTCTCTCATCTTTTTCCTTCTCAACAGAGCACCAGGTCCATATTGATGTTTGAGCCATGGGGTGGCTAGAAAGATCTAGAAGAAAGAAACCTAGAAGATACAGTGGCTACTGAGTATGTCCCAAACACCAACAGCCAGACAGCTGTGGTTCTAACCAAGGATTGCTGGTAAGAGCACACTGTGTAACCACATAAGAAAGCACAGAAGGAGCACAGCTGGAGAAGGGGGTCATATGGAGGCACAACAACACTTTTCTAGGATATAAGCCTTTGTTCTGGCTCCTGGAGACAGGCACAACAGAGCACAGCACAAGCAAGGAATGAGGTCAAAAAGAGGGCAGAGACGGTCAATCAAAGGTTGATCCAGTAGGGGTAGGGCATCAAGACCACCCAAAACCTCCAAAACCCTATGACCCTATTCCAGAAAGGTCTAGAAGATCAGACCGTGCGCTATAACTAATTTCCAAATACAGAAAGAAACTTATCTCCAGGGTGGGAAAACTTACCTGTAAAAGGTACCCCCACGAAGCCTGAGTCCATATGTGCCTCAGGATCCTGGGACTCCCCATCAGCTGGATCAACACTGGGTGTTGATCTTTCTTTGGGTGATCTTTCTTTGTACCTTTCTTCTGCTTCTCTCTCCCTCTCTCTAATTCCCTCCCTCTCTTTTCTTCAGCCTAGCCCTTACTCAAAACACATCACCCTGGGCTTATGCTAGAATATAAGAGACTAACACACCAATTTTCATACTAAGTGTATGATTTAAGTATCTAAGTTTCTTTTGCTGACCCTCTGAGTTTTGTCACTCTGTTTTGACCATGGGAGTCTGCAAATTTTGGGCGCTCCCTTGCCCTTAAGGGTGGGATGCCACATTTTTATTGGCATATCTGTGTCCTTGGGTCACAACAACCCCAGGCAACACTACAGGCTCACGGCTGAGTGGCAGAAAAGCTGCCTGGAGGAAAAGGACCTGGGGCTGCTGGTCAGCAGCGGCTGAACATGAGCCAGCAGTGTGCCCAGGTGGGCAAAAAGGCCAATGGCATCCTGGCCTGTATCAGCAATAGTGTGGCCAGCAGGAGCAGGGAAGTGATCTTCCAAACTACTCAGCACTGGTGAGGTCACACCCTAAATCCTGTGTCCAGTTCTGGGCCCCCCATAACAAGGGAGAAACTGAGGTCCTGGAGAATACCCAGCAAAGGGCAACAAAGCTAGTTGTGGGGGTTTAGTCTTCTTGGTTTGGTCTAGGCCTTCCCTGGTAAGAGGGGTATAACTAAGGAAGTATTCACACCATTCCTTCACATAATCAGGGGTATATAAGACAAGAAGGGGAGGTGTCCTCTCTCCCTCTTCCTTTCGGGTGCTTGGAGGACAGCAGGTCTCAGTGTGTTGGCTTCGTTCTTACCTATGTGAGCTGAGAACTAATCTGAGAAACTGTTGTCTGAAGCCACGTGGAGGTGAAGGAACTGCTTCTCTTGAGGGGAGTTGGTGAGAGTTTATTGTGTTAGTTACTTTATTCAGCTATTCCCTGAGTTTTCGAGTGTGTGTATCTGTTTTGTTTGATTTTTCCCATTTTTCCCTTTTCCCCCTTTTCCCTTTTGGGGTTGTTTGGGATTTTTGTTCTGTATATTCATAGTGTTTAATTGTATATAACTGTAATATATGTGAATATATATACATTTTTTTACTACAATTTTCTTGTGGTACTTTTTTCTCTCTCTCGGGAGGGGGGAATCTGTACGGCCAAGGGCTGGGTTTGGCAGGGAGCCAACACAAACCTATACACTGGTGAAGGTGAAGTCTTATGAAGTCTTACAAAGATCAGCTGAGCGAACTGGAGGTGTTTAGCCTGGAGAAAAGGAGGCTCGAGGGGACTTTACTGCCCTTTACAATGACCTGAAAGGAGGTGGTGAAGTAGGGGCTGAACTCTTTTCCCAGGTAACAACTGATAGAACAAGAAGTTAAGATGGGATATCAGGAAAAATTTCTTCACAGAAAGGATTAACAAGCATTTGAACAGACTCCCCAGGGAACTGTCCGAGGCAACATTCCTGGAAGAACTTACAAGATATGTAAATGCAGTGACTAGGGACATGGTTTAGTGATGGATTTGACAGTGCCAAGTACCAGTAACATTTTTTTTAACATTCAGAATACACTTAAAAATCCTTAGTTTCTCCTACTACATCGCCTACCCTTATGTAGACCTGTGGGATCACAAGGTAACTAGAGAGGAGTTGTGTGGAATAGTACATAACATTTTGTTGCTAATAATTTTAATTAGAGGGAATATACAAGACAGAAAACAGTGAAAGGAGAGAGAGAAGGCAGTGACAGAAAGGGAACAAAGAAAACCTAGTGAAAGATCAAAGTGAGAAGACAACAGGGAGAGAGCAGAGGAAGTTCATTCAGAGTCAAAAAATTATTTGGTACTCAAACAGCCTGGCTAAAGCTCTGCTTCATTTGCTATCAGCCAGAAAAACAAAGGTATTTGGGTAACTCTACACCTGGGGAAATGGGCGCTATCCTAACAAACTGAAAAAGAAGCATGAATCTTTCCATGTTTCTGAGGATTTGATTGAAAGATCTGTAAAGCAAACAGAATTAGGTACTGCAGCACTGCATGGGGGAACAGGACTGTAATAGCTCATTCCAAAAATTATTTTCATTATTTTTTTCAAAATGGAGTATTTAAATCCATTCCTACTTGTGCTTTGCAGAATTTTTTCCTAGCAGAAATGGAAGAGGATTACTAGCCACTCCTGAAACTGCCTCCTCAGATGGAGTACTAGATTAAGAGCAGCCTATACTTCTCTACAATGACACTGGCCAAATAGTTCACTCATGTAGGTCTCAATGACATAGTATTATTGCTACTTACTGTAAGTTCAGCCGAGCTGTTGAGCTTCATCGTGCAGGACCCCTAAAAATACAAACATGTTTATGAGTGTTTATTAAAATACATAAAGATGTATGTATCTATTTTTTTCTCTTTTTGGTAAATACCTACCAAAGGAATCATGCTGTGAACAAGGGAAATATCTTTGTTTTCTAATCTTTTCATGTACCGCACGATATTTGTCTCAGAGTGATAGCTGGAGAACACAAAATATAGTTAAAAGGCAAGCAGATTAGCTACACCAGCTGCTAACACAGGAGAAAACATAAATAAAGAAGTAAGACTGAGGATAGTTACTAATAGGTTACTAGGTACTTCTTCTAAACTGGCACTTTAAGCTTCTTAATAGCAACGTGGATTAAAAATACCTATCATAATCTCAGAAATCTATCAGTAGAAATGGAACATAAGGGCTCTAGTAAGTCTGCTGATACTAAGTCCTCAAATGATAGCTTGTACAATATAGCAGATTAATGGAAAAACACATTCCCCATGTGACCATGAGTATTGGTCTGCTCATTTAAAATTAGAAAGATATCTAAAAATGCTAGTAAATACATTCTTTCTGTGTAATGAGTCTATATGACTCCAGTACAAGACTGTCCTCAACTGACTCCAGTACTACTTTTGAAAGGAGGTATTTTCAGATTCCATAAAAATACAAAATATACAGCAGTTTCACAAACCTGTTGAAAACCTGGTGTGTTAAGAATTTGGAAGTCCTCTTAAATGGGGTGCTAAGGATGCCTTTAGTTTCCTCGCCCATACTCTCTGCAATTAGTTCCTTCCACACAAAGAAACAGGGAGTTAAACACTTTTATGGAAATTTCTTTGTTCATACTCAATTTCCATCAGAACTAGCCTATATTACCAGTTTGCTTTAAGATTTATTCAGCTTTTGAGGTAAACCCCTCCAATTTCACTAGCCTACATACTAGTATATATGTAACATGACAACAACATTATATTAAAACCAGGTACAGGTGTCTCAGCAGACCTCATCTTGTAAATATTGCTGCTAATTACTAATGACATGCAACACAAATTCCAATGGGAATCACTGACCACCATGTCCTAACCCTCACAAAAGAAGTAATAACCTAAATGCAAGGTGTTCAAGCTGACTGAAAGAACTCAGTGTCACAATGGCACTACATAAATCCTTATCTAACACTCCTTCTTTCTTTAAGAGAGGATCTGAAATTCTCTGTATTTAACAAATCGTTGTCATATAGACAGCCAGTGTCCCAAGAGCAGGGTTTTTTTTTCATTAAACCTCTGAAACATTCAGATAATTTATAGGGTATGATTTATTGTGTACTTACAGAAGAAGATTCGCAACCAAAAATCCATAATATGTCATCTAGATCCTTCTCATTTACAGTTTCATCAAGTGATACTCCAAGCTATGGATAAAAGCAACAGTAATTACTCAAAGCTGTTAATTCTACAGGCATAAAAAATTTGTTCTGGTCAAGAAAAGTATTTCAGAAACACAGAAGGAAAAAAATAAAGAAAAAATCAATCTAGACAACAATATATAAATGTCACTTCATTCTATGTAATAGATATATACATTTATTTTATTTACCTAAAATTTCCCAATTCCTTCCTTTACTCAGTTAAATCACCCAAGACAGACGGCTCAGAAGCTTTGAGACTTGTGATCTCCTTTCTAATTCTTATAAGTGTTTTCCACGTCATAGGAAAATTGCCCATTTTGCTATGACACCCCTTTCCCCCATCCCAGTTTACAGAATACAATACACTTTGCCAAAACTCCTTAGTGCCTATCAAAATGCGGTTTAGATTTCAGCCTGTTTATAAACACTGACACAGGACCTGAATTGCAGATATAACCTTTTATTTCATCACTAAGTTTTAGAGTCTCTCCATTCTACCCCTTAGTGTCAAATAGCTAATCTTTCTTAACAGGCGTGAAATGAAAATAAAACTATTATTTCTGGAAGTGCCTCGCTTAACAAGCTCATTCTTTATATTATCTTTATAACTGACTGACATATTGAAGCAAATTACAAAGTGTTAAATTATTTTGTTCTGTTTAGCACATGTAATGATTAAAACTTAGTTAAGAAAAAGTAATAGTACAAAATTTCTGAATTTATCAAGGATTTAGAAAGTTGCTTACTCTGCCATCACTATAAATCCGAAAATTTATCTTTCTAAGAGCTGCTCTGTCCAAAACCTCTTTGACTGAGCATCCACATGTGACCGTCAAGGTATCAAAGAACAGATCATGATGTAATTTATGACCAGCTCGCCTGAGACCTACAAAAAACAGTAAGTTAATTGTATTATATGCATACTGCATTGCTTGCCCACACAGTAGTTGAATAAAGCTATCTATCTCGTAAGTAAATGCTTTTTATATAATAAAGCAATATATTCCCCTTGTGTAAAGAGCAGCAAAGTCACCAACTTTTCAGTGAAATGTCACTGTGTAAGAAATGCAATTAAATCAGATTCAGACCTAATTCATAATGAAGATTGATTCTAAGATCCTTCTGATACATCAAATCTGTAATATATACAGCAGCAGAGTTGGTATATAAATGCAATAAAGAAAAAAATCATAAGACTGAAAAGTTACATGAATGGATATTAACTGTCATAGAGCTTGCCATAACAAACTTCAGAGTCTTAGTGCTTTTCACAGTAGCAAAAGGCCTTCCATCCAAACTGGCAAATAAAACATGAATATTTGTGGCAATAATCCCTCAATTCCAAACACTCCAGTTCTGCATAGCTCCTTCTGACAGCAATGGTACTCATACCAGTGAAAGAAACTCTACCACACCATAGTTCAGATGCAATCACTGTTTTCTGCTACAGATTCTGTGCTTTTGGTTAGCTGTTAAGCTTTGGGATTTCAGTGTTCATAGCAGGTACAAGACTCAACCCAATTTAACTGAAATGTTTCTATTGCTTTAATATCATCTATTACCTTCTTTTGCTATGTTATTAATACTCCATGCAGATTTTTGTGTGTAAACTAGGAGGTCCAGTATGTGAAGTAGCAGCTCAAACAGAATTTCAACAGTATCATCTAAAGAGTCATTTTGTAGCCTTCTGCTAGTTTCCCAAGGAAACAGAAGTAATGCCTCCATGTTCCTAACGCATAGATATCTAATTTCTGAATGTCATTATCAAGATTACCCAAAAACATCACCAGTGAACTTTGTTTAAAGATGGTCTCTCTCCAGCTGAGAGAACACACATCAGCTGGCAACCCCTCCC
>JAWWMO010000096.1:43204652-43217088 GCA_035047845.1 Dendrocincla fuliginosa | reverse complement strand
GCCAGCCATTTAATTGTAGAATCAGGTTGGTGAAACATGACTTCCTCCAGTGACTTGTGATCACCTTCTGGTCTTTCACACACCTGGAAATGGTTTCCAGGACTAGTACTTGTTCCATCATTACTGAGGAATCGAGGTGAGGCTGCTTGGCTGGTAGTTCCCTCATTTCTGCCCTTCCTGAAGACAGAAGTGACATCTGCAGTCCTCCGTTGGTGAGGCACCTCTCCCCGTGGTTAGGAGATAACCAAGAGTGGCCTCCTACTGATACCAGGAGCTCCCTCAGCAGCCAAGGGTGCATCACGTCATGACTCTGTGTATGTCTGGCTTGCCTAAGTGTTCTCTAACTTGACCCTTCTCCAACAAGCGTTAAGTCTTCCTTGTTCTAGACCCCTCCTGTTCTTTCTCTAGGTCTTTAGGTTTCTTAAGGCCTTAGATGTCTGAGTTAAGCATTTACATCAACACTGGGAACTTCTCTGGGAGTTTGGCAGCACAGACTACGGGATACAGAGATCTGTTCACAGTGAAAAGGCCACACTCAACTTCAACCCATCCCCCTATCCATGTCTACACATGGATACATGCCTTCAAATTCCAAAATTACTTCCCTGTAATTAATTCACTGTGATTTAATCATATATTTAAACAAAGTACCTGTGACATAACTGCATAGCTTCTGCAGCAGCTGTCCCTTCATCCAACAAAGATGCGTTAGCTACATCCATTCCTGTGATATCACACACCATAGTCTGGTAATTTAGCAGGCTTTCCAACCTGCCCTGGGATACCTCAGGTTGGTAAGGAGTATACTGGGTAACCCTGCAAGACAAAAATGCTGAGTTTGGTTCTAAAAAGGCAAGTGTGTAACAGTTCAGTTTTATAGTAGTATAATTCTATGTCATAGGAAAAATAAATAGTAAAGTGTAATTCACTAACACGAATGTTTGTTAGAAAAAAGAGCTTTTTTTTTTCATTGTTCTATTCTGTTTTGTTCTGTTGCTAAACTGTAATTTTTAGACAATTGTAATTTTTTTACTGTCCTGGAAGCCTGAGCATATTTTATCTTCTGGTGTTGACTTGGCTTTTTACATAAGAAGAATTCCATTTCTCCATTTTGAAAAGAGATTATTTTTCAAACAGAGGTGTGAGGACATCATGGAGAAGGGATAGGTTAACCAGATACTCATCGTGGAAGAACTGAATCAAGTCACAATATCCAAACAAGAATGCTTTATTCAATCTATCCATATGCCATGATCTTTCAATACTGTTTCTGGAGCCTTTTACTTGCCAAGTCTCCTCCACTGTTCTGTGAGGAAAGGCAATTGGAATTTTATGGAATCAAGCTCAGAAATACGCAACTTCTTGTGAAATGACAGTTTTTGTATATGTTAGTGGAGGGAAGTGAGACTAACGTAAATTTTATCTGTTGTCATTTGGCAAACAAAAAAGTAGTGGCAACACAAGCAACTCCTTTGAAAACAAAAGAATCTAAGGGAAATGCTCCATTATAGCAGTCCAGAAAACAAAGCAGCATGAGTCCAGGGATGAAAGGCAAGAACAGAGGTCAAACTCTCCTCTCACTGCTGGAAATTTGGGCACTGGATTCCACAGCGGTTCAGAAGAGACTATAAAATCAGATTGAATTTAGAGTAGCAGCCACAAACAAGTGGGAAGTAGGAATACTTGTGGCCTGTGTTTTCTAGAAATGGGAGAAAACAGCAGTTTTTTTCCTTAGAAGGCTGGTAGCAAATCTATAGACTTTTGAAAAATGCTTAGGAGTGAAAGCATAAGATTTAAAGGAAGACTGAAGAATACCAAGACAACAGCCTTTAGAATTTTCAGGGTTCCTTACTTCCTCCTAAGAAAACCACAATCAGAGTATTGCATAGTATTTAACCACCTCCATCCAAATTGCATACACCAATGCAAGGAGGGAGCTGTTTTAAATTTCAGCATAGGTTAGAAAATAATTGCTTTTATTTAGGAGTTACATCCTGTATACTTCCTTACAGCAAACAAATACTCTTATATTAGTTCATTGTAAATGGGAGCTATGAATAGAAGTCACAAAATCAATTACATTTTACAGAAAAAAAAGCATCTTCTAAAGTCAAAAGTATTTTTTCTTTCTAGTTTCAACACAAACAACACAGTTTCTACACAGGAGGATAAACATCATTAGCAAATATATAAAAGCCCTATTTAAAAAAAAAAGGTTTGGGATATATTTGTCTATGCTCACTCATAAGACAAACTTCAAATGTGTATTTGTACACATATATTTAACAAGAAAATGTGGTACATTACCATCCTGCGTTCTCCAACAAATTCCGTGCAATGGGCTGAGGCACTGAGCAGTTGTAATAACCCATGCCTATATAAGATCGCCATATCTTGTTCTTGCTTGCAATATTGTATAGAGTTTCAAGGATTTCATTTTCACCTGATTGAAAAGAAATTATGTCAGAATGGTATAGCTACACATAATGCTAACAGTTTTTAGCTGAAACATCTTTCACCCCAGTGTAAAAAATGCAACACTGGTGATGCAAGCATGAACAGTAGCAAACCAAAAATAGCCAAGATAAAAAAATAAGGTGGTAAGTATTCTGGGAAAGTTTAAATTCTGCCAAAATTATGGAACATGCAAGAACTGAATAAGAACAGAATTTCAACCAATGTGGAAAGAATAGTGAGAGAAACAGCTGTAGGAGAAAGGCTTATGGAGTCCTTCTTGTGCCAACACAATGTACAATTGACCTGGAAAAGACTCATCTTGACATGCATTAAAATGTACCTCAGAAGGCACTTTTTATTATTAGCTAAACCTTGCAGAATTAACACTGGATGGGGCCATAGCCATCTCGAGCCATGATTTAGTGTTTCTAACAGAGTCATATTTGCACAAACTGGGCTCACACCAATCATCCAGGAGTAATTTCTTTGTATTAAAGAACTTTATTTACTCCATTTCCCCTAAATAGCTGATAAAACCTAACAGTGCTTTTAATTCAATTTTAGTATGCTTCAAAAGTTTCTTGAACAAAAAAAAGTGGTTAAATAGAGTATTTCTAGCTTAAGGCATTCCATATGAGATTAACTTTTAACTGAGCCTGCCAATCTAGTTTGAAGAGACTACAACAGAATGATTTTTAAGTGTTCAGAAGGAAAGCATTTGCACTTCATCCTTCCATCAGCCATAGTGTACTCTTTGGTCTTGCTTCTACGTATTTCTCAGCATCCTGAAGGCTGTTCAAAAATCACACTGAGTCAACCAATTCCTAGCAGTCAACAAATAATGCTACCCAACATCTGCCAAACAGTAATATCTACAAAATATATTAGTAGCTGAGGATGCAGAAGGATGGTCAGTAGACCTTCTTAAGATCACGCGGAGAGACGGGTCTGCCCAGCCTAACAGATCTGGGTAGAATTGTACACCAGTGACCCCAGGTAAGGGGAGCAAACCTTTCTTCTTCCTCCCCACACTCTGATCTGAGTCTGCGTATTAGAGCAGTTACACCAAGTTCTGTTCATTCTGCACATCAACTGAGAAAGCAGACTTTGCAATGTAAGGCTACAAACCATGAAAATTAGAAGAGCTTGGGCCCTGGGTGTCTCAAAACCTATTTTCTCTCTGTAAGTTACACTAGCAAGTGGTATCAAGTTAAAACAGTTAATTCTCTGGAATGTGATGGCAAATGATTATCTAGGTTTTGAATTAATTTCTAGTGCAGTCACTAACAAGGCTATTAGAACGTTAGCTCTGATTTAAAAACTTATTTTACTCGAATTGCTACTATTGCATTCCATCTATGAAGATTAATTTCTTCAAAAGTCTTGTGGGTTTCAATTAATTTCTTCCACAGTCATGTTACACCTTTCACAGTTGCTTTTTTTTTTTAACTGATGTTCAGTTTTCCTTTCAAAGCTCATGTCTGCCTTTTTCTCAGTGTTACCATTAGACCTAATGTATAAAGACTGATTTGTTAATTTCAGTAAACTGAAGTTTTTTTTCCTGGGGACTCAAGAGTTATATGCTTGTTAGGTTTGAACTCAGCAATGTCCAAAGGCAAAATTTCTAAAGTGTAGTGGAAAACTCCACTCCCTCATATCCTTCCCACACAGTTCATACCAGACAGATGCACTGTTTGTTTGTTTAAGTGAGAGCTTTACACTGTAGAGACCTTCCTCTACCATTTTCAAACCAAAAGTTTGATGAAAGACAGTTTGGTTGCAGTTTTAGAGGGACACTTGTACTCTTGCATAACTCAAACATCAATGATTTCTTGAAAGTGGTAATGGATTTCCTTGCTTTAACTCCAAATGTGATTGAATGCAGAAGTTGGCTATCATTAACTTGCTCAGAAGCTCACTGTCACATACAAAAATGCACTCAGTGTGATTTCCACAGTAAACACACACCACAAATTCTGTACAATATGCCAGGTGGCATTTCCTTTGTTCATGCAACTGGGTGTTTCTTCTAGCGTCATTTCTCAGCAACTGTAGGGAACAACTACTACCTGCAGATATTGAGCTTGTGCTGGAGACCTCTGAAACAAACCTGCTTCCAAACTCATTGAAGGTACAAAGCCAAAAGCCTTGTGAGACTGCAAGCAGCTTAGGTAGTAATTACACTTAAGAATAGAATGACATCCCTCCTAGAGTATCTGCACTAAAGATTCTAACACTGAATATACTTTGAATTATTACATTTTAATGAGCTACCTGTGAAGACACTTATACAACTACTTTTAATCAGGGTGATGAAATGCTGGAGGGCACTCCTTCCACTCCTGCTTCACCTCACTTACCCTGCTCCTTTGGTCCCTATGAAGGCAGTGGCAGCAGTACAGCTCAAATATTTACCTCTCACATTTGGTATAACTCTTTAAAGAGACTTGAGATGAAGATTTCTTCCCCTATGCCTTACACTGCCTTGAAGTACTTCATCACAGCATGTCTTTAAGAAGTTCTTAAGTACTGCACTCCTGAGTAGGGGAAGTCAATAGTCCCAAATCCATCTATACAGACTGGCTTACCTATGACCTGAGGTAAGTCCATGTAGATTTCATTAATTCAGTATTTGCTTTATGCTGATAGGGTTCTGAATTCAAATAAAACTGATGTAGGCAAAGGTGAGAGAAATTAACACAAATGCTGAAGACCAAAGACCAGAGAGCAAGGCAATGGAACCATTCTTATCAGTATGCTCTGCACTGACAAGAGGGGATGGAGCAGATGCAGCCAGGCTCTTTGCAGCAGTGTGCACAGCAGGAACGGGAGAGGCTCAGGCTGGAAATTAGGAGAGCTGGGCCCATGAGGGGAGCCCAACAATGGAGCTGGGTCTCCACCCCTGGGGGTTTTCTGTTCCGTGAAGCCCTGAACAGCCTGGTCTGAGCCCACAGCTGAGCCTGCTCTGGGCAGGGGCTGAGGCTGGAGGCCGACCCAGGCCCCCACCAGCCTGAACAGGACCCTGTGTCTCTGCCAGAAGCCTTATTTTCCATCCATCAAGCCTAGGTTTCATCCATGTATGCCTATAAAGTTATTTATGAAAGGTGTTTTACTCTTCACTGATCACTTCGTAAATAACTAATGCTAATATAAAGGCAGATGAATGTAAATTACAAGAGTGATCTTATGTATGTTTAAAAATCAATTTTCAATTTCTAAATGAAATTGCTAAGTTTCCATTTTGGTCTACAAGAGTGTCACCACATCCAGAAAATTACAGACTTTTTCTGCTATATAAAATATGTAACCTAGAGCATAAATAGTGGAAATGGTGTATTATTCTAAAAAATTTCTTCATTCTTTAAAATTAAAACATATGAAGACTAGGATTTCTGCAAATTTCAATATATAGGGCTCAAAAACTACAGCTTGGGACATTCTGGGTTGTTACTGATTTTTTTTTTTTTCTTTTTCCCCAGCAATGGGTGAAATTAAGAAGCAAAATGTAAAATGGTGAGATAAAACAGAAAGAAAAAAAATTACTATACTTGAAAAAGGATTGGACTCTGGCCATTACACTCAGCTGTTTGTTTCCAGTTTTCTATGACAAAATGGTTGAGATGCCCTTATCGTAAATGCTTTTTATTGAGTGTACAATAAAAATTCTTTAAGAACCTTGTTCAGCAAAAAATAAAACTGCCAGCTAAGTCACTGCAGTCAAACTTTATTACCCTCATTAACTCATTAGAAATTATGACCAAAGACAGTACTCGGAATACAGTATTGATCGTGCAATACTGCTATCTTATAACTGGAGAAAATTCACTGAGGGTCCCAGCAGTAGTTCTGTGAGAACACTTCCAGATTGCTATCTCTACAGGTAGCAAAGGTAAAATATATAACAAAAATAGCAGAAGGGAGTGAATTATCAGATCCTAAAATGATAATACTTATTTCTGCATAGTTTTTGTGGTTAGCACAGTAGAATTACCTCGAACTTTTGAGATATCTGCAAAATAATAATATGGTTCCAGAGAGAGAGAGAGAGAGGGAAAAATACAAGAAGGAGCAGTTCAAGTTATATTATTTAAACTTTACAACACAAAAGGCAGTTGACTATTTGTCTAATATTATTGTATTCACTGTATGTCATATCTTAAAAAAAAAAGTCTAACTTGTGAGATCAAGGAAGCAAAATCTTCAGAACAGCTGATATAAGGGGACTAATTTATTTCTCTTGCTTTTAATTCAATCTTTGTTAAAAAAAGAAAATCAATCAAATTATATGGAAGCAAACCAGTTCCAAGGCACTGTCAGACTCATAATAATGCTGTAGGACAGCACAAGGAAACTGCCTATTTCAGGTGCTGTGCCCACCAGCAACTACAAGATATGGGCAGAAAGCCAATAGCATTTGTTGCCCTGCCTCTTCCTCCTCCTTTCACTCAGTCCACCTGCATTTGCCCAGGGTCTGGGCAGCAGAACCAACCTGAGGGTGCCACAAGGAGCAGCCAGCACGCATGGGCTGAGCCAACAAGATGCCTACCTTTCTCAGAGGTACCTTTCTCTGTTCTACCCCCAGAGCCTGCTGGTGCCATGAGGAGCAAAGTGTGAGGAACAAGGAGCCAGTAGTGGTAATGCAGATTGCTGCACTGCCCGTGGCAACACTGCAGGGTAACAATTACCCCTGCTACAGGCATCCAAAGCATACAGTGTGGACTCCAGCAGCAAGGACTCAAAAATGACTAATAGAAGTCTGACTGACATTAGCAGATGATTATAAACTCACACAGAATTAATTTTTAACTGGCTTTTAAGTAAAAAATCCTTGTTAAAACAGATTCAACTACATAAAGAGCATTTAAATTTAAAGATAACAAATAGTCTCTATCACAATATGACGGCTTCTGGGCAGTATTGCTTCTACTAACATTTAGACTGGAGACCTAATTGTATTCTTACAAAAATTTTAGAAACTAATGTTTATATATTCTAAAATTTGAGAATGTAACTGAGAATATTCTGGGGAAAATATGACGTCAGAGTCAGTAGATGCATTTTTTAATTTAAACTTTTTAAAAATTCAAATCCTGAATTTAAAACCAGAAATACATAACATATGCACAAAGCCTACCCATTACATAAAGATGGACAGACAGTGGCAGCATGGCAGGGATAACTACAGCTGATACAGACAGTAGGTTTTTAGGGATAAAATAAAGAGCATTACTCATAGAAGATAATCTTTTATTTCAAATGGGTCAATCACTACATATGAGCTACGGCACCCTCAATATCTAAAGAAAAGCTTACTGTAACACTGGGAAAAAAGCTCTGTAATACCAGCTGATCACAGTTAAGTATCAAACAGATGTCCAACCTTGTTGTAAATATTGACTGAACACAAGTTACCTGCCAAAATTACATTTTTTCCTCAACTATATCTCCAGAAAAATCTAACTGTAAAAAAGTTCCTCTTCCAGAATTAACTTCAGGTACAGGACTGCAATTTACTGTTAGTGGAAATCAGACACACTGCTGTTTCACCTTTACCGGCTTTCAGAGGCAGGTTTAGGTGGTTTTACAACACTGTTAATGGGCTCATGGCAGCAGACATTTTTAAAATGTCTCTTTTTTGGTCAGAAAATGGACATAGATGGTTCTGTCACATTACATATCAAAGGAAGCATTTTCTTTCAGAAACCTCTTAGCATGACCTACCTTCCTTCTCTCCTTCATCACTTACCATGTGAGTACAAGAAAAAAAATCTGCCAATACATGAATAATTAATGAACTAATTAAGGAACTAAACCAGCAAAGCTTTAGCACTTACCAGAATAGCTACTTCTTCCATATATAAGCAAAACAAATCACAGAATCACAGAATTATTTAAATTAGAAAAGACCTCCAAGACCACAAGTCCAACCTTTGACAGATCATCACCTTGTCAACTAGACCATATCAGAAAGTGCCACATTCAGTTATTTCTTGAACAATTTCAGGGATGGTGACTTCACCTGGCACAACTTGAGGCCACTTCCTCTCATCCTGTCGCTAGTTACCCAGGAGAAGAGACTGGCCCCCACCTGGCTACAACCTCCTTTCAGGTAGGTGAAGAGGTCTCCTTTGAACCTCCTTTTCTTCAGGCTAAACAATGCCAGCTCCCCTAGCTGCTCCTCCTAAGACTTGTGCCCTAGACCCTTCACCAGCTTTGTTGTCCTCTGGACATGCTCCAGCACCAAAATGTCCTTGGAATGAGAGGTCCAGAACCAGACACAGGATTTGAGTGCTGAGTACAGGGGGCAATCCCTTCCCTAGTCCTGCTGGCCACATTATTGCTGACACGGGCCAGGATGCCACTGGCCTTCTTGCCCACCTGGGCACTGCTGGCTCATGTTCAGCTACTCTCAAACAGTGCCCTCAGGTCTCTTCCCACCAGGGAGCTCTCCAGCCACTCTGTCCCCAGTCTGTAGCACGGCCTGGGATTGCTGTGATGCAAGGGCAGCAGCCGGCATTTCACCTTGCTGAACCTCACACCACTGGCCTTAGCCCATGGATCTAGCCTGATCAGCTCCCTCTGTGGAGCCTTCTACCCCCAGGAAATGTCCAGTTAAGGTTAGAGGCTTTCTCTCTCAGTATATTATGTCCTTCAGGAAAGTACTGAAGCTTGCTTCTTCCACTGAAGAGTTGCTCTGTGTTAAAATATCTAGGAAAAACAACACAGGTCCCAAAAAAATCGTGTTTCTACTGTAATCAGAGGTTTTATTCATCTTCAGCGGAATATGCAATGCCATCTAAAAGAACTCTAACACAAGCTGCATCCACAGGAGGTTTTTTCTTGTTTGTTTGGTTGGTTTTTACTGCTATTGCATACATCCAGTCGACTGATTTTCAATCTTTTAGACAACTTTTTATGTTATATTATCAATGGAAGGATCTGTAATACAATCTTTCCTATTGACACACCTGATCAAAATTTGAAGATATACATATACATCAAACATACACATCAAATGTATGCACCTGAGAAGAGGTCTGAAGGTATAAAAGTTTTCCAAAAACCCAAAGCGTAATTGCAGAGACCTATGATACCCACTCAGATGTGCTTTTCACGGTGTGTGTATGGTTTTCTTGGACTTCACATTTCATTCTATCTGTAAGCACTGACTTCAATGAGATGTCAGTGTAAGCTCAGCTGTCTTTGTCAGTACAAAGGAGTAGCTCTGGCAGAGCTGATTTGTTCAGCTGCTCAATTTATACAGAGCAGAGGACATGTATATGTACACCACTAGGAACTGCTGTATTATAAATTTTATAAATGCTGAAGGTAATTGAGTGACACATTTTTCATTGTCTTGTCCTGTTCTCTATTTTATGTGTGAATTTGGGGGATAGCGGGAGCAAAATTGACACAAATAAAAAGAGGTGTTTAAACCAGAATACAGTTTTCATGACACTTTCTCAATTTTGCTATTTCCCTTTAATACAAAGTATATGATAGAGAAATAATGATGCAACATGCTCATATAGGAAACCCCAACCTGGTGATGGGGCAGTGTTCTCTCTAATGGTAGATTAACCAGGAAGCAAGTTTCACACAGACTACAGTGTCCTGGTACAAGACGCTCAATGTGACATTGCACAACTTTAAGCTGAGGTTTTTAACTTTTCTTTCGCAAGCTCTGGACTTTTCTGCTACCAATGCAGTGGAAAACCAGGGATAAACAACTGCACATTAAATTACAAAAGACAATTCAGCACACGGGCTGCAGAATGAAAAAGCAGTAGTGTGCTGAAAAAAGTTTTCTGTACCTCACGCAAGCATCTCTTTTGAAAATTCTCTGTTGCATGCTGTGCAATGTGAGACTCAGCATCACGGTCACATTCTTTCAAAGCTTACTCTAAGGGGACAAGAACAGCATAGCAAGTGGAGCAAAATGCCAGTGAACTAAATACACTGTTATTTAATGAGGTCCTGTTCCACAGTGAGAACTTGCATACAACACAACAGCAACTAATGCACAGCTACGTACAAGGCATCCACTTCAAAACTGTTACACAAATCACAGAGCACTACATTGGGATTTTGACTTAGGTTGACATCCCTGACTTAGTTTTCAGTAGTGTATAACTATCTTAATGCCCAAATGTACTGTATCACTTTTATGTGTATCTTGGTGATGTACAATTTCATGAGAGTATCATATTAATTAATACTAAAAAAAATTTTAAAATACCAGAAAAAAGGTTTTTAAGACATAATTATTAGTGACTAACTGCATTTAACCCCTCCTACAGACTAAAAAATATAATCTAAAAAGTTCTTTTCTTTGAGGGCCATTGAAAATCACTTGTCAGTCAGGGAGTACCTTGAATAAAATACATTAATCATAGGAAAACATGCCAAGCAACAATTTCAGCAGTTACAAAGACAGAAGAAAGGGATTAAATTCCACTTCTAAAATAAAATGCCACTGTACTAATAAAATATTTTATAAGTAGAAACTTTCAGTCCCTGTTGAATGCTTTCTGGCTATAATCTGTCTTTTCAGGGTCTACTGTTCCTGGCTGTTCATTGTGGCACTGCCTCTCGCGTGTGATGTCATCTCTGAGTAACCAGATTGAACTGGCCGGGAACCTCACCGGAGCTGCAGGCCTGAAGTTTACACTCAAATTACAGCACACGGATGAGTAATGAGAAAATGCCAGCGAGAGGGATCAAGTTTTCTACAAATCATCTAAAGTATCTTCACACAAAAATGAAGTTAACTGACTTGCCTGTCTGAATAGTCACTGAGCTTTGTTAGTTTAAGTGGAATTGTTTAGCAAGGGGGATTTTTAAGCATTTCTTTCACTCACGGGATTTCCAGGATGATGTTCACAGATCTCACTCAAGATTGCAGTTATGCAGGTAGAAATTCTGTGCTGTGCTTGCTAACTTTTAAAAGCGTTAATATCTAAACCCTCATCAAATCACATCAAGTTTTCTACAGCAATTTGCTGAATTATTGTCGTGTTACAATCGCTGGATCAAATGCTTTGTATTCCTGCGGTTTACCCATAACCCTCAATGAGAGAGATGCAAAATGCTGGCCACTAGTGTGCTGTGCATCCATAATACAGAGACAGAATTTTTAACATTATTAAAATATGCAGGTTATTAGTGGGAGGAGGGGGGGGGGGGAATAACAAAGAAACCCTGCAGACACACAAGAACAAACAAAAGACAGTAGCCCGTTTGAAGCTACAGTCCACACTAAGGGGACGATTTTTTGTCACACTTTTCCCTCTGTGTCAGGCTCCTGGGACAAAGTGGAGTCACTGTACCACCTGAGCTCCAAAATGGGTTTTCGGGCAATCTCTGCCTCCTACACGCGTTTTCCCACTGATTTCCACCAGGAGAGCAATAAATGCAGCTGCCGAGCTGGTCGGCGAAAGCTGAAGTGTTGGTGATGGTGCTGCTACGCTTACTTAAGACTCTTGGTGCAGTTTAGTTCGGCGGGAAGGTCTGCTGCCTACATGTTTCAGCGGGGAACCCGGGGGAACCGCGGCCGTGCGGGGGGCTCCGGGAGCACCCCGGGCCGTGCGCTCACTTACAGACGTGGTCGTCCATCCTCAGCGGCCTCCGCAGGCGGATGCTGGCCGGGATGGTTTTGTCCATCAGCTCCTCGACGCTCTGCAGAGAGGGGACCGCCCGCCGTGGTTAGCCCGCTGCGGGCCAGCACCGCCCGCGCCGGGGCCGCCCCGCACCGCCCCGCACGGCGCCTACCTGCACCCCGACGGTCCGCAGCATCTCCCGCTTCTCCTGCTCCCGCGGCCCGATGTGCCGCCGCGAGAAGTCATCGTGCCGCGGCAGGAGCTGCTCGATGCACCGCGCCGCCTCCCCGCCGCCCCAGCGCCGCTGCCCCGCGGCCGCCCGCAGGTGCCGCGGCGCCCCAAGCACCGCCAGCCGCCCCCAGAAGCGCCCGCAGCTCTGC
>JAWWMO010000096.1:43096329-43111906 GCA_035047845.1 Dendrocincla fuliginosa | reverse complement strand
AGTTTGTTGTTTTTTTTTTTTTTTTTTTTTTTTTCTGAGCTCTGGCGAATAGTGTGTGCTGTCATCTGTCCTGCCTCACCCACACACCTCTTTCCTCACTCAGCTCTCTCCATTCTAACTTCCAGTTCCTGGTCGTTTCTTCTAACTCCCCTCTCTGTTTCTTCCCCTCACACAGGCCTTTCCACCTTCTCTCTCTTCCTCCATCCAGATCTCCTTTTCAGCTGGGTACCCCTCCTTCTGGCTTTTGTAGGTCTGTGGTGCAGCTGCTCGCTTCTCTGCCTGCTGCACCCTTTCGTCCCCTCCAGTCCTGTGTTCTGTCCAGGTAGCTTTGTCCTCCTTGGCTGTGCTGTTGTTTGTAGCAGTGTCTGAGAGTATGCAGCCATTTCATTTAGTTTAAATGTGGAGGAACAGCTCTATGCCGCACGTGTAGGATTGCCAACAAGTAGAATATGTGTTTATTGGTAATAAACCAAAAAAACCAGTAGAAAATAGTTACATTAAAAGGGCAAGGTATTTAAAGAAAAATAGTCAATACAAGTAGTGGAAATTAACTTTTTGTAGATTATTTCCTCCTCAGTCTTTTAAAGGGAATGGAATTCTAATCAGAATCTCTAAGTGGGATTCCACCAGAATGATGTAGCTATATCATTTTACCTGAAGTATTTGCAGTGATTTCATAGAACTGTTTTTATAATAGGCTGTGATCAGCTTTTCTTTTTTCCTTTGTGAAAGTTGTCACAATCCTAGTGGTCCCTAAACTTCTACAAGGGTTTATTTACTTATTTTATTTTTTATTTACTCCCTTTCTCCCCTCCCCACCATTTAAAGATCGTTTCCATTGGAACTATGCTGAGACCTTTTCAGGAAGACTTAAGTAGTGTACTCCCTTTGTAGCCAGTTACAGTAGTGTTGAGAGCTGTGTACCTTGTAGGAGTTGGTTTCAAACAATCTTTGTGTATTCCCAGTGCACAACTTGCTGTGACTAATTATACTTTCTGTGACAATTTATCCCCTCTAGTAGTTTCAGGAGTGAAAGACTAAATTTGAGACTTGAGTCAGCTATTTTTGCTTTCTCTACAAAACAAGTTTAGTTGGTGCTTCAAGTTCAGAAAAAAAAAATAGTGGCTCTTTTCTTTACTTTTGTTATGATTCCTTTGAAAAGCATAGGTCAAAATAGCAATTGAGCTGAGAGGTGAATCAAACTAGACTTTGCTGACATGTTACTCAAAACAAGCCAGCAAAATTGAAAACCCAGAAATTAACTGTATATGCAAAAAATGGCCCATTCTACCTACATGTAGTGCTCAGATGACCATTTCCAGAGCTGATAGCAAAAGTACATGCTAAATAATTGTATTTCATATTCATTTTCGTGACAGAAAATCTTAGTGCAAAACTTTGTAGGAGAGGAAAGTGATTTTTAGAAATTTCAAGGAGAATTGTTTTTATTCGCTTGCATGTCTTTGTAGATTTCACTCACTGACTTTATTACACTCATTTTTTTGACCTTAACATATGCATCTTTCCTGAGGTGTCCAGGCAGTCTGGGTAGGATTAGTTGTTGAACTATGGCAGACAAGGGAACGCTGAATTTTGAGTTGTCATCACAGATTTAATTTTCTTCTTTCATGTTGATTCTGTGTGATTTCTGCGGCCCCTGCGCTCAGGCCAGGTGAAGTTCTGTGGTGCCACTGCTGCTTCTGTGCTGCCTCCTTAGCTGTGGTGCAGCCTGGCTGCAATCCACCCAATACCTGCCTATTTCGTGCTTCATTGGGGTTCTTCCTAGGATTTACAGCTACTCCATTTGTTACAACTTGCTCCACATACACCATTCTTTTAAAACCTCATCTGTCATTTGTTCTTGTGCCTTTATACTCTCCTGCTCTCATGTGCACTGCATGCAGAATAGTATATTACTGCCACTACTTAGCTCAATGTTCTGTCCAGAAGACAGGGTTGAGTGTTAAATAAGGAAGTGAAAATCACATAAATGTATATTGAGACCTAGAAAATGAGACATTCTTATGGTTTATAGTGGAAGACAAACAGATATCCTAAAACATAAGTCAATGAGACTTCAAATATATTTTTGAGAAAGGGTGTCTATTAGTTAAAAGCACCTTTAGTGTACCTAAAAATATGGGTAAGTGGTTTCCTTTAGTTTGTTGAGTTACTATATGAATAACAGACATTGATTGATCTTATTAAGAATTAAGACACCTGAGAGGAAAAGCTTTTATCTGCACACAGTGATATTTTAAATGTAATTTCACTGTCCTGGCTTCTATTAAGTTTTTATCTGAATTATATTAGAAATTCAGGACATGCCTATAGTGTCCATATGGTGACATCAAATGCATCACATATGTTAGTCACTGTAAGCAGGGGAAGATGTAGATACACAGGCTATCTGTAAGGTGGCATCAGAGGTAGGGAAATTTTGAGTATTTGCCCTATACAAATCCTAATTACAGCTCTGATTTTAAAAAAAGGCTTATTATTTACCTAAATTTAAAAGCAGAGAATGGATTCCAATATTGGAGATACATAAAAATATGATTTTCTATATAAATTAAAAACTGCCTTCAAATTGTATGGGAAGGTAATTCATTTAGGCAGTATAATACCTTTGTATATAGCAAGTCCCTTTTTCTCTAAGCAGCTCTACTGATCAATTTAAAATTGTATTGGTGGACTCACCTTTTGACTAAAGTAGTCGTTAACAGAAATAATGGCTTAACTCAAAAAGGCTTAAAAATATTTGCTGGTCAAAAATAAGGATATGAATTACATAACCACTACTAAAATTAAGATGCAAATATGAAATATTTATTAAAATACACTGCAGGGTTTTGTGAAATTCCTGACTTTATTAAAAATGTCTTGTGGATTTATCTGACGTTTTCCATAGAAGCTATCACACAATTGTCTTCCATGAAGACAGAGCATTGTGACAGAAAATGAAAAGATGGTGATCATCTAGCCAAGCTTCATGAATTAAAATCCTATCATTTAAAGTATGAATATGTAAGTCCTTTGTCCTGGGGTAAAGTTATCATATATTTAAATGTCAGTAAAAATAATTAGTAAGTGTGCTAAATGGCCAGATAGATAAATGACCAGGAAATGATTAGTTTAATATTTTAGTTTTGGAGTCTTGTGTGATTTATTTTAAACCAAGGCACATAAGAATATATACAACTGTGTGATGTGAGATGCTCTTCAGCAGGGTATAGAAAGCAGGAGTTCCTAATGTTATGTGATTTCACTATACAGGCTGTTTGGTACTGTAAAACTACTATGCTTTAAAAATAAATTTATAACATTTTCTAGTGAAATGTTCACAGAACTTTTGAAATTTTCCTTTTGCTTATCAGTGTACTTCTTAAAAAGCAGCATTCCTGAGCATTGTTTTCTTCCTACTATAAATGATTATGAGTATATACATCATAGTCATGATATTAATTTTATGCCAGATCTGATTATGAGAATCACAATAAAAATGAGTAAAAACTACTCTTACAGCATCTTTGGTTAGTAAATTTGGTACTCAGTACAAGAGATAATGATGATTCTTAGGTCTTGTGTAACAAGATTGTTGTCTTACATTTAAAAAGCCATAAAAAAAAAAGCTGGAACCCTTCCATGTCTGAGCAGGTAGGGGAATGGTACCTTTTTGGCAGTTCTGCAGAACAGATTTTGAAGTATACGAGAGTAACAGTGGATAGACTGTGTGGAATAAAAAGTCGCAGTGTTGTTTTTCAGTAGTGGGTCTCAGGGAAATATGGTATGACTTGCATGCTAGTGTTGTAATGTTGCATCAGCTTTTCACTGGAACAGTTTAAAAGCACTTTTGTGATTTTCCTGCTTGTGATTAAACTGCAGCTTCCTGTATTCTGATACATGCTGTAGGTTTTGTTGGAAATTGCTTTATTAGTGATGCCTCTGTTCTAGGAATCAACAATACATAAAAATTCTTTTGCCATATGGGCTTTCCCTGGGAATAAACAAAACACTGGAGTTTAACAGTTTTTGTATACTGGGTAATTTTAGAGGTATGATATAAAAAGTCTTTTATTTTCTGACACTTTTTTTCTGACTTGTGTTTCATTGCTGGAGTTTTGTACTTATGTATCTATTAAGTTATATCTCTGATTCAAAAAGATTCATTCTATAGTATGAAAATAGTCAAAAAAGTGGTGTATCATAGTCACAGTAAATACAGTGTCTGTGCGTAAAGAGAAGTCTTTTCATACAGGGTAAATAGATTCTGAGATTTAAAACCGACCCAGTAAGTTAAGAGTGTTAGCAAACAAAGCCTGCTGTAGTTTGAGATAAAGGCCATAAATAATCTTTTTTCCCCCTAGCTTTCACTTGCAGTGTTTCATTATGGATGCCTTATACCTGTGTCATGAGTAAACCCCTGTGCTGTTCTCCTATATAAAATCAGCTCTTAATTACTCCACTGCATGATAGAGCTCATTATGAGATATGAGAACTGGCTGGATAAGAGGGGATTTCTTCAGCCTGTGTTGGGACTTATACCCACTGGAGACAAATTTATACTCTATGACTATGTTTGCTTTTAGAAAATTGGACAGTTGTAATCGTGATTGTAAATACAGTAGCTCAGCTGGGGTTTGCTTCTGAAAATCACTTCTAGGTCAGATGCTTAGTTCAGGCAGCCTTCTCTGTTTCTAAATACTGAGTTTTTAAAAGTTTGCAATTACATTTTCTGTAGCTGAAAAAAGGAAATGCTTTTTTCACTTTTTATTTACCTTTAAAAAAAGCACTTGAAACACTCTGTAATTTTCAATCTATTTGAATTATGGCTCCATTATTTTGCTAGTTTGATTCCCACTCACAACCTTCTTGCACTTTGAACTTTCTACAGTTCAGCACTTCCTGAACAAATGTGCACTAAAATGTTTCTCTTTTCAAGAGTAGAATCACAGAAAGGAGAGTATTAGAAATTAGCTTTAATGTTTTCATAGTGGACCTTGAAACTCCATGTTGTTTGTTTTTGTTTGTAAGTCTCCAGATATTTTTCTCTTCCCTCTCATGGGTTTAGGCTATTTAAATACAGATATTTTCCAGAACAGGTCTGGACAGAAAGGCCTTGAGATTTCAGCAGGATTACTTGTACTTTACTGAGTTATCAGCTGTCCTGCTTTACTGATACATGACCACAATTTGTACCTGATAGTGAAATCTCCTTTCCTGCAATACAGAAGTCCTCAAAGCTGTCTCCTTGTTCTTATGCAACAGCATGTGAAAGGCTGAGAGATGAAGTTAAAACTTGCAACTTTGACTTCAAACACATGTCACGTCAAGAGGAGAATGATGTGCACTTCATGGATCTTAACTGTTTACAAACATGCAAGAGATCCTCATTATATTGGAGGGAATTGCATTGGGAAGGCATCCCACCACAGCCACTGTGAAGATGATGAGTAACTATCCACCTATAGGTGCTTGACTTTCTTGCCCTTACTCCATCGGCACTCCCTGTGCTACTTTTTTTTGAGTTTGAAGGTTGTAGGAGCCCTTTCTAACATTCCAGATAACTTCAGTGTTTCCTGGATGTCACAGCGCCATGGGCAATTCTTCTCAGTTCCAGAGTTCATATTTATTTTGTTCTCCCAAAAGGGGAACGAGTTACATGTGGTACAGAATTCTTCCATTAAAACTTTTGACAATGGTCCTCTTGTGGCAGGTCCTTTCAAGTAGGCATTATGCTCAATTCTTTATTTCAAGATATTAACATAATATATATAGGGAGGAAGAAAATTTCTTCTCTGATTTTTTTTTTAATTTTTTAAATTCAGACCATCAGATATTAAAGCTTTTTGTTAACTACAGATTTTTGTCTTTTGTTTATGGATTTTGTTATCACATTAACCTGAGATATAATGATGTGACTGTGTTTGGAATTTTCATCTACATCTATAAAGCTTGTTGCCTCAGTAGAAATTAGACTTGTATAAATTAACTTTAATCTTAAAGACTTCGTTATTTTTCTTTGAGGATTAAGTGTGTTTACATCTTTTGTAGTTCAGCACTACAAAGCATCATAGCAGTGTTAAGGTCAGCACTACAGAATAAAACCTTATCTAGGGTTTTGGGTTTTTTTGAGCTTTTCTAGTTAAAAGTGTGTAATAGTTTCTTAAATTCTAGTCTGTTTCTACATACTGTGAAACAATATTTAACCATTTTTGAATGTGGTAGTGCAGTTTAAAAGAGTAGTAGGCTTTCAGGGCTAGTTCTAGTTCCAGTGTTGTTTGTGGATAATAAAGTGGTTTGTTTTCTATTGACTGTGATTTTGTTGTCGTTGTCAGATAACCTTTGAAGTGGCTGATGGGCAATCATAGTCTTGCCTTATTTTAATGTTGCCATTCTAAAATGTAGCTGTGACCTTTAAAGTATCTTCAGGTATTCCTAAACAATGCACTTTTAATTACTAAAAGATTTGTTGAAGAAAGTTATTAAAGCAAATACAATTTCACATTTATTATCTAAAGAGGAATTCACTTCCATGAGACAATAATTAATGACAGAAATATGACTATTTACACAGACTGCATGAAGTAGAGGTTTTTTTGTAGCTTTGTATTTAAATGGGAAGGATATGGTGATTTTTTTTGTTTGTTTTGCGGGTTTTTTTTTTGTTAGTTCTGTGCATCAGTTAATTGAATAAAGTACTGATTTTGCTGTCTTGATGTTGTCCTTTGAAAACAATGTTCACATAGAATTTGTGACCATGGATCTTGGGGAAGCAGTCTTTGTTGATTCATGTCTCTGTATGAACACAGTCTCGAGCTCAGATATACCAGTGCATCAAGACATTCACAAGAAGAATCAAGGCATTCAGCACCTTCTAGAGTTGCTGAAAATTTAGCAGGATCAAGCTCTAATTGCATTTTAATGTTCTTTCTCTAACAGTCATATATATATCACTGTTGGATGTTATAGTGCTGTGATCTGAAAATCAAATGGTTGTCTTTAAGCTTAGAGAAGCTGCTTTATAAGCTACTACAACTAAAGTACTTTGAAAGTAATTTGAGCTAGTTATTGAAGCTGAACTCCATCTTGGAAGGTGTTTACATTAATAGTGTGGACTTGCTCACACAGTTATTTGGAAACTGTAGTTAAAATGGCAGATATTTTAAAATAAAATCATTAAATATGAATAGTTTTGAACTAATAGTCTTGTGATTCATAACTAGGCTAGAAGTTCTGATTTTTTTGCCTCTAGTGAGCGAACATTACAGTCTCTAAATTTGTGCCAGATTCCATAGGCTTGAGTAACACTAGGGTTAGCTGATGTTTCAGCATTAGAGGTGTCCTTAAGCTGCTAGACTTCTTGGATCAATCCTGAAGATTGATTGAACTATGGAGAATGTAATGTATAGGTGACAGTGAAGCTTTTTAAGAGTTTGGAGTGATGCAACATCAAAACCTGCAGAAAAGGTAAGTTGTCTAACCTGTTTTAAATTTCCTTTCTCTGAACATTTCTGTACATAAACTTGTACCATCATAGAAACTATTCCCAAGCTTTCTTTGTTTTTCTTAGTTTTGAAAAGTGTTTTTAAATTATTCCTCCCTCCCAATTATATCAATTTTTAGATGAAAAAGTTGATAAAATTTGCTGATGTAAATCGATTTGTATATTTATTAAAGCATTAAAAAATATCAGTTTTATGTCTTATATGTTTAAAAAAAGTAAAGAGTATTGCTGCATGGAGCTGAAGAGATAACAGGTGCAGATTTTAGCACAAATGCTGTTTCTGCAAGTTCTCCTTTCCTTCTCCAGTTTGCCAACAGAAGTAGAATTTTAAGTGTACAGAGTTGGTTTTGATGATGTTAATCAACACATGCACTTGTTAACAAGAAGTTAATTCTGAATAGTGAGAAAATCCAGCATATATAGATCTGGTCAATACTTTTATTATTAGTTACACTAATACCTTCTTTTAATGTTGGTACAAGGCAAGATTGCCATATTTCCTTCCTCTCTGCTTTACTTTTCTAGTTTTGTTCAATGTGGGTCCTGATATGGCAAAAGCATATTGGAGGATTCTGCTTGTGAGAAATCTTCAGATTCTTTTCCTTTCCTTAAATCTCTCTTTCAAGTTAAATTTCTAATTTGTTTTAGGTTCTCCCTCTTCTTGTTTGTTTGTTTTAGGACTTACTGTTTTTACTGGTTAATACTGTAATATAATTGGACTGACTTTAGCCATCCCTGGTGTGTACAGCTGAGCTCATCACCATAGATTTGTATAATGTCAGCAGAAAGAAATAGGCCTTTGCAGTTTGTAGTTTTTTTAGCAGGAGTTTGAGTAAGATGTGAGTTGTATGCTAAACTCCACTGACTGTGTTGGAAAGTTTTCCACTTGCTGCGCACCTAGTTTGTGGTGACTGTACTCAACACAGAAGTTTACATTCTGTCTCAAGAGTGTTATTGCATGACTTGTGTGATTCTTTTGTGAAGTGCCACGGTATACTTGTGTCTAAAATGGTTCTGTTTTGGTGTTATGAAAGATGTACGAAAAATTAACTTGTTTGTCATCGACAAATGTTTTTGGCCTGTTTGTCACAGGTATATATATATAGATATAGATATATATATATGAGTATTTTTATGTTTTAGGACACATTTCAGAAAGAAAAAGATTTCAGTCTATTGTCTGTGTATTAAGGTGGGTTTTTTTGGTCATCTCATGCACTAATATAAACATTCCAGTTTATTTCTACTATTTTTGTTACCTCCAGTATCCTTGCTAAAGCCTCTTTTCAGGTGTTGCTCATTGTTATGTTCCTAACAGTACATCTCATCTCTGCGTGCTTTACAAAATGTGATTGGCTGTGTATTCAAGTTCTTTCTTCTGTACTCAGACTTTTATGGCCTTTAAGACTGTTGAACACTTGCTGAGAATCCAGCTTGGCTTTCATTGTTGTAGCAGGACCAAACAAATTGGTTTATGAAAATAATGTGTTATAGTACATTTTCTAACCTTTATTCTTGAGAGAGAGACTGGTGCACAGCAAATGCCAACATTGATTAAAAACTTTCTTTACTGTGTTTTAAGAAACCTACATATGTTCTTTTTTTCTACATAGTAGTTAGAGAGTGGATTCCCATCTGTTTCTGTTTGTCATGGCCAAATGTACAAAAATCTGTTTGTACGGATGGTACTTGTTCATCCGGACTAAAATGAGTGAAATACTCCATTTATGAATTTCAAGATAAAAACTGTATTATTTCTCACTATTGTTCTGGAGGATTATTGCAAGGTATGGATGGTAGGTGCTAAAAGGCTACCCACTTGTTACATACTTTTTATTAGCTATTAGGCAGAAATTATTAGTGAAATCTTTTTCTATCAACACTAAGTGGGTCTCTTTCTTTGGTGTTCTATCTTACAGCAGTGATGATTAGCACGAACAGTAACTGCATGTGCTTTATACTCTAGTTCAGGGAAGGGGGGAAAATGACTTTGGCACTTACTCTTTATTTATAATGTTTTGAAAGTACATGTGTGAAAGCTGCCTGGCACATAGTTGCTTAGGAGCATGGTGCCCTACCTAATGCATTCAGGAGTTTCCTCACAGATATGACTACAAAACTATTCCTGTTCTTTATGGAATATTCTGTTTACTAGGTTTTCTTTTTTTATTTATCTTACTATTTTGCCAGAAGCTTATTTCATATTATCCCTTTGGAGCCTTGTCTGTTTACTCTAAAATTTCCAGCCGGCGTTATCACTGGTTCAGCTGTAGAGCTGGCAGGAGCAGTGAGAGCTGCAGCATATGCAAGGTGCTGAAAGCTCTTGGCAGCTTTGATTTTTTGCTTTTTCTGAATCTGCTATGGGCAAAGTTTGTACAATGGAAATTTGCTTATGTCGTAGCTTACATCACTGTGTCTTCTGGATGCGTAGAGGCTGGTAATAATAAGAATATGAAAATTCTTTAATAAAATGTTGGTGCAAAACCAGCATGGGTTTTCTGCATAGCTGTTGGGAGCCCAGTGATAATCCTTTTGTGGCTTATGTCATGGTTGCCAAGGAAGATTCGATACGGCTTCTTTCATAGCTTTCAGCAATGCTCTTGTCAACAGTGCTTAATTGGATAAGGAGATAGTTGAAGAGTAAAGTGAGGGAGTGCCTCTCAAAAAAGGTGTGAGCTGGTTTTTGTTGAACAAGCTTTCTATTATGTTTAAGAAAAAGATGACAAAAAATTTTTTAAAAGCATTCTATAAAGTGGGAAGCTGTAAAAGCCCTGTGCTTTGCCTAATAAAAAGCCACCTCTTGGAGAGGAGAGCTTGTAGAATTATGACAAATCGAATGATCATCAGAAAACTACTGATTTTACAGAAACAAAAAGCAAATAAATCTTGATATTACAGCTTTTTAGGATGTATAAGTGATTGTAATTGTGGAAAATTACAGTAGGAACCACTCAGATTGACTCTCAAGCTTAACAAAAGTCAAGTCCATTTAAGATGTAGATATTTTACCAGTTTGAAGGAAGGAATCTGAATAACCAAAGAAGAGATACAATAAAATAAAAGGCCAAACCAATTCATAATGGAACAATTACAGTGTTAAAACAGATAGTGCAAATGACCAGGTTTCTCAGCAATATTAATTTAACTGTATCATAGGATATTTGATTTGTGTATTAGAACAGAAATTATTCAGGGTATATCCTTTTGCCTTGAGTCAGCTGTTGGATTTTCCTACTTTTTTTACTAATAAAACACAGATTTCTGCCTGGAACATTTTTTCTGCATTGAGTGTAATATCATGTAATAATATACATCATGTGAGCAAGTCAATGTGTTTTTGAAATAAACCCCAAAAAACCTGCTTTGCCTTTTGCAGGATAAGATGGTCAACTGTCAAGTGCAATCTTGGAAAGTTTTTCCAGTTTCTTGGGAGTTTTAAGATTTTGTATTTTACTAAGAATTTTAATACTACGTCCATCACAGTTACAAATAACTTTTTACACAAGTAAACCATTTCCTCCTGATATTATCAGGTATGAGGGAGAACAGTACAGTGCCTTTGTCCTTATATCATTTATTTTCCTGTTCTCAGCTTACCTCATTGTCATGAGGTGGCCTTGGCTAGGGACGAAGCTGCTTGCTTACTCACCAACTACTGTGGTGGGCAAAACAGACTCAAATTGTGGAAAAGTAATTTAATTTGTTGCCAGTTAAAATATATCTGAGTAGTGAGAAACAAACTTTAAACCACCACCTTTCTTCTCCCACTTCTGAGGCTCAATTTCACTTTTCAATCCTGACTCTTCCACTGTCCCTCTTCCCTGATGGTCACTATGGGGAAAAGGGTGTGTGCTCAGTGTACAGGTATTTTTGTGTGCCACTCCTTCCTTCTCCCACTTTTCTCCTGCTTCTTTCAGTGTGGGCTTTGCCCACAGATCACTGTTCTCCCAGTAGACTTCCAACTACTCTGGTGTGAACTCTCCACAGGCTGCAGAGAGTGAAAGCTTCTCTGTCATGGTGCACCTCCTTCCCTTTTCCCTCTCCCATTTCTCACTCTGTTTTTTGTTCCTTCCTCCTCTTACTAGCTGATGTTTTTTTCCATGTTTTAAGCATGCTTTTGCTGTGTGTGTTCTCTCTCAGCTGCAGGGCTCAGTCATGCCCTGTGGTGGTTCCACTGGAACTGGCTAGAACAGGCAATGTCCAGCACTGGGCAACCTCTGGCCTTTCCCCATAGAGGCTGCCCCTGCAGCTTCCCCCTGCTGTCACCATGGTGCCACAATGCAGTAAATTATACTATTTAGACCATTTTCAGTTTCTGATTTTCTTCTACTTTTAATCCTCAAGCAAGGGTTCATCATCTGGAATTGTTAATTGTTGTTTAGAAATTATATTTTCATGATAATGATTTATTTAGTAGTATATATCTGTTCCTCTAGTGCCTTAAAATCCCTGCATCTGTGATTTGGACTTTTGCTGTGTTATGCTGCTGCTGAGACTCAGATAAGCTTGAACCCTTGGAGAATTGACTGTTATTTGAATCACAGTGGCTTTGCTAATCTCCCTGCTATATTTCATTTTGGAATCTGTCTTTTCTCAAATGCTTCAGTCACATTTACAGTGAAAAATGTGATATTACATCTATGCTACTTTTGGCTTTGGTTTTTATTATGCTGGGGATTCAAGACACGCCTCTCTGTTCACAGGGACAAATGCAGTAAACTGCAATTCTGTGGATACCATAGCTGATTACTAAGGTACAGCATATTCTGTGGGAAAAACAGTGTCTCTTTATGGACCAACTTGTTCTGTAGTGAGGTTTGAGGTATAGAGTGCATTAAATTCCAGGAACAATGGTTTGTAGCACACATCAAACTGCAAAATTAAAGTTAATCATAGCCCTTTCTAAGACGTGTACTTATTTAAGTGGTAGTGTGGTTTTTTAATTTTAATATGGCTGAGAAATGAAAGTACTTGTTTTCTCCTAACTCTGAGTAGCTATGTGTGTGGATAGCTGTTTTTTCTTTTTAACCTGTACTTGTGCATTAACAGATATGTTAATATAAGGTGCTATCGTACCTTCTTTTTCCTGTGTAGACACACAGAAGTTTCTGGTTTATGAAAATAGTGTTTCAGGATTAATTGCAATTTTAGGCAACAACCTTTGTAAACTATTTCTAAGTGAGCTGTCTTCAGATTCAGTGGTGAGGGAAGGAACAGTAAATATATATATTATTTTTTCCTGTTGTATGCTTTGTAATGATTACTTTCTTCTCCAAGTCTGTTTGGTTTGGCTTTCAAAGTCCTTGGGCATTGAGGTCACTGTGCCACAGGAAAAATGTTAAAGCTAATTTTTCTTTATATTTTGCTGCTAAATGTTGTTTAAGGAAGTCTGATATTCTCATATTAAACATCTTTGACTGTACACAACAAATTCCCGGATTCAGATCCAATGCTTTTTTGAAAGATACTGTGAATTGCTAGTATGACAAGTCTGATTTAAGAGAGTTTTTTATTCTTGAGAAACTCATTCAGCAGACTTGGTGGATCTGGATAAATAAATATGTGATGTACAAAGATTATAATTAGAGAATAGGTCAGCTTTTTATTCTTTTCTCCACACACTCTTCCTGGGTCTTGTTCTTATTTGCACTTAAATCTATGGATCAGCTAATGAAAACAAGTGGCTCTTGGACTTTGTGTCATTCTCAGAGGGTTGCAGAATACATTTAAAACATCCCCATAGTTCCTGGTGTGCATTTGGAGCTGTGGTTAAAATTGTACTGATTTGCTTCAGTTATGCTGATAGAAGTCCTGTGCTTCAATATGCCCAGCCAGAGCAGGGATATAACCCTATCAGAAGTTGCACATAATGAATCAATAAATGTAATTTTGTATCTGAATGTGGTTGCTATTAATGGTAGCTCTTTTCTCCAGGCAGTCTGTTTTCTCTTAAAATATGTTAGCTTTTAAGTAGCAAGGGACTGCGTTGCTCTAATTAGTCATGAAGTCTAACAAGCAATAAGAAAGCTTAAATATATCAAGGGAAACTATTTTATCAAAAGAAAGCCTACTTAGAGTATATGACTAAAGATTTAATTTGAATCCAAAGTATCAGACTAAATAGTCATTAGAACTGTGAACAACTTATAATTGCACTAATATTGCATATAAAAAATTAAGGTATGACAAGTGTTCCATGTAGGAGGAACGATCATATGTCTTTGCACTCTAGTTTACAGTAACTGCACTTAATTGCATGTTGACCAGTAATACGTTTAAGCAGTTGAAATTTCCTGATGTTCAGTACTGATAGGTTTTAAATTAGTTCAGGAAAAACCCTCAGTCATGTTGCTCAGAAATCCAATGAAGTGTTTTAACTAGGCCTGCTGACTTGTCAAGGTATTTTTTTTTTTTTTTTTTACTTCTTGTGATTTGACATCAGTATTATGGAAGAAGTATTCCTACTTCTTCCTCCCAGAAGAATATACAACTCTTTGAATTTATAGATTTGTTAAACAATCATTCTTGCATTTAACCTTGGAATACAACCAATCTGTTTAATTTGTCTTCTCTTATTAACTAGGCATTTATAAAAATTAATGCATATCGTAACTAAAGGGTTTCAAAATTCACCTTCCATAATCACTGATGGGGAAAATTTACTGGTTTTTAAACTTTGTGGAAGTTACTACTTTCAGTATGTATGTGCTGTTTTCAGGCACTGGTGTAAACCTGGCAGGCAAGAATTGGTAGATGAAGTTGTCACCTATTTTATTTGTTTCATCGGATCCCAGAATAATTCAAGGCCCTGGCTCCACTCCCAGTCTAACCTCAGGGGGAAAAAGTTTTCTTCTTAGTTCCCGTCTGCACCACTGGTATTTCAGTGAATGCCAACTGTCTCTCACACTCCTGTGATCTACCTCCCTAGCCCTGTTCTCTTGGTAACCTCTCAAGTACAGGGGGAGGATGCTGTTGGTTCCCCCTGGAAACCACTTCAGCTGTTCTCCATGCTAAATGTGCTCATCTCACTCAGTGTCCTCATGCTATATTCCCTGACTGCCTCAATGAACCTCTGCTGAACTCCTTTTTATCTAAATTTTTCATAAAGTGATGGAATTGGGCACAGTCTTCCAAAATGAAGTGAGGGAGTGTGCTAAGATTTTTTTGGGGTTGGTGTTTTGGTTTTTTTTCTGTCTTTTTGTTTTGTTTTGGGAATTTTTTTATTTTTTATTGTTAGGTGGCTTAAACTTGGGGCAGTAAAGCATGACAGGTACTATGTTGTATTTTTTTCCCCCAGTCTGTGTGTTAATTATAGAATTCTAATGGTATCCATTAAGAGTGTTGCCATGGCCTTATAAAATTAGCTGAGCAGAATATAAGATTTGTAATATGTAGCATATCAGACAAGTATTGCATGTAAATAACTTTACCTGTATTTATTGTCAATGTTTCATGGTATGTGCAAGCAATGCTATTTGTTACATTACCTCATGTTATGAAAAATTGCATTCTTCCATGTTTGAGTATGAGTACTTTTAATATGTATTCAGTAGTATCTGTTTATTTAACCTTACTGTACATGACAGAGTTACAAATACCATTAGGAGTGATTAAGAAAATAATTGTGTTCTCTAAGCAGTACCATTCACTTTCACTGGAAGTATGATACGTTCCTCAGTCATACTGAAGAGGATGCTAGTTGGTCATTTGTGTGTGTTTAGGCTCCTTTGCGTGATAATTTCCTGAAACATAAACTATTACCTGGGAATTTTTAAGTGACTTTAAATAATGCTGGGCATTCAAAGTTGGAAGGAAGTACAAAGGTCTTTGGTCTATGCTTTGTAATCAGTGTTCCATATGTCTGTCTTGCTCTTCTGAGAGCATTTTCATAGTTGCGCTTTAAACTAGTTCCTAGCCATACTTTGTGTCAAGCTGTGTATCTTTGAAGATAGCAGTGGTTAACAGAAGATTTTCTTGCCGTTTGAGACCAAGATACAGACAGAAAAGGGCCAAATGGAATATGACTTTTAAAAATATTGCAATTTCCCTTTTAATTTATATTCTGTTACA
>JAWWMO010000096.1:43028123-43044974 GCA_035047845.1 Dendrocincla fuliginosa | reverse complement strand
GTTAAATTTTTATTTCTAAAGCTAATGAATTACAGGAATAGGATATATAGAGATTTTATAGAAGCTACTCCTTCACAGTTTTAAAATACACATTAGATAAACATTTTTCAGAAATAGTTGAAGAAGACTTCATTGTGCCTTGAGGCCAAAGGATAATAGAAAGTGAAGCTTGTTTTTCCTATAGTTCTCTTTTGCTTGTTTGTACAGTATTATTTATTGCAAAGCATTGTGACTGTGGTCCTCTTTGCAGAAAAAATTATCAATTTGATATACAACTTAAATATATTAATTTATTTTTTCTTATATGGAACCTCATTCCGGACATCAGCGTGATAAGAATTGTTGATAGTTATTTGGTCCTATTTGTCATTTTAGGATAATATTTCTGTCCCTTCAGAGTTTGGACAATAACCTTAAATTTTTCTAACAGCTTTCACTTCAAAATAGTGCAATAATTTTATCTAATCTTAGCATTATACTTGAGATAATATGGTTCTCTTTTAACTAATCTTCTATATGTTCGTTAAAAAAACAACTGAATTTAATATACTGCCCAGAGTACTGTTTTCCTGTTTAAAAATCTGCAGTGTATGTTAATCGTACCAACTTGGAACTTAAAGTTTTATGCTTTGCTTGAATTAAATGCGTGTGTTTATTATTTTAATCATTTAAAAAATATTAATTTTTTTATATAATAAAAAACTACCAGGTTGGAAGGGGACCTCAACAATTATCTGGTGCAACCTTTTTTGGCAAAAGCACAGTCTAGACAAGATGGCCCAACAGCCTGTCCAGCTGAATTTTAAGTGTCTAGTGTAGGGAACTCACCACTTCCCTGGGGACATTACTCTAGTGGCTGATGGTTCTAAGTGTGAAATTTCACTTCTTCTGTCTAATCAGGTTGTCTCCAGGAGTAACTTGTAGCCATTGGCCCTCATCTTTTCGATGTCACTCCTTGTAAGAAAGGTAGACTCCATCTTCTTTGCATCCACCCTTTAAATACTGTAACCTGATGATAAAGTCTACTAAGCTTACTTTTCTCACAGCTGAACAAACCCAATTCTCTCAGCTTTTCCCCACATGACAGGCTTCACAGTCCTTTGATTATCTTTATGGCTCTTGTCTGGACCTCTTTAGCCTGACCACAACCTTTTTGTATAGTGTTGTACTGGTTTAAAGGTAAACTGGTGGGAGAAATGAACCCAGCTCAAGAGATAACAAGTCAGAATTACAATTTATTAAAAAGTTTACAATCAATATAATGATACAGAGAAAAACTGGCTTTTAACCCACTAAACCAGAGGTATAACCCAGCAGCCTGAGATAAGAACAGAATGGTGTTCACTAGCCCCTGTGCTGCGCGCCAGGTGGTCCTCCTGAGAGCAAAGTAAAAGGAAAGGAAAACCTGTTGGTGAGGATGATGGTCACAGTCTGGTCAAGAGTGGCAAAGTCCTGTTGAAGTTCTGGTCCTCCTCTGGTGGTACCAGAAGTCCCAAACCCAAGATTATATATGCTCAGGTTCAGGTGGGAATGCCCAGTACCTCCCCCAGGGCGGGGAGTTTCACAATGGGTGATTTAACTCTGTGAGTCATGGGATATTTTTGGAATCTTTGATGGTCTAGGTCATTGCAGCTGCCTATTAGCAGCTATTATTGTGCCAGTCCCTAATGGCCTATTAGCAGACCTGACCCCTCAGGCTGGGTGTGAAGGTGCAAATGCCTTCCTGGAGGGGAGTTATGGCTGAGTCACTGGTGTGAAGACAGAAAAACTCCCCTGTCTCACAGGGTTCTTTAACACCCAGTTGGTAGCTTGAGGGGCAGGTGTGCCCTGGGTAGCTGCTGCAAATGATCCCTTATTAACAGTTCATCAGAATTGACAGAGGGTGTAGAACACATGGTTTTGGTTACACTCACATAGTGATAAACTGGTCCCAGCCCCTGTAACTAGGACAAGTGTGGATCAAAACTGAAAACAGAATGTGTTTTCTGTATCTGTTGTTTTACATATGATATTTTAAATTGTTATGTAGTACCATAAGTCTCTCTGGAGAGCAAGATGAAAAAAAATTACTTATTTGCATGACCTTTTTTTCACTGTAGGAAATGTAGTCTGTCTGTATTTTACGTTCCAATTGACACCATTCATACTTCAAGTTTCTACACAAAACAAATAAAAAAATTACATTCATATAAATTTTTGTTCAGGATAAGCATACCTAAAAGTCTGCAGCTGTTGCAGAAGATCTGAAACATATTTGAACTCTGACTCACTGTGGGAATTGTATATAGACATGCCTTCCAAAATACAATTTTTTTTTATCAGAAAAGTGAACAAAATGAGAAGATTTCATTATGAAGAAATACCTATTCCCTGAAACTTCAGCTTCCTGGGTGTCTGAAATTGTTTTCCTTCCTCTTCACTTTGATTTTGAAAGGGAGGAGTTCTAGCTGAAGGCGACCTGTCTGAGAAATTCCCTTCTGGATAAGACATTAAATCCTAAAAGAGAGGTTGATTAGAATACAAGGAGAAAGAAAAGTTATGTGCAATGAAGAATATAATGGAAGTTATGAAACATTGGTGCAACCTTATTTCAGAGCTCAGAGTTCATTTCTTAGGAGGAAAAATTCATTCTCTTTCTTTTGCTTACACAAATAAGTATTGTTTTTAATTCTGTTAAATTATGCTTTCTTAAAATCATGGCAGTTGCGTTGACTTCATGGAAAATGTTGTCTCTCTTAGGCTTTTGTATATTGGTGGGATTTTACAAAATAATGAAGCATGAGAACACTGTAGAAATGACACCTGTCTTAATAGCTAAATGGAACTGTATTATGTGTTAATCCCAACTATGAACATCATTAAAATATGGAAATAGAAAAATGTCTGTGTGGACTCAGATTGATAGGGCCAGAGTTTTCCTAGATGGATATTCCATTTTATATTATCAGAGGAAACTGCTTTTGAGATTCAGAACCATACTGTTCTCTTGCAGTTGCAGCATCTGTAAGCAGCTGAAGTGGTATGCTTTACAATACTTTATATCATATTTTCACCCTCCAGAATATACCTGGATTTTTGATACATAGCATATCTTTATATTCTACTGGGCAGTAGGTCCTGTTTGATAGCAATTATTAACAAAAGAGAAGAATTATACTATGTTAATGAAGAAAAAATAGCCATAAATCAACGCCCCCCAAACAACTTTAAAAAATCAAATACTATTAAATAAGTCATCAGCATGTCTTCTGAAAGTGTAACTGTAATCATAGAAAGTGCCTTGATTGAGAAAAAAACACCTCATTAATCTTAAATGCTTCAGCTAGGGAAAGCTACTGATGTCAGGAAGAATAATGACTGGCATTATAGAGAATGCAACGTACTGTGCAATGAGCAAAGATGTGGTTACCTAATAGCTATAGAACATAGAGTACCTTTACTGTTTAGAGGACAAAAGGATTTGGGATAGAGAAGAGTTAGAAAGGAGAGCAAGTAAGGAAACAGGTAAATACGCTTCATTGCCTTGCTTCACAGTAAGCTAGCTGTTCATAAAGAAACTGCATGATTTTTCACAAATTATTCTTACACTGTTTTCCACAGCACTACAGAAATTAAGTACATCATCTTGTTAGTTGGCACTGATTTTGAGAACAAATCCTTTGTTTAAACAGTTTAGAAGATTTTTTTTTCTGTAGGTGAACTTTTTCATGCTTTGTATATTACTTACTGGTAATCAGTCTTTGGGTTTCATTGCATTTTATGATTTGAGTAGTCCTTTTCATAATTTGAAGGATTTTTATTTTCTTTTTCCCAAAGGCATCAGAAAAGTGGCATTCAAGAGCTTTCCACATTCCAGTTCAGAAACTGCCCTATTTCACCCTACTGAAAATAATGATTTTGAATGTTATTTTTATAGTGGTGCCCTTCTCACTGATACAGTGTCAGCACTTCCATTATAAACTCTTGTTTTCAGAGTCTGGTAACTGCCAAAATTAACATGTGAGTTGGTATACAGTGTCTTAATTTTCAGACTGATTTTGCTACCAAACTTTAAAAGCATCTGAATATTGTTAATAAAAGAAACTATTGGGCATGAAACTCTGGCTATAAGGGGAAAATTGAAAACCTAAAGCTTTCTGTGTTTTTTTTTTTTTTTTTTTTTTTCAGAAAAGTAAGACCTGATTTTTATTTTCTTTAATTTTTATTTTTTTTTAATTTATTTTTTAAATCTGGATTTTTGCAAACCTCTGCAAAAAGCTGACTTACTGGGAGAATTACTTATAAATGCTGCTGGTAATCATGTGTGGACTCTGAGGTAGGGAGCATGACATTTCCTTCTCATTTTGGTATTAGGCTAGTATCAGGATATATATTGCTTTCAAAAACCAGTCTATGACCCAACATATTGTAATAGGTTTGTCATTATGGAGTTTCTCTGATGCTGTGTTGGAAACTAAATTGAAGACCATTAAACTTGAAAAGTGTCTTTTTAACCTCAGTGCCATAGGCCTCAAATTCAAAGTCTATTTTGACCTTGCCTTCCCTTCACTACAGTTCAAGTCAACCTTTCCCGCCGATACCCGTGTGAAAAGGTGTGACAGTTTTGAGCACCTCTGGTTGTGTGCTTTTTCTCGTCTTACCAAGGAAGGGATTCCCTGCAGGGTAAAACATGAGTTGGATCAGATGCAGCTTTAAATCTGGCCTTGCTTGGAGGTGGAACTGGACCAATCTAAATTTGTCCTCAAAGACTATATCTAATCTCCTGGGCTATTGCTGCGAAGTCACTGAGGGGAGAACATGCTAAAAATAACTAGTAGTAGGATATCCTGCCCTGTGCAGGTGGTGCTATGCTGCTTTCTTGATGATACAGGTTTTCTTCTGAAGATATTCTGTTGATAATAATGGAAATAATCCTACGTAATTCTTATCAGTATATATAATAATATATGTGATATATTAGATATACCACAATTCCCATTTTGTTTGCTAAGTGCTTATTCTCAGTGTTCATAGAATTGTTAAGATTGGACGGGACCTGTTCCAATGCTTCTGCCATGTCCAGGACACCTTTCACTAGACCAGGTTGCCCATAACCACATCCAATATGTGAACACTTCCAGGGGTGGGCTATCCATGATTTCTCTGGGCAACCTGTTCCAGTCTCCCACCATTCTCATAATGAAGAATTTCTTCATTATATCTAATCTAGACCTACCCTCTTTCAATTTGAAGCCATTTCTCCTGTCCTATTGGCTTTCTTCTAGTCCTGTTTAGATACTGGAAGGTGCTATAAGGTCTCCCTGGTGTTCTCCCGGCTGAACAACCCCAACTCTCTCAGCCTGTCCTCATAGGAGAGGTGCTCCAGCCTTCTGATCTATTTCTTGGTCCTCCTGTGAACCCACTTCAGCGGGTCAATGTCCTTCTTTTGTTGAGGGTCCCACAGCTAGACGCAGCACTCCAGGTGGGGTCTCACAAGAGTGAAGTGGGGAGGGAGAGTCATCATGTTCAACTTGATGGCTGCACTTTTTGTGATGCAATCCAGCATATAGTTGGCTTTCTCAGCTGCCAGCCAGCTGACACTGAGCTTCTTGCCAACCAATACCCCTAGTTCTTTCTCAGCCAGGACTAGTGTTGATCTATTCTCCACCCAGCCTGTATTTGTGTTTGGAATTGCCCCGGCCCAAGTATTACTCTCTGGGAGTGATTTTCACAGTCTCAGTATTTTATAGGAGGAATGATCAATTTTTTATTTTGTACCAAATTTCAGTGGATTATTTATGTTTGTAAAAAGCTAGTCTCATTCCTTTTCACTTCTCTTCAAAGGGGAAATGATAATCTTTCTTGTTCAGACGCTTGGGAGCAGGTGCTCTTTCTACTGTAAGCATTTTCTAAATCCCAGTAATCAATAATTGCTGTTACAGAAAGTACTTCATATTCATATAATAGTCTCAATTTTATATTTTGTGTGTGTTTTGTTTACTTCATGTGTGCATATAGTGAAAAAGAACACATAGTACACCCCCATCAAGTGTGGGAGATTCTTCCTTCCCTCCACCCGTCAAGTGTGGGAGTTATTTTTATTCCAGTTACCTGTAATGAGTATTTTGATTCTTATTTCAGTTTCAGCCCTGCCAGTTCTCATACCTTCTCTAGCTGCAGAATTCTCTCCATATTCCCTTCTCTCCATCTCTCCTGTGTCCTTTTCAAGTCTTGTTATCCCAGCCAGCATTGTTTTACTAGTTGCATTATTGAGATCACTGTTCTCAATAATGCTGTGGACAATGTAATGAAACACTACTAGCTCTGTATACTGTTGCCTCAGCCTGGCATGACATAGGAACTGCAATTGGAAGGCAATTTTTGGCCATGCCTAAAAAAAAGGGCAGGGCAGACTGAATATTTGCAGGATTAGGCTACTAAAATTTGGAAATTAAGTAGCTGATGATTTGTAAACTTTAAACTCCCAAAGATGGATGTCTTGAACAGGCTTGAATGAATCTGAAAGAGAAAAATGTTCATCCATAAATATAGTGTGGTGACCTTCTATTTTCAAGAACCTACTTTAAGCTTGTAGACAAAGGTCTGTCTACTTATTAAATAAATATTAATCTGTGGTGGATATCTCCTTCATGGAATTACTCAGCCTCTGTAATCAGTGTGAACTTTAATCATGTACGATACAAATGAAGAATGCGAGTTATAATTTAGCAACTCTATTAAGAAATGGTGCTCCCAGTCAGGAAACCAAATATTTTACTAAATAACCGTAATTTTTTATGCAATTTATTATTTTTTACAAATATTTTGTCTAGAAAGATGGAAGTTTGTCTCTGAAGGTAATAGCTTGAAATGTATACAATAGTGGTCTTGAACTGAAATTAAATAATCACAAAAGCTATTTTCTGAGTGAAAATTATTCCCTTGTCATGGAAAGGTTAGCATATTTGTTAATGGACCATTGCTGAAAACAACATTTTCAAATGTGTCACGAGAAACAGCACCCCTTTTCTCTTTACACAGGGATAAATATAGACATAAATATAAATAAGCTGGGAAAATGAGATAGCCAAAGTTCAGCAGTGCCATACCCAAATGCACATCTGTGTTAGTACTATTAGAAGTGTGACCTTTGGCATTACAAGGCAACTGATAGGAAAGGTTGAAGACTATGGATATCTATTTTCTATTCAAAGGTTCCTGTCTAAAAAGCCCACAAGATAGCTTGCAGAAAACCAAGTCTGTTTAACAGCCATAGCTGAACAATTTGATGTAGCTGTGGCATAGGTTAAGACTAGGTGTTTGTTGTAATTAGTTACTTTTAAATGAAGCTAGTAAATCAGCATTTTTGTGGCACATCTTTGTAGCAGTTGACTTTTAAAACTGAAAACCAGCTGTTCTTACCTATTATTAGAAATATTTGGGAGTGGGAACCAAGCCCAGAACCTTTACCAACCATTTTTCTCAGTTTTTTGAGTGCTTTTAGATGTTAGTCAGAGTCAGTAGACACACAGAGAAAATATCCGATTAAAAAAGGATGGAGATATATGGTTAACTGGATAAATAGTGTCCTACTTAGTGCTTAAGACATTACCTAGCAGTAATGACTTTAAACTGAAGGAGGGTAAATTTAGATTAGATGTAAGGAAGAACTTCTTTATTGTGGGTCTGGTGAGACACTGGAACTTTTTACCCAGGAAGAGTTGGATGCCCCATCCCTGCCAGTGTTCGAAGTCGGGTTGGATGGAGCTCTGCAACCAGCTCTACTGAAAAGTGGGGTAGTTGGAACTAGGTGATCTTTAATGTCTCTGCTAATGCAATCATTCTGTGATTCTGTCAGTAAGACTTGCAATGCTCCAAACCACCAGCCAAAATGTTTTGAAATTACTGGAAGATACTAATTCTGCTATAACTGCCAAATAAAGCTGTGACAATAAAGGTACCTACCAGAGCTTATTTATACTACTACTACTACTACTACTACTACTACTACTACTACTACTACTACTACTACTACTACTACCACCACCACCACTACTACTACATTAGGAAAGTTGTGGGTTTTTTGGTTTTTAGAATCACAAGCCATGGAAATTAAATATATATAATGTAATATATATTGCAATGTGTGCCAAGTAATTGGATTTTCCCAATATCTAGGTATCATTTCTAAATGTAAAACTTTAAAATAGTAAGTTATGTAGAATAGTAAGATGTGCCATAGTGAATTAAACTGAAGTCTGTTCTAGTCTATTATCCTCTCTTTCAGAGCAAGAAATTAATACCTGGTGAAAAATATGTATCTTGAGCAAGCATTCCCTAATGCTTTCTCAATCTCCTACAATATGCAAATAAGAAACTGCCTTAGCCAAAGACAGTATCTTTCTTTTTAGTAAGTAAAAGGTAAACTATTTTGTATTTCTTTTTCATGAACTTACGCAGCTTCTTTCTCAACTGGTATAAAATTTTAGCACCCACATCTGGCAAACAGACACATAATCTGTAAAGAACCTTTCTGTTTGTTTGTTTTGAATCTACTGCTGTTTTCCTTCAATAGCAACTCCCTACTTATTTTTTTGGAGTACTTAGTCAAACCCTTTTCCAAGTCTTATTTTACTGGCATCTGTCAAACACCATACAATCTTCTTCCTACTGCCTTGATCAGCCAAAGCCTCCTTAGTTGTCCCTTGTTGTAGAAGCTGTTGTAGATGATGTTAACTGAATAGAAACTTGTGTGGGTTTTTTTTGTTTGGTTTGGGGTTTTTTGTTTTTTGTTTTTTAATGAGGCCTGTGAAATAAGGGTAATCAGAAATGAACAAGATTTTGATAAATTATTGAGATAATCTGGCAAACAGGATGCAATCAGAGAAAAATGCAAGATCCTGAAGATAGAATACAGACAAAGGAATGAGAAGCAATGATGTTAGCCATTGCTACAGAAGTCCTGAAGATTACGGTGCGTGTGCTTAACAAGTCATGGCAGAACACTGTGTAAACCCATCTCTACAGATGCAAAATGCATCCACTTTGCCTGACTTCACTGAAGATCTGCTCTTACTGCATTTCAGAGGAATGCAGCGAATACATGCCTCTGTGTATCAGAGGGATACACGGCCACAGGTGAAGTAGTTAGGTGGAGGAGTTGGGATTGTTTATCCAACTAAGAGACTGTAGATGGAAAATGTCAAAAAGTAAAGGGCCAGTCTGCTTTTTTTTAATGTTGATCATGCATAAAGTAAAAAGGCTTAAGGAGACTTAAGCAGGGATTCTTCAGGTTAGCTGTTATGAAAAGCTTTCTAATGATGTGGATGCCAAAGAACTGAAAGAGGTTGTTATGTTGATTATGCAGGCTCCGTTATATGAAGAAGTTGTTGAAAATGAGTAAGGCACAATTTATTAGGAATAACATACTTTACCCTGTTTTTATCCACTGACATTAGTTAAACTTTTTCTTTTTTCTTTTTTTTTCTTTTTTTTTTTTTTAACTGGGTAAATATAATTCTTTGGAGATGAAATTGCAATTTATAGGGCCTCAGGCAAAAGGAGGTATAGCAGTTAAGGTATAACAAGAAAGGGGATCACGTGGTGCATGTCCATAGTTTTTCATGAAAAATAACTATTAGATGAATTACTGTATGTCCTTCTGCTATGCCTTGGATGAATTTTGTTGCCTTGCTCCATCAGACAGCTTCCTGTCTTATACAGAGCATTGTTGCTGATGAAGTAAGTATGCAAATGTGGAAGTGTGAAAACTGCTTTTTATAAGCGTTACTGTCAATATGACTTTGAATTTTGGCAGACTGTAAAAAGTATTCAAAGATAACCTGATGCACTCATTTTAAAATATAAATGAGTGTGAATAGGCTTGGGGTTTGTATAGTATTTATCCGTGTGTCACGACCTGCCACAGAAGGCATGGGTTCTTGTTAATAGATCCATTGGGGTAAATTAGAGTGAAATGACACTGAATGATCAGGTTTTGTAAATATATTGTAGGGCTCATTTTAGAACAATTTGTTTGCAAATGAAAACAGGTATGTAGCCATTTTGATTGCTATAGTAATAAAGTGATGTAAAAGCATAGAAATAACATTTAGGAAAATGGATAAGGAAAAGAAAGAAAGTAAAAAGGTGGGAAGTTTCCTATATAGTCACTACCCATTGGATCCAGCAACGAGACTAGGTAATTGCAATTTTGATGTCTGTTGGTTGAAGTGATAGTCTCAGTCTTGTGGAAGTGATGGTCACAGTCCTGTGGAAGTGATGGTCTTGATTCAGCGGGGAAAGTCCACAAAACTCAGAGATATCATTAGTTATATATCATCAGGTTCAGGTAGGAAAGCCTAGTGTCTCCCCTGGGGTGGGGAGATTTACAGTGCATAGGTAATACTGTTAGTGACAGGATACTTCAGGAGCCTCTGATAGTCTAAGTTAGAGCTGTCTATTAGATCAGTGCAGTTGAGTCCCTTATGTCCTATTGTGGTCCATGAGCAGAGATAAGTATCTTCAGGCTACATGTGAATGTCTTGGTGCTTCTTTGGAGGGAATGTTTCACAGTGGAGTCATTTGTATAAGAAGAAACACTGCCCTGCCTCATAGCCTTTGCTTCCTTCCTTATCTTGCTTAACCCAGGGTTTAGCCCGTGGTGTGCCCTCAGCACCTGGATGGCCACTCTGCATATGGTTAGCAAAGCACCCTGCTGATTGTTTGAGTCATTAGCATTAACAGCCCAATCTCTCACAGGAGAGAGTGTGTGAATGCATCTGTGGGCCAAGGCCTCCTCCCAGCATTGTTTACTTGCCCTTAAACCTGAGTGGTTAGACAACAGTACCACCTTTATCTTATGTCAAGTTCCTGTCAGAACTGTCCAGTTCCCTGAAATCCTGGAGGCACATTCAGGAGGAGAGTGGGCTTCTGTGATTTTAACAATGTTTAGGTCATTAACTATTTCAGTCTCTCAGACCATGCAACAGGAATTAATAAGCAGCTATGCCTGAGTAGTAATATACTGTTCTAAAAATGGTGATCTATCTTTTGAATGTATGTACCAAAGGAAGCATGGAAACTTGAGGCTTTTCCTGCAGTCTCCAAAAGTGATTGAAACAGAGAAATGAGAAACAGACTAGATTAGGATTGCTGGTTGCAAAAATTTTTCAGGGAAGGTGTTTAGTCCAGAAACAGTGGATATGATCTTTATTGTTATGAAAAAAAAAGCAATGTCTGCACTAAAAATCTGAAAGATGAAGTGAATGTTCCTGTACTAAAGCCTGTGAATGATATGAAAATGTCTTATTTTATATATATACTGAAAGAGAGAAAACTCTCATGTAATTCCAGAATGTTATGGAGGTTTTTAAAAGACATGAGCAATTTTAAATAGCCTGAGATTTAATTTAGATAAATATAAAATAATATGCTTAAGAAATTATTATTTAATGCAAATTACAAAATTACTTGTTTAAAGGATTTGCAAACTAATAATGAATCAGAGATTGAATATGTTGTAAGGTGATGCTTTATAATGAAATCCATTCCTATCCTGATTTTTACATACAGGCTGACAACAAACACACAGGGATGCGCGGACATTCTCTTTTTCTGTGGTAACATGAGATTGCAGAATTATAGAATAGTTTGTGTTGGAAAGGACCTTTAAAGGTCACCTAGTCCAAATCCCCTGCCATAACCAGTCAGATTTCTCAGAACCCCGTGACCTGAACATGAATATTTCCAGGGATGGGGCATCTACCACCTCTCTAGGCAATCTGTTCCTGTGTTTCATCACCCTTGTTGTAAAGAACCTTTTTTCTAATCCTCTAAATGTAAAACCATTACCCCTTCTAAAATGTTTGTCCTCATCTTTCTTATAAGCTGTCTTTAAGTATTGAAAGGCCACAATAATGTCTTTACAAAGCCTTCTCTTCTCCCAGCTGAACAACTCTCTCATCTGGTTTTCATAGGAGAGGTGCTTCAGGCTTCTGATTGCCTTTGTGGCCCTCCTCTGGCCCAGCTCCAACAGATTTATATCCTACATGGGTAATAATTGATAGTGTATATGTGACTTCACTGTCATCCGTGATAAGTACACATTTATTAGGAATATTAGTCTTTGTAAATATCAGGTCCCCTGAGTTCTTACTGCTTGCAGTATGTTGAAACTGAATGTGAAGTAATAGCCCTGTTGCCTGGATATAGGACAATATATTGCAGTGCAGTCATGATTAACAAAAATTGTTTTAATGGGCTTTAAGCCTGTGGTCTTACTCCCCCCAGTGAACACTCTCCACCACCACTTTCTGCTCACCAAAGACTTGTGTAAGTGGTCTTTGAGAGAAGATTAAATTTGGTTCCTATAAGTCCTGCGTAAAGGTAATCTTTTTCTCCCTTGTAATGAGGATATTTAAACCACCTTGTCTTTCTTTTTTAATTCCTTTTTATAATTTCTTTTTTAACCTAATGTGAAAGGTCTGTAGTTAGTATGTAAAGATTATGAGTTCTAGCTCTTCCTGTGCAATCTTAGCTTAATTTATTTGTGGAATTTCTTTAATTTCTTTAATTTCTTTAAGGCCTTGGATTCTCAGTCTAGTTGCTCTGATAAGTTACACAGCAGATGATCCAATGAAGATTTTCCTTAAAAGTGAAAAGTACTTATTAGAAGCAAGAAAAGTTCATCATTATTCAAATAACAAGTTTTGAAGTAAGCTGACCTGATCTTCTTCTGTGATAGAGTGGATGAGGGAAATGCTGTGGATTTTATCTGCCTGGACCTTACTAAGGCCTTTGACACCGTCTTCTATAGCATTTTCCTGGAAAAACTGGATGCTTACGGCTTGGATGGGTGAAAAACCAATTGGATGGCTGGGCCTAGAGAGTAGTGGTAAATGGAGTAACATCCAGCTGGCAGCCGGTCACCAGTGGTGTTCCCAGGGCTCATTACTGGGGTCTGGTGCACCAGCTCTGTGAGGAGTGCCTGAGGGAGCTGGGGTTGTTTAGCCTGGAAAAAAAGTAGGCTGAGGGGAGGTCTCATTGCTCTCTAGGACTACCTTAAAGGAGGTTGTGGAGAGATAGGCTTCAGCCTCTTCTCCCCTGCCTGGGCATGTTAAGAATGAATATGAGGAAAAGTTTCTTCACTGAAAGGGTGGTCAGTAATGAGAAGGTTGCCCAGGGAGGTGTCAGAATTACCATCTCTGGAAGTGTTCAAAAACGTGTTGATGTGGTGCTTAGGGACCTGGTTTAGTGGTGGACCTGGTGTTGGGTTAATAATCGGACTTGGTGATCTTGGAGGTCCTTTCCAAACTTAACAATTCCATGATTCTCTTCACTGCCCCTCCACCCCCAATGAGTCTTGTGTTGTACTTGATACAAGAGCAGGTTTCCTAAGATGCAGTAAGAGAACCTGAGAAAGATGCAGCTATTTGAATACAGACATTGGTTCTGAAAGAACCAGTTTTATTTCTTCTCCAACAACTGAATTGAGGACTCCTATGCAATGATGTCCTTCTCCATCCGAGCTGTTTTCATCTCTTGAAGAGGCTACCAAACATTATAAGTGCTGCTGCAATAGCAGTCCTGTAATGTTCAATTGTTCTTTATATGCTGAAAGTGTTTGTTCCCTTTGAATTACTGTTCTGAGCCTTTGTGTTTCCTGATTTAATAGCCAGCCTTTTACAAAGGGAACTGTGGTCTGGAATGTGTTAGGTCCCATCCTAAAGTTGTTGTAGATAAAATAATGAACCTCAATTCACTTCTTTAAAACTCTGCCATAATATTAAATAGTTGAAAGGGTACTCTCCATGGGTTTGGTTGAAATACTTTCTCATCAGCTCTTATCAAGGGACAAGGGGAAAAAAAAAGAAGACAAAGCAAAAGAATAGATTCAGGAATGGAGGAGACTGAGGTTGCAAAGTAGAGAAGATTGTGTCTGTTCAAAGTGTCGGTTTGAAGCAGAGATAGGAAAAGCCACGTTTTTTTGGTATATTGTCTGAGTGCCCTGAAAGGGTTGGAGTTGTACTGAAGATCAAAAGAAAAAGAAAAAAAAATTATTTGGATCAATAGCTTATGGGTTAGTTTCTCAGTAACTTCTATTAAACTATTTATATGCCATAATACTTCAATTTACCTTTATAACATGTATAGCAATTCCTGCTTTTCTGTAGCAGTACCGATTAAAAGTTGCTTTTTTTTTTTTTTTTTTTTTAATTTAGTATCACTTTCAAAGTGGTTATGTCACTTTGTTTATGAGTAATACTTAAATCTTTTTTTCTTTAGTTCATCAGAGTTCTCTTTTTGTTACTGTATCTTTTTTTCGTCTGTAAGGAAATGCTGTGCTTGTAAGTGGCAGTTTGTAACCCAGTAATTAATTACATTAGCATTTGCTTATCCTCAAGATCAGCTGAATGAAACTGATTTTTAAACAGGAAATAATGCTCACTTTATTCTACACTATTTTTATTTTTAGGAATGTTGTCTCTGCAATTTGAGAGGTGGTGCATTAAAGCAAACTACTGACAAAAAGTAAGTAATATATTCTTCAGGACTATATGTGCTTACTTCTGACTTTATTCCCAATTCCTTCCCATGTGCCAGGCATTTGTAAACATAATTACTTGACAGTGTCCCTTGAAGCTGAACCATTGCAGAATTAAAATTACTGCTATTGAAATGTGCCACTGGCATTTTGTGAAATAGTTAGATAGTAAAATACACATTTATTTTAGTATTTGCATGCACTTGCTTGTTCCAAATTTTAATCTGCTGGCCTTTGTGCAAAGAAAGTAAATGAGAGCCCATTTATCATTGTTTGCATGGGCAAGTCTTACCTAACAGCAAAGAGTATTTTCCTCTTTGCTCCTGGAAATTGCCATACAATACCTTTGAATTTCTAAAACCAGTATTTTCAGTTAATTAATTTTAATCATATTGAAATAATTCTCCACTCTGAAGTTGTTTTTTTTTTTTTTTTCAAATATGCTTCTATTACACACTGCCAAAAATAATATTGTTGATATCACATTATTAAAAGCATCACTATTTTTTTTCTGTATCTGAATGACAGAACACTATAGGCAATGAGCCTAACAGATAAAGTGGAAAGTGTTTCAGCTTAATATTTTGTCAAGACCAATAGTACAACAGTCTTTATGCATTTAGAAAAATTTCATAACTAATTATATTATTTTAGTAGCATAACAATATCATGTAAATCTCTTTCTTTAATGCTTTGAAATTCAGTGATAAGACATGATCTATGCACAATATCCTTTTTCACTTAGCAAGAAAGAATTTATTTATCAGTTATTTGCATTTGGTTGCATGACTCTGGTAAATTGTCCAGTTAGGAGGTTTTGTGTGAAACTCAGGCCATATCTTACCTTCAGAAAGCATTATTATTGTAACCATTCTCATGAAGGTTTTGGCCAGTATGTGGAAATTCTCAGCTGATTTTTACTTTAAATTCCCCTAAATTTGATACTTGCTTTACTCACTAGAAAAATAAAAGGGAGGAAAAAAAAAAAAGAAAATGGTGGAAGTATTATCTCAGTAGAATTTATCATGCCCTTTTAATATTTGCTGCTGATTGATTACATGTTGCATCTTTGAAAATATGCGTATCTTTTTTTGTGGGCCAATTACAATTATTTTCAAATATTTCATAAGATTTATTAATAGAAAAAAAAATTCACAGAGGTTTACATGAAGTGACTTTCTTTGTACAACAATACATAAAGTCTTTAGCTTTACATTCTGTCGCTCTGTAGGTCGGTGTTATGGATTTATGAAATTTACATAGAATTTCTGTAAAAGCAGTTCAACTCTTGTTTTTCTGTTTCTGTAATACCTGATAGGTCTTACACATTGTGGAGTTTTTCATCTATATTTCAGCATTAGCTACCATACCAAGATTTTGAGTTTTCAGAAAAGTATTATGTCTTTTTTCTCCAACAAGTGTAAATTCTAACGTGCATTCCCTCTGCTCCTTCTTGTCTCTTTAAATACCAATTAGAGATTTAGGATGAGTATTACTACATTTAAATGCTAACATATCAAATATGGGGGGGTGTGGGTGTGTGTGAGAGTGTGTGTGTGCAGAAAACAGTTTACCATAGAGGAGAGCTAAGATTCCTTCTTTTCAGCAGAACACAGCAATTATTTTGAGTCTGTTAGGTTGAGAGATGCCGGAGTATAAATGTTTGGTTGAGGATTGATTGAAGAGGCATTTTATTTATAGCATTTCTGTCCCATAAAGCTTAGATGGCAAGACAATGTAGTTTAGCAGGTGAGCAGGCAGCAATGAAAAGAAAAAGGGTGTTATTAAACATTAAAAAAAGTCTCAAAACAAGACCCTTATCTCTAAATTAAAGTATGAACAAAGCTGTCACCATAATAAAATGGTGGTTCTTCAAGCTTTGTCTGCTTTTATTTGGGCTGAACTGTATAACTTGCTAATTGATATGTCATGTTTATATACAGCTTTTATTTCACACTTCAACCAATACAAATTTAAAGTCACATGACAGTAGTTTGTTTAGTCCCTGGGTGTCATATTACACTTTTCCAGATATTTTTGTCAAAGATGACTTACTGAAATACTACTGCTTTAGTGCAGGAAAGAGAAATTATTTCTGTTTTCTGCATCACCTTCCATCTCCTGCAGCTTCAGCCCACATTCCTGTTAATCCACTAAGATGCTCATATAATGTGCATCTCTTGGAGATGTACAGAAAGTGGAGTGAGTCAAGGATTCAGGGCTTACAGAAATAGAGCAAATGGGGTAATGAAACCAGATGTACAGTGAATGACTGTACAGGGAATAAGGCAAATATGAATCAAAGAATGGAAATGTTTTCCTTTCTT
>JAWWMO010000096.1:43010944-43022791 GCA_035047845.1 Dendrocincla fuliginosa | reverse complement strand
ATTTCTCTAGCTCTTTTCAATATCTTTTGTGTCATGTACCATCACTGGTGAAAATTTACATGACAGTGAATGTTTAATTAAAAATTAATTCTCTTGAAAATTTTTTCTTAATGCTAGTGGATGAATATAAGATTTGTCTGCTTTGTTTTTCATAGGGGTATATGAAAGAAAAGAATATGATCCACTCTGTTGAAATAACTTCTATTTTAGGACTGTACACCCATTATATTGTAGGACTCTATCTTATTTTTCATGTGAAAGAAAGAGACCTCCCAGGCAACTTCTATATGGAGAGCATTCAACAAAGATTTTGGTTTTTCCATGTTATTTCTCTGTGACTATATATTTTCTCTCTTTTTTTTTTTTTTTTTTTTTTTTTTTTAAATCTATGTGAATGAAAAAATGAGATTGTCCTGATCTCTTTTGTCAGAGAGTCAGACTTTCTTCCTGTATTTTGTATTCAATCTGAATCGTCACATCCATCAGACATTTTGAGTTCAAATAGCCATGTGAAATGACAATTCGTGATTATCAATCTAGGAAACAAATATGTTGTATATGGATGTGTACACACAGGTTCTAAAATTAAACAGGTGGAGGGATATACCTTACTATGTAATACATTATAAAACAATGTTTGCATAAAATACAGTGTGCTAGCTGCTTTGCAGACACATAATTTAGATGGTCTCTGTTCCAGGTATCTCCTAGTTCAACAGCAGATATATTTAACAAGTGTGAATATGGAGAATACACAAATGCCAACTTAAGTACTTATAATCACAGGGAAAATGTTAGGGCCAGATGAAAGGGAGGCAAAGTTGCTGAGAACTGCTGGAATGGAGGGTAACCACATGAAATTTCTCTAAACAAAAATGCACAGTTTCAGCTGGTGACAGATTGTAACAAGTGTGTGATTTGTAGAAGTTATGCTGTGAATGAGTGTGGTGTCAGCTTCCAGCCCAGCGCAGTTTAACAGCATCTAACAGTTTATCCAAAGTAGACAAAGCTTAGGTTTCTAGCTGAATTTAGCTTTATTTATTTTATTTTTGTCTTATTCTGTTTGTCCTTGAGTCTCCAAGAGAAGCTTGGGTGTATGCTCATGCTTTTGAAAACCTGTTTTCCTTGCCTATTTATATGTATGAGGCTTTGGGTCATAGAAAGCAGACTGGATTCCTTTGTGTGTCAAAGTCAATGATAAAACTCAATTTTACTTTGGGAAAGGAAAAGCTTTTCCCCAAGTACCTAGATAGTCTCTGCTTTCAAAAGAGTGTTAATTACTCAGCTCTAATTATAAACATGAATTATAGCTACATGAAAAAGTGTCTGGGGATGAAAAATTCAGACTGACCTCTCAAATATAAACTCAGCCATTAAGAGAAACAGTAAGTACCCTCTTGTCTATTATTTTATTTTAATAAAACATAGGACTTAAAACTAAAATTAAATAAAATCCATTGTTAGTATATGGCCAAAGAATTCAAGCCACGGGGTATATTGAGCCTAGTGCCATTCACCCTTGCCAGAAACTTGACTTACAACAAATATAGATGTTGTAAATGAGAGTATTTAAATATTTCATCTGTAAAACAGAAACATTTAACTAAAATCATTAGCATCTGTTCCTAGACCCATACATTTTGAGATGTCAACTCTAAAATCACATTTTGAATAGAATGCATATTAACTTGGTAACAAAATAGATTATCTGCTTTCGATATTTTTTTGATGTTTAAAATGCTTGGATATTAGATTGACTTTGTCCTTATAGGCAGTCAGTACAATGTTGTACTGAAACATACACATAAGATGCTTTTGTTTCTTTATCTGTAGAGTTTCCTATTATTTTTATATTTGAAATACTATTTCTCCAACAAAATAGAGGTAGAAAATGAGTTTTGGAATAGCTGAAGTTGCCCTGAAGCTTTTGATGACCTCAAATTTGTATTTGACAAGTGAACCGAGTATAACCACAAGTGTACTCTGAGTGAGGAACATTATTTTGAAAAGAAATCTCCACTGTGATGATGACTGATCTACAAGCCTTTCAGTATCTGGCTGAAGCCATAAAGTTTTTTTAGAAGGCTATACACTTTAAAATTTGCACCTGAAGGCAAATAATAGTGAGCTTGAAAGCCAGAGATTATAGTATTGAAAGGTACATCAATTCTGAAAATACAGAGTTTTCTCAGTGGTATGGCACTGAAGAATGGAATCAAAGCAAAAATGTGTATGAGCTTTTAAAAGAATGAGCAAATATTCTCCTGCCTGTCATTGTATTTTAATGATGTATGGAACCTCAAAAAGGATTAAAGACATTTGAGTACACTGCTCATCTTCTGTGTTCTAATGTGCAATGAAATTCATTTGTTAAACTACAGTGAGGTAGTAGAACTGTTGTAGCTGTGTTTGTGAAAGAGTAAAGAAGCACTTGCGGGGATGTACACCAGTGTTGCTATGTGTTTCTGGTAATACAAAGAAGTATTGATTGCTTTTCAATATTCCCAAAAATATTGCTGGAAGGACCATTGAACAGAATTGTTATAGCATACATACATTCATGCATTAACTAGCTCATTGCACACATTTACAGGCAATGGGAGCAAAACAGACAGAAATCTTGAGACAGGTTTTAAAATATTTCCAAATTGTTTTAAAACTGTTAATGAAGTAGCTTTTAGTAGCACACTTGATTTTAAAAAATATTAAACTAAAAATGATGCAAGAGTTGATTACTGTAATATGCAATTCTTTAAAAATGTAGTAACTTACTGTCATCATGTACAAAATAGAATTTAGTGTACATGTTTTAGTCACAGTGTTCATGAGATTTTTAACAAGTGTATTAGAAAAATGTACTTTTCTGGCTATATAGTGCTTATGGTCAGAATAATTTACTAGCGTGAGCAGATCCTATGCAAACTTGTCAAATTTGTATCTTGCAATGGTACTGTACTATGAAGTCTTACACAAGATATGGAATATGTTAGATATGCGTGACTGTAAATAATGTCTGAAGACATGGACAGAACGAGACATAAATGTGTCTGCTGATGTAAGTGTAGTAATAACTGTCAAGGACTAAATATGTCCAGTATATGCAGAATTTAAGTATTGTTTTAGAAAACTGGGAGAAAGAAAACTGGTGCCAGGTTTGTATCTCTAAGAAACAAATTTCTAGACAGCATAATCTAGGAAAACTTATCTCTTATGCACAAGGTATATACATATTATTATTTATTTATTTTTATTTATATAGTGATTAAATACATAGGAAACAAAGGTATTTTTAAGTGTAAATTTAAAACTGAAAAAATTTCTTCCATAATGTTGTATCAATTTTGTGTTCAGTGTAGGAGCAACACAAAATATCAATACAGACTGGGGGATGAATGGATTGAGGCAGCTGTGTGGAGGAGGACTTGGAGGCACAGGGGATAAAAAACTGGACACAAGCCAAAAACTAACAAGCCAACTGCATCCTGCTCTGCATAAAAAGTAGCATGGCCAACAGGTCAAGAGAGGGCATTTTGCCCTCCTACTCTGCTCTCATGAGAGTATTCCCAGCTGGCATAGCTCATCCAGCTCTGGGGTTCCCAGCAGAAGAAAAAACAATGGATCTGTTACAATGGGTCCAAGACAAAAATGATCAGAGGGCTGTAGCACCTCTGCTGTGAATACAGGCTGAGAGATCTGGAGCTGTTCAACCCGCAGAAGAGAAGGCTCTGGGGAAATCTTACTGTGGCCTTTCAATACTTAAAATGAACTTTTAAGAAAGACAAAGAAAGACTTTTTACCATGACTTGCAGTGAGAAGACAAGCTGCAACAGTTTTATACTGAAAGAAGGTACATTTAGATTGGATACAAGGGAAACCTTTTTAAAATGAAAGTGATAGTATACTGGAACAAGTTGCCAATAGAACTTGTGGATGCCTCATCACTGAAAGTGTTCAAGGTCAGCTGAACCGGGCTTTGAGCTACCTGTTCTAGTGAAAGGTGTCCCTGCCCAGGGCAGTGGGGTTGGAACTAGAAGATCTTCAAAGATCCCTTCCAAGCCAAACTGTTCTGACATTCTAGAGAACTTGGTAGGTAGGGACTTTCAAGAAATAAAAATATGAGGTAATCACCCACTGATGTTGCTGGCACATGTTGTATTTTTTAAATGTATTTAATGTGTATATAGTCAGTAGCACAACAAAATTTATTCCAAACTGCTTTAGACTTATGGGTAATAAAAAGGTAAATTTCTAGAAGATTGAACAATGACACTTTATGGTCTCATAAATCGTACTGGTAATAATTACAATGATGTTCCAGTTTAAAATGTCTTACCGTAGATACAGAGGTGATACAAGATTATGGAAGAAATTTTTTGTCCTGTAAATTTACATTTAAAACAGTGTGCAATACTCCCTTTCCTTCAGTCACTGCGGACTTTCCCTAGCTGCCATGACATTTCAGATATGATGGACAGTACCTTGGCAACTATATAAGCTGACACCTTCAGGACACTGGGGTGCATCTCGTAGGTTCCCATCATCTTGTGTACTTTTAGGTTCCCCAGATGGTCTTGAACCTGATCATCTCTTACAATGGGAGGGATTCCCCCAGTTTCTGTCTTGAAATTCAGGGACTTGAGACATATGGGCAGATAGATTGCTATGAAAACTGAGACAAAAAAAAAATTATTCAGTACCTAATATTTTCTTTAATTTTCCCTTTTTGGCCATCATGCCTGTAGAAGCCATTCTTATTATTCTTTGCATCCATTGCCAAATTCAGCTCCAGCTGTAACTTATCTCTCCCAATCCTGTCCCTGCTCAGCCAGGCAGGACCCCTAGATTCTTCCCAGATTACATGGCCCTGGTTCCACTACCTGTGCTTTTCCTTGTATTTCAGTTCGGCCAGGTGGTCCTTAGTGGGCCATGCTGGTCTCCTGCCTTCCCTGTCTGCATGCACACAGATGGGAATTGAGAGCTCTTGGGCTCCAAGAACAGTGTCCTCAAAGATCTGCCAGTTTTATTCTGCTCCTTCTTCACTCAGGGCAGTTTCCCAGGGGGCCCCATCCGCTATTTTCTTAAATGACTAAATATTCAGGCTCCTAAAATTCAGGGTACTGGCTTTAATATTTGTTTGTCCTGAATCCCTCACGATTGTGAATTCCACCAGGGCGTAATCCCTTCAGCCCGAGCTGCCTCCGACCTTGGCCTCTCCAGTGAGTTAATCTGTGACAGTAAGCAGCAGGTACAGTAACACTTCTCCTCTGTCAGCTGGCTATCTGTCACCTGGGTTAAGAAATTATCCTTGATGCTCCCCAAGAGTCTCCTGGACTGCTTATATCTTGCTGAGCCACTTTTCCAGCAATGTCAGGGCGACTGAAGTCCCCAAGGTGGATCAGAACCTGCCCCAGTGATGCATCCTGTAGTTGCAGGAAGAAGGTTTTGTCCACAGGCTCCTCTCAATTGGGTGGTCAGTAATAAACACAAACCACTTGCCCTCTTATTTTCAACCACAAGCTCTTGACCTGTTCATTGCTGTTTTTCAAAGACAGGTCTGTGCAATCAGTCCATAGAGGGCAAATCGCCTGTCCCTCCTTCCTTGCTTGTCCCTTCTGAACAGTTTATAGCTGTCTCTTGGAGTGCTCCCATCATGTGATTTGTGCCGCCAAATTTCAATGACTGTGATTAGGTCATACTTTCTAGCTGCATAGTCACTTCTAGCCCTTTCTGCTTGTTCCTTTTACTACATGCTCTTTTATAGATTTGCTGTGTTTTGAGGATACGCTGATGAGTAATTGGTGAACCTATTTGGATGTAATGGGAAATAGTTCAAAACTCAGTTCAGGGAGAATGTTTAGCTCTCAGAAGTTAAATTTGGATTTTTAGTACTTTTAGCTACTTTTTTTTTCTGTCATTCTCCTCATTTAAAGTTCTATGCCACAAGACATTGCTGTGGTCATCCTTGGAACATTGCTATGAGACCTGTTCCCTGAAGGCAAAAAGGTCCAGTTCAGGTTATAAGCTTGAGAATTTGTCTATATCTGGTTTTCTTTTAGGAATCTGACTGTTATTTGAAATAATGCGTAAGGAGCTTCTGAAGAAAGTGTTGAGTTGCACAACAAATTCTGGGAATTGAAAGTAACTCAGATTAATGTTCATTTTAAGAAAAAAAAATGACAGCTGAGCTGCTGCCAGGGATTACCTTTTTTTCCCCATAAGTTGAAGTAGCTTTCTGTGAGCTTTCTCTATATGCAATTTCTGAGAAAAAAGATAAGGTATCTGTTTTAGATAAAATTTTATTAGTGGAAAAAATGACATGCTCTTTTAGAGACTAGTGATTTGTCCTGCCTTTGTTTACAATGTGGCTTTTTTAACAGTAATTTATTTCATGCTGCTGGTTTGTTTCAGAACCCACTGTTACCAGAAGAAAGCATGATATCTTAGAGAGCCACAGCTTGAACTACAGATGAGTTCCTTAAATTACCCCAGGTGACAGAGAACAACATTTTGCCTCTGAAGGAGTGACATATTTTCTCTATATGCTTAGTAATGTGAGATCATTTGCTAGGCACATCCAGTAAGTTTAACTGTGTGGTCTTCAGGAATGACTGTGTGTTGTTTTCATTACCAACAAGCATTACATCTGTCTTGTCAGCTCTGAATTTAAGCAGCTTACTTATTCCTTGCACCTTATCACAGCAGGGCACTTGGCAAGCTGAGAGACTATACTGTCCGAGTCTGACAAATAGAAGTCATAAAACGATGTCAACCTAGTAAGGATGGCACTGCAACCTACATCATCTTCCAATTTCTCCAGTAGCCTATATTTCACAGAGTGACAGTATGACAGAAAAATCTCTTGGTGGAGAGTCATTGTTACTTTCTGCTTTTTTCAGTGGAGAATGGGGTGTGTCCAAAGGTGCCATAACAAAATCACACATAGATTGGCATGGAGTTCATAAAATGAGTAATGAGTATGTTAACTTCAAATTCCACAAAATTTAGCTTATCCAAATGGGGCAGATATAAGGGTATATGTACACAAGCAGAGGCTGTAAAATATATCCTCAACTGGATTTGAAAATCTATATATTTCTCTGTTTTTGGACATCAGAGTAATAGTAGGAGATATGTTCTTAAGTGTTACTCAAATCAACTGTAAATAAAGATGCCATTGCAAATAGGCACTTTGTTTTAAAGACGTTCTTATCCCAAGGAAGAGATAATACACATGAACCTGTAGTCTTTTGCATAGTGTCTCATGTTTGTCACCCCTGTGATAGAATGGTAGCTGTCTATATTATCCTTTAATGTTAAGGCAACATGTTCTTCGTAGAAATGGTGGCTGGAGAGAGAGAGAGTGGAACATAGAGAAGAATAATTCACATTACCTGATTACATATGATATTCAGCCAACCATCTGGTCTACAGCTTACTGGTTTTCTTCTACAATATTAAAAATAAATTCCTCAATGACATAAGAACTAGAGTCTTGCAGTTGGGCAACAGTCATGTGATTTTGGATAAATTTGAGAACTTTGAGTAAGACGGCTTGACTTACATTGCGGATATCCCCTAGTTGGGAAACTTGCTTTTTGACCAGAATGGAAGTACTTTTATCCTTGTGATAGGTCTTTGCTTTTTATAACTGATATCTGTTTGCTGGTTGGTTAATTTTGCTGCTGAAATACAGCATGCAGTGTAGACTTATCCTATTCAGAACTACCTATAACGTGCATTTTCCAGTTCAATGTCATAGTTTTAAGATACTTCATCTCTCTCAAAAATACTGTGATCACTATAAAAGCTACCTTTGGAATAACTGTCATGTAAGTCTCTTTTACCTATAGGAATTCTATGTTTGCAATAATCTCATCTAGTTCTTTAACTAGTCATGTTAAAAATTATCTCATTATAGCAAGTAGAAACTGGATAGGTTTTAAATAGAAATTGAGAACATGCAGGTCTCGCCAGGATGGGCCTTGTTAGGTTAATGGGAAATGTAGGAGGTTAAGGTTTACTGAATATGTCACAGAAATGATTCTGCCATCACAGAATCACAGAATCATTTAGGTTGGAAAAGACCTTTGAGATCACCGAGTCCAACTTTTGACTGATAACACCTTGTAAACTAAACCACAGCACTGAATGCCATGTCCAGTCTTTCCTTAAACACTTCCAGGGACAGTGATTCCACCACCACCCTGGGCAGTATGTTCCAACTTTTAACAACTGCTTCCATAAAGAAATTCATCTTGTTACCCAACCTGAACTTCCCTGGAACAATTTGAGACCATTTCCTCTTGTCTTAAGGCTTGTTACTTGGGAGAACAAGATGCTCCCCACCTCACTACCATCTCATTTCAGGTAGTTGTAGAGAGTGATAAGGTTTCCTCTGAGCCTCTCCTTCTCCAGGCTAATAACCCCAGCTCCTTCAGCAGTGCCTCATATTACTTATTCTCTAGACCCTTCGCCAGCTCCCTTGCCCTTCTCTGGACTCACTCCTGCACCTCAATGTCTTTACTGACATGATACCTTTCTTGACCTGGGGAACTACAGTTTAGTTAGATTTTTGGGTGCTATCTTTCTGTCTCTTTGGGTGACTTCCTTGATTATACAGTTGAGTAGTTGTGACTAGCATACAAACAGGTGGCAGAGGAGTACTTGCTGGCCAAATATTTGTATAATTCAGAGCTTTGTGCTGTCCTAGACAGCTTCTAGTAAATTACAAACATTGCCAAATATATGTGACTCAGCCCTTTTTCATAATAATTATCTAAATAAATGGCACAAAATGAAAGCATAGGGATTACAAGAGCAGGTAAGCAACATAGAAATAAGAGAAATGTACTAGATATTTATCCCTTCCTATCAGATTACTTTAAAAGAGGAAAATTAAGATCAAGATCCTTGTCAACCTGAGTGTGATGAAGTGGTTAGTGAGCAGTCAACTGGATTATGGAGGAGCCTTGGTAAACTTTCAATATAGCTCATCTATATGAAAAGAGGATTGATATCCTAAACTGATTTTCTTCTCTCTCTCTCTGGTTTTTTTTTTAAGATCGGAAGGCAGGGATTGACCCATCACTCAATATGAGACTTTGAACTGTAGAGTGCTTTTTAACCAAAGTAGCTAATGACTAAATATTTTTGACCTTGATCATTAATGAGAGAAACGAGAGACAACTTCAAAGTGCAAGTGCACATGGTATCTAATCAAAGGGAAGAAGATGCATAACATAAAGTGAGAGAGGAATGATTACAGTCCAAGTAGTTCATTTAGGGTGGCCAGATCTATAATTTTTGAGTGGTTTAGTTTCCAATTTTTTTTTTTTTTTCAATGCAGGAAAATTTGAGGATAAAATGGCTGTTGCAAAAATGTTTGACTCCTTAAATTAGCATTTCAACATTTTAAAGTTTAAAATATTACTTGGTTTTCATAACAGAACTAGATACATGTTCTTAAATAACATCTATGTATGCCGTAAATTGGATTTTCCACTTTCACTGTGAGAACCGTAGAATAAATAGGGTTCTCATAAATAGGGATAGAATAAAATAGGGATCTCATAGGTGATGTCCTTTGCCTGCTGTATTTGTCTAGCTATTTGAAATTCAGACTTAGGGAGCACTGGGTACTGATCACACCTGAAGACCTCATTTTTCTTTACCTAGTGTAAATTACCACCCATTTAACTTAATCTAGCTATAAATTTTAAACAATGGGGAATGACCATAATGTACTTTTAGACAAGTTTGAGAGGTTGCCAACATCTCACCTAATGTTTTTTGATGAATGTTTTATCTGAGAATGGTAATATTTCTTACAAGCCTGGGATTTTCTTTAGAGCTGCGTAGATCTTTTATACTATGAAAAATTGTAGTGCTTCATGGAAATAGGGAATTATTTTTAAAGGAAGTGAAAATATTTATTTTGATTTAAAACTTCATTCACAGTTTACAAAGAAATTTTGGTACATTTAGAAAGTTTAGTTTCTTTTGTTTGTTGTTTTGACATTAGAAGAATCATGTCTTTCATTTAGAAATTGTCAAAATGTTGATTTGTCACTAAATGTCACATTCTAGAACTGTTTTTATTGGGTTTTATGTCCCTGATTTCAGTTTCAGAGGAACTTCTTGATATTATTTAGAGTTCTTAAGTATAGCTTTTGTTAGAGATTTAAATTTTTTTTGCTTTCCTTAGGATTTGATGGGAAGGTCAGATTACTGCTTTGCATAATTTTGAAATCCTTCAAAAACTAAAAAAGATGATGTTGCTAAATAGAGCAAACAGTTTTATGGATCCACATATTTAACCATGAAGAAGGAATTCACACTGCTGAACAATACAGTCCAATACAATGAAATTTTAAGAATGAGGGGATTGAAGAATAAAATATGGAAATGAAAGTCTTTTATAGACTAACTGCCAGTGTGAACAAAAAATTAGCTACACTAATATTTTTAAAATTTAAAACAGTCTTTACAAATTCAGCTGTTATATTCAGCTGGTGCTGGTGCTTTATTATAAGTGTAAAGAGTAGTATTTATTTATTTTGTGGAAAAGTTATAAAGCCCCAGATTTTTATAATGCAATTCCTTGGTAGATCTTTATCCTAACATAATTAGGAATATGAATATAATTCTCCACATCAGGTTACAGCTTGTAACTTAGAGAAGGTTTGGAGTGCACTTACAGCTTTTGGTGAATTACCTGACTTCTGTGTTTCTTAATCTGCAATGAAATTGATTCTTATCTAAACAGAAAACTTCAGACTTTTAAAATATCTGCTAAATGGCAAAATCTTGAACAATAAACTTGAAAAGGGAAAGACTCTAGACAAACACAGTGATAGTTTGAGGGTTTTATTAAAAAGTCTTATTAGAGCATTTGTTAAGTCAGTTGCCAAGGGGAGCTGCTGCACAGCTGGCCAGGTCCAAAGTGGAGCAGCAAATCCTGGTGCATAGGAGGGTTTCCTGGAGCAGGGAAATGCCAGGATAAGAGAGACCCACCTAGTTCTGGTAGTGCTCATGAGAGATGCTGATGAGGCCTGGGCATTGCCAGAGGAACTGCAGCCACCTCCATACCTCTACAAAACAGTGTGGTGTGGGGAGCGTGAGTAAGCAGGGCATGGTGCATCAGTTAATGCAGGAGGATGCACAGTAATGGGTCAACACCAGTTCAAAGGGTAAGTTCAGTTGATGGTCATCGCCCTCCTAGAAGGTGTTTAGCTATGTCATCCATTTGGCAGAAAACTATGCCTTCTGCATTTGCCAGAACTGATGTGACTCGTAAGAAAGAGTTCCCATGAAAACATGAAAGTGTTTTGTTTCAGGCTGCAGGGCACGCTTTGCATTAAGAGTAAGGCCAATTTTTCTGTTGTGTTAAATTTTGCAGAAAATAAACTCCCTTACATTCTAGCTGGTCCTCTGATATCAGGGGGACTGGGACCCGCTGTGCTTAGATGCTAAGTGATGGTCAATTAAACACTAAGCAAGAGAAGTGCAGAGCTTGGTTGGGTTTGGTGAGAACTACCATGATTATGGATTCACAAATAGTGTGATACACTATATGCCTGGTCTTGCCCAGTGAACTTTCATGGCTGGACTAGAACTGTGGTCACGTTCATTAACACTCATGGCCAGGTGTAAAATAGTGTAGCTTATTGAGGAACAGAAACGCAGATTCTTATTGGATTGCCAGTGATAAATGGGCTGTCTGCAAAAGCAGACATGAATATGGAATATGAATAATACAGCCAACAAAAAATACATTCTATTTTGAGATGACTCTGTAGCATTAAAAGTATGCTCACAAACCCTTCCTGAATTTTTAGTTTTGATTGC
>JAWWMO010000096.1:42948966-42960225 GCA_035047845.1 Dendrocincla fuliginosa | reverse complement strand
GACACAATTGTTATGACACAATTTCTGTCATCCAGTTTGACGTTTGCCAGCCACAATTTACAAAATCCCTAAGCAGTTATACCTGCCAAATGAAACAAGTGTTCAAGTGAAATTGTTAATGTTTTCTGTGTTTGATTTCTTAAATCTTTTCTGATACTGCGCTTCACAATTAGGTTTGAGTTTCATTTGAGATTATTAAATTATCCATTCACTCCATTAATTGCTTTCTAACAGTTTCAACTGTCCCTTTCATTTATGATGTTCTTATAAAATATTTCATGGAGAGACTAGCATACTACACAGACACAGTACAGCAGCAGAAGTCCAAATAAAATAACCTGCTTGATAAAATTGATGATTTGTAAAGTGGAATCTGCAATCTGAATTAAATTGGAGCTATTAAAGATGGTGGGTTTATAGTTTGCATGAATCATGTTACTGTTGAGCCTTAGAGAAGCTCTTGTGTTTGCTGTCAAGGGTAGGTAAGTTATTTCCTAGGTGATATGCTGAATTATAGCTGAAGAACTTCCAGTTACTCTTCATTGTAAATGTGCAATATATTTCATGTGGCAAGCATGACAGATTCTTTGGTGTGAAGCACTGGCATCCTACTGCACACTACGAGTGCAAACAAACACCTTGACCATTCAGGAGGGGATTTTCTGATCACATGGAGTGGCAGAGTTAATTTCTTACCCAGTTCTTTCACCAGTGATGCAAAACTATTATTACCAACTGTAATATGCGAAAACATATTACCAAATATATTGTGCAGGAAAGGAGCAGGAATAGGAGAAAGACTGTTCCTACATCCTGGTGAAAAATACCTAAAATGCCATCATTTTATTAAAAAAGATTAAGGCAAATCCACCTTTAAGTTCTTCTAACATACTGCTAACAGACCAGGCCTATGCGATTAGTAATAGGGACAGAGAGGAGCAAGAATGACTTCTGTGACTTTGTTATCCGTCTGTGTGCTCTATGCGTTTTAAATGCATACCAGATTTGTGCATCCTTGTTAGATGCAGTAAAAGATTTTTCAGCTGTTTGCGATTAATTTGACATATTCAGCGGTGGCAAGCTTTTAATTTGAGACTACAAACTCAGTCCATTTGCAAAATCAAATTCATGATTTTTCATTTTTATCTGTTATAATATTTTGATAAGTCAGTGTTCTCCTATGTTTGTATTTGGGCTTGTTCTTCTAGTCAAGTGTGCTGTTGTCATTCACGTAGTCTCATGAAGTCAGCTAAGGATGTGGAATGGGACTTCTTATAATTTTATACCAAACTTTAAAGTACAGTTTCTGTGGGAGCTAAAACTGCAGTCACAGATAATAGCTGAAATTCACAATTGTTAGATGAAGTATTAAAATAGAAAAAAAATCAGCAGCTACTGAAAAAGCTTAAATGCTTCAAAGCCTCAGCATTTTAACATTCCCCACACCTAGTTACATTTCCTTTCTCATTTTCTGCTAACGGGGTTCATATTGGATTAAATCTAAACCTAAGCATGATAAAGCTTTTCATCTTCTGAACAGAGCATTTAAAAGAAATTGCATCAGATTCAATAAAATTCTGTTAACTGGTATTTCCGTAGTTGTCACTCACACTTTCTTTTGACGTGATCTTCCTCAACCTTGAATCACAGGGTGTTAAAATTAATTTTTTATTTATTGGAACCAAGTTAAAAAATTAGAGACAAATAAAAATGATATGAAGACATTTTAATATTCATTCCTGCCTGTCTTGTTACTGTTCAGCATTCCTAATCTAACAACTTTATAATATATGTGTCAATGCGGATTCTGAAGACTCCTTGCTTAGATATTATTTTCAATTTAAGTATGTGTTGCAATTCCTAAAAGATAACATTTTTTATGTTTTAACCTAATTTTAATGACCTAAAATAGATAGCCTAATATTTGTGTATAAATCTTTTCTGTTTACGTATGTATTTTTATCTGGAGACATTTCCAGAAACTTCTTGCAAGAGTTAAATTATGGTTTTATTTTTAAATGCCAATTTTTTCAATTAGGTTGAGTTTGAAGATGGTTCTCAAATAGTAATGAAGAGAGAAGAAATATATACACTAGATGAAGAGCTTCCTAAAAGAGTAAAAGCACGTTTTGTGAGTATTTGCTGATAAAACCTTATAGTGTATATATGCTTAAAATGCCAATAACACTAGCCCTGACTTTATTTTGGATTTTCATTTTAAGCTGGACAGATGCTACGTGAAGCCTGTACTAAAGAGTGGCTAAATCAGCACAATTAGCAGACAGGTCCATTTGCTATTGAGAATGGATAATTGTTCTTTCAGTACAGGCAAATGCTGATGTCAAACATCGTTCTTGTCTCGTAAAAGGGGCATCGTGTTTGATCATCTGTCAGATCATGATTGATCAAGTTAGTAAACTTAAATTGACATACATTCTGTTCTTTCAGTATTCTTAAAACTTGTATAATTTTTAAAAAACTTTCCGACTTCTCAGAGCTTTGTATTTTAAAAGCCTTGATTTAATAAAGATACAGTTAACTTCTTAAGAAACAATGTGGCAGATCAAACTCATTATTGTCACTGACAGGACTCATAAACTTGTCACTAGTCTTTGGTTTAAAACCAAATCTTTGCTGCTTTTTATAAGTTTTCTGCAGTTTCAAACAACATCCACCAGCTAGTCATTTTTGTGTATATATGTCATGTGAAAAAGTGTTTGAGTTCACAAAAAGCAAGAACTTTAAAAGTCGAAAAGGGAAAGTTCTTCCATACACTCATTGGAGGGGATGACTGCTTTTACCTGTCTTAGGGCAGCTCTTTTGAGTGCAAAATGCAGTGGTCAGATATTCATGGTTAAGAAACATTTTTGTCAATGAATTTGGGATAACTTCACAAATCTTTCAGTGTCCTGACTGTCTAGGGTTAAGATAGTTGTCTTGGAAAATGTAAAATGAACCATCTGATTATATTTAATGGAGGGTTCCATTATGCTTGGAAAGCATAGCATTGCCATTTTTTGTTTTGGAGACTATATGGAAGAGGCATCTCTAACTGCATACTCTATAGAATGCAAACTGTTGCATTTCATTCAGGATAATAATAATTTGGTTTAGGCTATTAAGTTTTTAAAGTATTTTTATAGCTCAATAGTTATTTATTTATTTGACACCGTTAACTTCATTGGGGAGTTAACTATAGGTTAAACACTAAATTTGGTTAACTGAATAAAAGACACCACCGCCAGTGCATGATTTTCTACTAGTGAATTTTCTACTTTTCTACTAATGATTTTCCACTACTTTGTATGATTTTCTATTAGCACTTCCAGTTCTAGAAATACATAGTTTAGTCGTCAAGGTATGCTCAACACCTTCTTCCCCTCATCTTGCTGAACATAGTGCAAGTTAGAGGCAGCTTATGGTACTGTTCTTGTCTATTGAAAGAAATGACACCAGTTCCTTTTAAATCATGTTTTTCTTAATCTTGGGAATTTTTCCATTACTCCAGCAGTGAAAGTTGGTCCAAAATATTTTTGCTTTCTTTTTTTTTTTTTCCGAAATGGCTTGCTGTTTGATGTCTCACTGCTTTGTTAATGTAGATTCCTGACTGTTTTAAGTTAGCTGACAAATGACTGAACTGTGACTCCGATTCTTTACTAATTAGACAGTGTGCAGGTTTCTTTTCAGGGGTCCATGCCATAGTACCTTGCATTTAAAACATTACTGAATAACCCAGAGTGGTGAATAATACTTAATACTGCCAGGATAAACCTGCCCAACAGTTACACCACTTCCATGTTGCTGTTTCTTCACCTAGAAGTAGAGTGATTGTGTGATCTCTGGATAAAAGCTGAACTATCAACTGGTGTTAGTCACATGATTCTAAGGAAGACCTTAGACCCAGAGGAATTAATTAATAGTACATGTGAAATACAGAAAAGTAAATGTTATTTGGATATGTAATTAATGTCTGGTTTTAGTCTACAGCCTCTGACATGAGATTTGAAGACACATTTTATGGATCAGATATTATCTTGGGAGAGAAGAGGCAGAGAGTATTGAGTTCTCGGTTTAAGAATGAGTATGTGGATGATCCTGGATACCGCACCTTCTTGAAAAGCTCATTTCAGAAGAAATGCCAGAAGGGACTATAAAGGAAGCAGAAGAAGAGAGAGGGATGTTGATTAAAAAACATACGGCATTATTTGCAATTGTTTTTTGTTTAATGGAACACTGTTTTACAATGAACTAATCTATACACCAGCCTCATAAACTGAAGTACTTGAGTTCTGTTTTCTTCAGTTAACGTATTAAAGATTTTGTAATGCTTTGCATTATAGAACTAGGGGGAAAACCAACAGAGATTACCAAGTGATGTGCTGAAGAAAAGTTTCAGTCCTGCTGTCCTAGGTTTGCTCGCACGGAGGTGAAGCCTTGAGCAGTGTGGGTATGACTAAGTTGCTATTGTGTACCATCCACTTCATTGCTGGGAGTCAGGGCCTCAGGGGAATTAAAAAAGGTATGCACACTGGAAGTACACCATTTTTATTTTGTTTCTTCCTTGGGGAAGCTGCTGGGACCAACACTTTGGACTCTGAAAAGCAGCCAATGCAGCCATGATGTGGCTCTGAAAAAGCTGCACTTGCAGCCAAGATGCCGCTTCAAAGTGGTGGTATTGTGCAGAGCAGACCAGTCTGGAAGCAGCCAGTGTGGCACAGCATGGATGGATTTTTCGGGGTTTGTCCATTGTTTTTTGTTTTCTCAGGCTCAGGGATGGGGAACGCCAACTGCAGAGAGTGCCTGCCACCTTCTCTTTGTCTCAGGAGGCCATGTGGAATTAAGTCGATGGAGTAAATACCTTTTGTGTATAAAGCACCTTCTCTTCTATATTTTTGTCAATAGTTTTGCTGTTATTTTGTGTTTCTCATTCCTTTGCTGTTTGTTTTCAGTAAATTGTTATCTCAACCCATAGTCTCTGCCTTTGTCTGTCTCTCACTGGAGAGCAGAGGGATTCGAACAGCCTATTTGGAGTTTAATTCACTGCTTGTTTTTTAAACCACCATATTTAATTGACTCCCACTGTAGGGCACAAGACGGTTGAGATAACAACAGATCTTCTGAGAGCAGGTTGGAAGCAATTTTGATCTAAGCATTTGTGTATTGGGACGTCTCTGGTTACAGTGTTGCTTGATCTCTTCACCTGGGTTGCGGTACCTAACCCTGTATATACTCCCATATGTACACCATATGTCCACCATGGTGATCTTTTTCAAAGGATCAGGATTGCTTTGTTGCTGTACTCTGTGATATCAGTTTATTGCATAATAGCATCCAGAGCAATGGCAGTCATTTGGGATGTGTGTTCAGTGTTGTTCTTCTGTCCTGGTCTTGGCTGCTGCCTCTGGGGATTCATTAATAATTGTACCTAGCCTATGTGGAAATAGAAGATGATTTTCTTTTACCCCCTTTTCCTCCTTTAGGCCTGCTACCACAGTTTCTGAGAATTTTGAATTCCCTTTGGATGTTAAGGAAAGCATGTTCTTCTTGTTGAGTCTCCTGTCTTTCCTTGATATAGTCTACAACACATTTGGAGTCAGTGAGGTCTACACCATGTTTAGAGACAGGACCAATATTTCTAGAGAAGTTGTCCAGAGACCTGTCCCAGGGTGGATAGTCATGAGTGGCATGGAATGTGGGAGAAAATGGGCCAGCTTTTGAAGGATTATTCTGCTCCAATGATTTTGAAATTCACTCCTGAAAACTACAGAACCTTGATAAAGTGGCAGAATATTTGAAAGGAAGTTGCTGTGACAGTTCCAGAGAGGTGTGAAGTTATGCAATATGGTGGGCCCTGGCTACTACTTACCAGATACTGCTGGTAACTAAACAGCACCCTCAGGGGAAGAGGAGGAAAGCAAACTAACAGGCACTGTGGCCACTCAGACTGCAGGTGAATAAGGGGAACAACCTGTGCCAATAGTAGTCACTTCTATACAGAAGAAATCCAAGACCAAATCAGTTTGTGTAGTGAGTGATGAAAAGGAAGCGAGACCCTCACAACCAGAGGAAGAGACAAAGGCAGAGATAATCAGCCAGTGCCTATCCCTGAGTGAGCTGCAAGATATGCAAAAAAAATTCATCCACTAGTCAGGTGAGCCCCTGGTGACCTGGCTTCTTCAATGCTGGGATATTGTGGCCCACAAAATCACACTAGGTGGTAGCGAAGCTAAGCAACTGGGATCTCTATTTTAGGATGTGGGCATTGACAAGGGGATTAGAAAAAAGACCAGAAACTCTCAACCTCTGGAGTCAAGCATGGGGGAAAGATATCTTTGCAAGGATAACCTTTTAGTGCACTGAGACAAGTGCCCTAGCAGCATGAGTACTTGAGTTGAGAGGAAGAACAACTCCCACAGAAAATTCTTCAAGGATAAATGCCATTCCAGTTTCTACTGGGCAAGTCCTGACAGAATAGAAGAGATGATGTGATTTCCAATCCTCTTGAAGCGATCCACCAGCTCATATTTACAAGAAGCGAGCAATGAATACCATGACCAGAACTAGAGAGGCTCTGCCTCCATCCAGGTGGAGGAAAGGGACAGTTGGATCTATTAGACTGTGTGGATCCAGTTTTTAGGAGTAAACTGACAGGATGAAGATCATCAGACCCCCAAGAATCTAAGTCTTTAGATGACACTGGCGCACAATGTACTTTGATGCCATCAAGTTATGTAGGGGCAGAATCTATCTCTATTTCAGGGATGACAGGGGATCCCAACAGCTGAAGTGAACTGAAGTGAGCCTGACTGGGAATGAATTATAAAAACACCCCATTGTGCCTGGTCCAGAGGTCCTGTATATCCTTGACATAGATTACCTCAGGAGAGGGTATTTCAAGGACTCAAAAAGGCTCCATTGGGCTTTTGGCATAGCTGCTGTGGAGACAGAAGAACTTAGAGAGTTGAATACCTTGCCTGGTCTTTCAGGGGACCCTTTTGCTGTGGGACTGCTGAGAGTGAAAGAAAAACAGGTACCCATCACTACTACAACAACAGTGCACCCTTGACAATATGCCACCAACTGAGACTCTATTACCCCCATCCATGGGATGATTTGTGAACTGGAAAGCCAGGGAGTGGTCAGTGGGACTTGCTCACCCTTTAATAGTCCTATATGGCCAGTGCATAAGTTTAATGGAGTGTGGAGACTGACAGCAGACTACTGTGACCTGAATGAAGTCACATCACCACTGAGTGTTGCTGTGCTGGACACCCTGAAACTGCAGTCCAAGCAGCAAAGTGGTGCCACCATCACGCTGCTAATGCATTTGTTCCATTCATCTGGCAGCAGTTTGCTTTCACCTGAAGGGGCATCCAGTACACCTGGAACTGACTGCCCCAGGAGTGGAAACACAGTCCTCCTATTTGCCATGGACTGATGCAGATTACTCTGGAAAAGGTTGAGGCTCCAGAACACTGGCAGTGCATTGATGACATCATTGTATGGGGGAACATGGCAAAGGAAGTTTTTGAGAATGGGGAAAAAATGATCCAGATCCTCCTGAATGCCAGTTTTACCATAAAACAAAGTAAGGTCAAGGACCTACTCAGGAAATCCAGTTTTCAGGAGTAAACTGACAGGATGGATGTCATCAGATTCCAATGGACATGGACAACAGAATAGCAGCTCTTGACCCCACTGGCCAGCAAGAAGGACACAGGCTTTCCTAGGTGCTGCAGGTTTTTTGAGGATGCATATTCCAAATTACAGTCAGATTCCTTATTATGTGACATGAAAGAAGAATAATTTCAAGTGGGGTCCTGAACAACAAGCGTTTGAACAAATTAAGCAGGAGACTGTGCATGCAGTAGCCCTTGGGCCAGTCAGGACAGGACAAGACAGGATGTAAAAAAATGTGCTCTAACCTGCAGCCACGGAGGTTCTTGGAGTCTCTGGGAAAAAGTACCCAGGGAAACTTGAGGATGACCACTGGGGTTCTGGAGTCAGGGATACAAGGGATCTACTGGTAGCTTATGAAGGGGTTTTAGCCACTTCAGAAGTGACTGGCACCCAAACACCACTTCTCCTGAGAGCCTGACTGTCAGTGTGGGGCTGGATGTTATAAAGGAAAGTCCCTTCCACACATTATACCACTGATGCTACATGGAGTAATGGACTGCTTTGATCACACAGGGAGCTTGAGTAGGGAATCCATCATCCAGGGATCATGGAAGTCATCATGGACTGTCCCAAAGGTGAAAATTTTGGATTATCATCAGAAAAGGAGGGCAAGAATGGTAGCTTGTACTGAGGAGACTCCACCTTATAACCAGCTCTCTGAAAATGAAAAGTTATTTATTCTCTTTACTGATGGTTCCTGCTATATTGTAGGGACACATCAAGAATAGAAAACTGCTGTATGGAGTCTTATGCAATGAGCTGCTGAAGCCATTGAAGGACAAGGTGGATCAAGTCAGGGTGCAGAGCTGAAAGCCATCCAGTTGGCTTTAGATATTTCTGAACAAGAACAATGGCCAATGCTCTACCTTTACACTGACTCATGGAGGGTCACAAATGCTCTGTGAGGGTGGCTGGACCGATGGATATAGACCAATTGTCAGCAGAGAGACAAACCTATTTGGGCTGCTGAGTTGTGGCAAGACATCGCTGCCAGGGAAGGGGAGCTGGCATCGTGTAGATACACAGGTACCCAAGAGTCCTATGACTGAGAAGCATCACAACAGATGGGTGGATCAAATTGCCAAGATTAAAATGTCTCAGAAGGATCTGGACTGGCAACATAAGAGTGAATTATTTCTGTCTTGGTCACCTTGGCTTGAGAGCCTCAGGTCGTCAGGGCAGAGATGCAACACACAGACGGACTTGTGATCAAGGGGTGAACGTAACCATGGACACTATCTCCCAGGTTCTCCATAACTATGAAAACTGCTGCAATCAAGCAGGCCAAAGGGGTAAAGCCTCTGTTGGTATGGGGGACAATGGCTGAAATACAAATGTGGGGAGGCCTGGCAGATCAGTTACATCACACAGGCCCAAACCCATCAAGGCCAGCCCTACACACTGACAATGGTGGAAAAAACCACTGGATAGCTGGAGACACACCCTGTGCCTCACACCACTACCTAGAACACCATCTTGGGCCTTGCAAAGCAAGTCCCGTGATGTGGCACACCAGAGAGAACTGCGTCAGACACCAGTGCTCATTTCAAAAATAACCTCCAAGACACCTGTGCCAACAAGCACAGTATTGATTGGGTATATCATACTGCCTATCATGCACCGGCCTCTGGGTAAATTGAAAGGTACAATGGACTGCTAAAAACCGCATTGAAAGTAGTGGGTGGTGTGAGACCTTAGGACTTTGGGATCTACATTTAGCGAAGGCCACCTGGTTAGCACTAGAGGCTGGCCCTGCTGAATCAAAACCTCCATGTACCAAAGAAAGGGATAAAGTCCCTGTGATGCATATGAGGAATATGTTAGGGAAGACAGTTTGGCAAACCCATTAGGAGATTTTTGCTCAAGAACCTGCATGCACTTGGGGGCTAGCGAAAAGGGATGGGGAAATGAAGGTGACTTGCTTCTTTGGTAAGAACAGTCTGTTACGTTGAATTGTATAACATTGATTGTGGAATAATACTGCCACTCTGTGCCATAACTACCATGGACAATGAGGATGGACTGCTCCAAATATACCAGTTGTGAGTTCCTGATGCAGTGTGCAACCACCTGACAGCACTCCAACTCTCCTGCCCTGGCAGACATCTGATATGGATAGAACCGACAGTCATGGACTAAATGAACTCAACAGGTATCTTGGAGGGACAGCCATTGACTATGAAGATTGTACCAGTCTGGACATGACATAGATGGTATGGAATAAGGGTGAATTATGTCCTAGGTTTGCTTGCAGAGGAGTGGAGCCTTGAGCAGTGTGGGTGTGGCTAAGTTGCTGTTCCATACCACTCACTTCATTGCTGGGGGACGTGGCTTCAGGGAGATGGAAGAAAGGTATGCACTCCAGAAATACGCCATTTTAATTCCAGTTCTTCCTTGAGGGAGCTGCTGGGACCAGCACTGTGGACTCTGTACCTCTCCTGCCACTGCCTGTTTCTTTTTCATCCCTTCCCATCTCTCAGCAAACACAGCTCCAAGTAGCAAAGGCAGCTGAGCTGTGGCACAGCTCCAGAAGTGGTTAACACAGCAGAGACACAGCTCTGAATAAATAGGGAACACAGCCAAGCCATGATGCAGCTCAGAAGTGCGGTGGTGAGCACAGCCAAGATGTGGTTTTGAAATGGTGGTGCCAGGCAAAATTGAACCAGCAGAACAGAACAGTCCAGAAGCAGGCAGCACAGTGCAACACAGGTGATCTTGCTTTTTGGGGATATGTCCATTGCTTTTTGTTGTCTCAGGGATGGGGATGCCAGCTGCAGAGGGTGTCCACTACCTTGTCTTTGTCCCAGGAGGCCATGTGGTACTGCCTACAAGAGTGTCTGTCACCTTTTGTCTCAGCAGCCACACAGAACTAAGTTGAGGTAGTGAACACCTTTTGTGTGTAAAGCACCTTCTATTTTCTACACTTTTGTCATTAATATTGTTACTATTACTGTGTATTTCTTATTCCATTGCTGTTTAGTTTTAGTAGATTGTTATCTCAACTCATAGTCTTTGTCTCTCTCTCACCAGAGAGAGGGAAAAGGGGAGAAAGTGGGCAAAAGGGGAAGCTTGTTTTTTAAACCACCACACTTGCTCACATTGGTAAAATTCCCTCAGATTTATAAGAGGAGAATCACGTTTTGAATAGGAGACATTTTAGTAAGCAGAGATAATGTCAGTGGCTCATTTTTTCTACACATAGGAAAGGATGTTTAATAGCAGTTTTTACAAAACATTTTTAAAACAAATACAGATATGTACAGTACTGAGACAAAGGCTGTGCTTACTTTGTATAGTGTTTTACATATTTACATCACTACTGTTTTCAGTAGGGTTTGATGGGGACTCAGATATTGACTTAGATATTTTTGGCTTTTAAGAAAGATATCTGCAGCACAGCAAGGATGTTTTGTATATTTAAAGAGACAGATTTTGGCAGTTATTTTTAAACATGTTTTTCACAGAGTATTAAAAAAAGCTATTTGTAAAATATACATTTGTTTCACTATGTGTATGAAAAATTAAAGTTTAAATATATATGCTTAACAGCCTAAATGTGAATGAATATATTATGGTCGT
>JAWWMO010000096.1:42847632-42861176 GCA_035047845.1 Dendrocincla fuliginosa | reverse complement strand
ATTTTTTTGGTAGGAAGCTTTGACAGGTAGAAACAATAGAGAAGCATTATTTATTGCATTTCTATATTATCTGTGTGCCACAAGTGTATATGTATTTTAGATGTCCTTTTAATATGTCAACACAATTTTGAGATAGAAATACACACTTGAGGCTCAGAGGCATCACTTTGGATTAGGGATTGCCCAGATATAAAAAAAACACAAGTAGTGATATTGGTGTTTAAGAGAGGATGTTATTCAGCCTATGAAGACTATAAGGGAGTATCACACAGGAGGTAGGGACAGAAGAGTTAACAGGGAAACATGATAGAAAACTGCTTCAACAAAAGAGCACTTGGTGTTGGAAAGGGATCAGGAATGCTTCCTATACAGCTTTTACAGGACATGTTTGTATAGGGATCATCTACTTGTATTGAATCATAATAGAGAATATTTTCTGAAAGATCATAATCTTCATTACTTTCAAAACACCATGCTATCCTCTCCGAATCTTTACTACAGAGGCTGAATCTGCTGTAATTGTGACCTATCACAATTTGGATACTGTTGACTGAAATACAGGCATAAGCTTAGAAAAGTAAATAGCCTTATCAAAGCACGTGCCTATGTCCTTTCTATTTGAAGAAGTCACACATTTTAGGACTCAAGGACATATTATGGACAACATGATAATATCTGCCAAAACTGACCAAGCACTCCATGCAAATATGTATTTTCTTATGGTTCATAATATTAGCACAATTCTAGCAGCAGATCCATAAAAGTGCAGTTCAAGATAACAACCTGACTGCCAGGAATGCTGCTGGGTATGGGTGTGTGTCTCATGAGCTGAGCTGGAATGAAAATAGTTTTTGTGGCAGAGGATCAAGAGGGACATCAGAGCAGGCTTAAGGATGACTATTTTGTGTTTCAGTGCCTCCAGTTAATTTTAATTTATGCACAGGGGCTAAAAAATAAATTTTATTTTTTCCCCGTATATAGTGCTGTGCTGAAGAGTTTGTCTTTTGATTACAAATCATGTGGGTATTTGTTGGTGTCTTACTTTACCTTTCTTTATCTTAAAACTGTATGCCTCTGTAAAATGTTCCAGCTTCTGTGAAACACTTATTTAATGAAAATATATTTAACTGTAAATGTTCCCATAAGAACCACATAAAACATTTCTGAACCACTAAGACCACTAGGCTGAGCTGAGCTAGATGATCATCCCCTCTTTATTTTTACATTCATGTTTTTAAGATTTGACACTAACTGTGTTATCTCCCACAGTGAAACTTTAAATGACATATTTTAGCCTAGCTTTTGCTCTCCAAGTTCAGGATTCTTATTTTCTCTGTTTTGGTATGTAGAAGATCTGTTTGCGTGGAGTTTTCCTTTTCAGTGTTGTATGCTGATTTTTTTTTTCTTTTTTTTTCTTTTTTTTTTTGAATAGCTTTGACATCTTGGCTGCTGAGTTTACCTTGCTTGTGGTGGTAAGACAGAAATTAATTAATCTACATTCCTAATTGCACAATCAAAATACATAATGCCCACAAAATGGAAGACACACAAATGACATGTGCATTTTGGATGTCTAGATAATGTCCAACAATAAATTTTTTTCATATAAAATCACATGCTTAATTAATTGCTTTTAAATGTACACATATTTTTGTGCAAATACATCTTTGCTTGCAAGTAATAAAAAGGAAAGACAAGTTAAATTGCCCTTCCATATATGAAAATGTTGCCCCTGGTGTATCCTGACTGTGCTTGGTCATCTGCTTTTTTCCCAGTCACGGCAATAAATTTGGATGGGACCTTTATATTAGATCAGTAGATCAGGAGATATAAAATCAGTCATCTGTCTTTGACTTTGTTTCCTAAAAGAAGTGGACTGTACCTGGACACAAAGCTACAACACACTTTGGTTTGGAATGATGAATTTTCTTCTAAGACACACCTGCCTTTTTTGGTTGTTTTTTTTGTGTGTGCATTTTGTTTGTTTGTTTTGCTTTATGTAATCTTAAGGAATGGAAGGTTAACAGTACTCCAGTTGTTCCACAGAGATAATCAGCAGACCTTCCAGACTACTTAAGTTCCTGGATTTCCTGGGGACTGGGGAGAGGTGGAGGTTCTGTGTCTTTGAGTTTGGAAAGAGGAAGAATATGTCTGAAGTTGCCATGCTTAAAATTGCTCTCTCAATAATATGTGTAACTTTTTCTGTAGAGCATTATGTTTACTCAGCTCAAAAGGGAAAACAGTTTATACCCTTCATTGAGGTGTAACCTTTAAAAGGATGACGTTTTGGTTTTTTGGTTGTGTGTTTATTTTTTTTTCAGATTGCATCGACAGAGAGAACATGGAATACATCCTGAGACTTTAAAGTGATTTCTTTCCCATGTCCTTGATATTCTTTTTCCATACCACTACTCATGTATCACTAAGCAGGAAAAGATCAGCTTGCAGATTTGTGCTAAAACAACAGAAGCTTCTTTTGCAGCTTGACTTGCTCTTTCCGTATCTATTGCTTCTGCAGCTGCTGCTGAATAAGCAGCTGCTCCCATCACATGCTCTGATGTTGAAGCTGCACCTTGAGCCTTGCTGGCGGCTCAGGTGGTTGCACAGCTCCTTAGCACGTCAGAAGCGGGCTCATGGCTGTGGCCCCTTCTGAAATGGCTGCACGCAAGGTCCCTGTGTGGAACAGGGGCTTCTGAGGACAGTGGATTGGTAGGTTTTGGGCACAGAAGTGTGTTCTGCAGCCTGTAGTCCATTAGCTGTAAAGTCTTGCAGTTGATAATCAAAGCCCAATTTAACTATCTAAGGAAAAGATTATTTTGTCTCTCATTTGAGCCAATCAATTGGAATCATTCCTTGCAGTATTTCAAGAGGGAGACAAAAGAGCAGCAACCATAGAGGAACAAATAAAGGGGAGAGGAAGAGGCTTCCAGCAAACCTCAACCCCAGAGTAGCAGAATGAAAGTGTGGAAGGTATAGCTTTTAGCCAAGCTAGAATAAGGTCAGGACCCAACTCATATTCAAATGCTATAGGAAATTCATATTACATTTTGAAAACTATAATAAATATGCCAGTTAGCTTTCCTCCAAAAAAATGACAGCAATATAGCCTATGTATACACTGTGAGAGAGCTTTGTGGCTTACTCAATGAATTTGAGGCAGTTTTTCTATGCACTCAGAGTTTTGAGGATTTGGAACTCTGATATTTGAGGAAAAATCTTCATGGATATATATTTCAAATGTTTAATATGTTAATAAAGACAATACACATTTAAAATATTTTTTTTTAAAATGAAGGCATGGATAAAATTTAAATGAGAATAAATTTTCCTCAACAGTAGATCATCAAATTAATGTTAGGTGAGAACATGGAGCCCCCCTTTTAGTTTAGTTTCATTCAGAAGAAGATCTAGTTCATGGGCTCAGAGATGTACAGAGATGTCAAGTGGAGTGTGGTAAGTGGGAACAACCTGAAGTCACGCCCTAAAAGGATCGCTGATTTGAATCTGCTTGAAGTTGCTAATGGAGATGCATTATTAGTTGTCATTCACCATTGGTATCAATGTCTACTGCATTCATTTCTGTCTTAATATCAGAAACAAGTAATTTCCACTTTGGGATTGCTCTTCAGAGAGCAGTTAAGAAATGTGCTTAAATGACTGGCTGCTAGGTAATAGCAATTCCTTCCCACAGTCCCCACCATATTTTCTTTTAACCCTAGCATTAGGTTGAGTTTAAACATTCCAATGTAATTTAAAAGAAGACTGATTTTTACCTTTGAGGTTATAATGATAAATGTAAGTGAAGATAGCAATTTCTTTGGCTTAATCATGCACATCCTAACCTATAAAATTAAGTGTATGTGAAGTAATATAAGCAAGGTTATTTAACTTCCAGCTTTTTTAGGAATTTAAGGAGCCACTCTCACACAATGTCAACCATTTTCTCTGATAGCATTTCTTAATATGTCTCCATAGCTAAGCACTTGCTGGAATTAAAAACTGTTGCAAACCTTCTAGGTACGATTTGTTCCTTATGTTAGAAAAAACTGGAAGGAAAAACTGTTCTTTCAATTTGATGCTTTAGGGGATGATTAATGTGATTTTTAAGGATTCATCCACCTTCAAAAAAGCCAGTACTGGGCTTGAAAAATTGAATTAGAGGTTTACATTTGAGGTATTATAAAATATCACCAATATTGGTGGCCAGGAGCTGTTTACTTCTAATGACAAAGTTAAAACACTGCATTTTGCTGAAACCTTTTGAGATGGCCCCTAAAGAGGAGGTCAGGAGGTGGGCAGACCTTCTTGTCAGGCATGGTGGTACTTGTTTGCTCAGTGTTGACATTCCCTACAGCACTACTCTGAAAAGGCAGCTGTAAAGGCTACTGCTCTGTCTTCACTTGTAAGGACATTGAACTTAGTGATTACTGCCCCTTGGAGCTTGCCAGCCTTAGATAAATATATTGAGTAGTTTCATGTGTTTGGCTTGTAAAAGCCATTTAAACAATTTCTTAGGTGGGTTCTGAATCATCCACAGTGGTCTATGTTGTTACAGGTGTACTTTGGGGACTACCTAAGCTCTCTGCTTGGGAACCAGGGTGAGTTTTCTTGCTGCAGCTTCAATGTTTGAGATGTGTATACAGCCCGGCAGTTTACAGATGGATTTTCACCTTGCTCTCAGACCTCAACCACTGTGCAGGCCCAGCACTGTTGAAATGACTCTTTACCTCAGGAAATCACAGACTATTTGGCAGCTGTCTGTGTTTGTTAATATGAACGTTCAGTTTTTATTTGGAGATTTCACTACATCAATTCCATAGGTAAAGCAAGGAAACACATTAAAGAATGTGTTGTTAAATGCCTGTGTTTTTACTTTACCAAAGGTCTGAAAAAAATTTCTGTATTTTGTTTACTCAATTAATAAGGTTACATAGACTCTGTTTGCAAATAATATGCAATGAATAAATTCTATCTTTTAGCTTTTCTTTTTTCCTGTGTGTTCACAATGCTTTCAAATTAGCCCAGATTCCTCCCATAGCAGCCCAAATCTCTGTATCTCTGCTTTTTAACTAATCTACCCTAATTTTAAAAGGGTCATCCTGTGATGGTGAGCATTTATGAGAGGAGTCCTTCTTTGCCATAAGCATTGGCAACAAAGATGAATTGTTCTCTCATTTCCCTGGGTTGCAATCTGTTGCCAGTCAGAGGTTTCAAGTAATGTCAGAACAGTGTAGGAGTATTGACTTTCAGACTAAACTGCTAGTTTGATTTTTTTAATGTAGTTGTTCAGATAGTAATTTAAAACCTATATCACAAGAAGAACGAGAAATTTACATAACTATGAAAAGAAAAATAGAATTACAATGGCCTTGAGCATGAAAATATGTATGCTTGCCTGAGAGTTTACATTGTCTTGTTGTCAGTGGGGCTAAGAATTTGCTTGACTCTGAATGTGTTATGAAAATATTGCCATATACAGATGTCTATTTTATAGTCTAGTAGAGCAGAAGGGTCCCCAGGGTAGGAGAAAAAAACCCCCAACAATCAATCCCACCTCCCAAAAAGCCCCCCCTCAAAACTGTACAACCCCAAAACCAAGAGAAGGAGGACAGGGAAATCAGCTAGTTTGATTTTGTGGTATTTTATTTCAAGGTATGATTTTTGCAATGTAAATACTTGCCTAAAGTGGTGCTTTCATGTCTGAAAGTCTTTGGGTCTTAAGGTCCAGTCTTCTGGCACTGTAGGCAAACTTTGACATAATCCTCTTTGTTAAATGGTTAACAACTATTTCAAATTACATAACTAGCCTTTTTCCACCATTTTGAATAGTTGTTTCATTGCATTCATGGATGGAAATCCTTTTCAAAAGACTGTATAAATATTTTACCTCAGTGAGTTCTGACTAACAGCTCTGCTGTTGCCTGAATTATCCTTCCATTCTAAATTCTAATCTTTTTTTCTTTTTGTCTCTTTCAGATCTTCTTTACTTTGGAACAGTTGGAAGAGGCTGAAAAGGTTTAATAGAGGTTTTAAATAAAATCATTTAGTCTTGATACAGTAGTCACTTGTGCTACCCCAGTTGCCTCTTCAGGGATGATCTTGGACGAATCCCACAGGAACAGGCCCTGCAGGAAGGGAGATATAAGACAGTTGGTTAATGTTCAAGCACCACTTCCTGCAGTCTCAAGAATGACACATCCTAATGATCAAGACATCAGATAAAGAGGAAAAGAGGTCTGCCTGGATGAATAAGCACTTCTGTCAATTACTTAAGTGTCAGCAGGGAATATACAGGAGGTGTAGGCAGGGCCAGGCCACTTGGAATGAATATAGACATTGTCAGAGTAAGTAAATATGAAACTAGGAAGAACACAGTCCATCTGGAATTTAATCTGAGCAAGGATGTCAAGTCAAAGATGTCAAGGACAAGGACAAGAGGGGCTTCTTCAAATACCACAACAACTAAAAGAAAACTAAGGAAAATGTGGACCCATTACTAAATGGAGAGAGGACCGTGAAAACAGAGGACAGAGAAAAGGCAGTTACTGAATGCCTTCTTTGCATTGGTCTTCACTGACAAGAGCAGCCCACTGGAATCTCTGGTCCAGGAGATCGAGGCAAAAGAATATTGTAAGGAAAATTTTCCCTTTGTCAAAGACAATTGGGTTGTACTCAAGTAAACCTGACATCCAGAGCTCCACATGCTCTGGTGGTGATTCATCCATGAATGCTGGGAGAGTTGGTGGACACCATATATGGGCAACTTACAACCATCCTTGAAAAGTCATGGAAGTCAGGAGAGGTGCCTAAGGACTGGAAGAAAGCAAATGTCACCCTGGCTATCAAATAGGGCAAGAAGGAGGACCTGTGAAACTAACAGCTAGTCAGTCTCACCTCTATCCCTCACCTTTATACCTCTATCTATTTCAGGTGATGGAGTGCCTCATACTCTCTATCTACATGGAAGACCACATGATCTGTTTGATCATGTGACCACATGAGTCTGTTTGAATGTTTGCCTTCTATGATGAAACAACTACCTGGATGGATGAGGATAGAGCAGTGGATGGTGTCTGCCTCAACTTCAGCATGACTTTTGACAGTCTTTCACAACATCCTCATGGGCAAATTCAGGAAATGTGGATTGGTTAAGGAGACAGTGAGGTGGATTGAGAACTGGCTGAATGGCAGATCCCAGAGGGTTGTAATCAGTGGCACAGGGTCTAGCTGAGGCCTGTCAATAGGGGTGTCCTGCAGCGCTCAATATCAAGTCCAATATAGTTTAACTTATTCATCAGTGACTTGGATGAAGTGACACAGGCCTCCTCAGTGATTTCACTGATGACACAAAGCTGGAGAAGTGGCTGATACCCCAGAGGACTGTGCAGCCCTTCAGAAGGACCTTGGCACTTAAGAGAGATGGGCAAAGAGCAACTGCCTGATGTTCAACAAAGGCAAATGCAGGGTCATGCCTCTGGGGAAGAATAACTATGGCACCAGCACAGGCTGGGGCTGACCTGTTGGAAAGCAGCTCTGAACAGAAGGACTTGGGGGTCCTGGTGGATGACAAACTGTTCATGAGCCAGCAGTGTGACCTGGGGGCCAGAAGGGTATTCTGGGGTGATTAGGAAAAGCACTGCCAACAGGTCAAGGAAGGTGATCCTGCTTCGCTACTCAGCCCTACTGAGGACATACGTGGCCAGTTCTGGGCTCCTCAGTACAAGTGGGTCCACTGGAGGACTATAAGGTGATTAAGGACTGAAGCATCTGTCTGAGGCTGGAAGCATCTGACTGGAGCATCTGAAAAGGCTGAGGGACTTCAGCATGTTCAACCTCAAGGAGAGATGACTGAGAGGACATCTCACTAATGTGTGTAATGATTTGAAGGGAGGATGCCAAGAGGATGGAGACATGTTCTTCTCGGTGGAGCCCAGCAACAGGACAAGAGGAAACAGGCAGAAACTGATGCACAGGAAATTCCACCTGAACATGTAAAAGAGCTTCTTTATTGTACATATGACTGTGCACTGGAACAGACTGCCCAAAGGGTTTGTGGAATCTCCCTCACTGGAGATATTCAAGAACTGTCTGGACACAATCCTATGCTCTGGGATGGCCCTACTTGAGCAGGGAGGTTGGACCAGATGACTCACTGATTCCTTCCAACCTTACTAATTCTGTGATTTGTGACTCTGTGATTCTGTGAAGCTCCTTGAGACATCTCCTTATTTATCCTCTTTACTTTGATTTGAAGCCTCTTGTCCATGAATAAATTTGCCATTCTTCTGAACCTGCTGTTATACTTGTCTCTGCCTCCTTTGGCCACAAACTCTGGAGGTTCACTGTTTGTTGTGAAAAGTGCATTCTTTCATCAGTTCTACTCTGATATTCTACCCACTTCATCACATGCCTTTTGTGTATTTCTGAATCAGTTTATGAAGGATTTCACAGATTTTAAAGAGCAAATTGTACTAATATGAAACAGAAAAGAGAAGGAAAATGCTTTTGAGACATAGCTATATGGAACCTAAATTATCCTAAATTTTTAGATATATCTAGAGAACTTGCCTTCTAGTTTTTCCCTGTCCCATGCAGCTTCACCATCAGTTTAATCTACATGCATACACATGCAAATCTGTGGTGAGCACCAATCCTGTTTTGCTGTAAAGTCCTGTTAAGGATTCTGGTTATCATTCTGGTGATGACCTCAAAAGGTTATTAAAAAATCAAAGAATTTAATTTTTAGGGTCCTTTTTCTGATGGCGTAATATTACAGTGAAATGAAAGTCAGAGGAGGAAAGAGGCCTGTAATGAGAAACTGAGCATTACCTCCCTCTTTTTGCTTCTTTTTTTCAGACTCAGATATAACTATTTTAGAGGATGAAAGAGTTTTTAGAAGTCAGCAGAAATATGAAGAGAAAGAAACAACGAGAAAACAGTAAGAGAAACAGAATGTGAAAGGACTTCAGCATAAATATATGTACTTTTCATTACTGTCTCTTCTGAATTTGGTAGGAGTCAGTTTTACAGAGAATTTGGAATTAGTGAAATAGTGACCTGAAGTCAAAAAAAGGCAGCGAATTTATTTATATAGCAATATGAATTTTGTTTACATTGATGTTTTCTGGGTTTGTTGTAAAAATGTCTCAGTACTGGAAGGCATCTCATCATATCCAACATCACAGGAAATTCAAGGAAAATCTAGTCTTCCTTTTATTTTAGTAGGGAGAAATTAAGAATACTAACTGAAGCTCCAGGGTTTTGTTTTGGTGTTGTTTTTTTTTTTGTTTGTTTGTTTGTTTTGTTTTGGTTTTTTTTTTTTTCTTTTTTTACATCTATGCAGTCACAATCTGGTGTGTCTAGAACTCAGAGAGTGCAAGATTAAAATTACATCATGTCAGATATTCTATCAAGCAAGTCACTCCACTGTGAGCTTTGGGCAGCGGAGGGCAAGGGAGGGTCATGAGGCTTGTGTCTTGGCAAGCTGACGTAGTTATAGAGCTGTCTTTCCTGAGTGGAAATCCAATCATACTTAACAATGAAAATCGTCTTTGGAGAAAAATAGTCTCAGGAATGCTTATTTCTATAAAATGTCTGGAAGAAATCATCGGAGCTATAGGCAAAAGCTTTACAACTGAGAGTGTTGGTGAATGGGGACTTTTCAAAGGCAGATTTAAATAGATGTCTAGACACAGTTGCCATGACAAACACCACAACCCCCTTCCTCTGAAAACTGAAAGATGGGCCTCCCTCAGTAGACCTTGGTTAACATGGCACCTATTAGTGATACAACTCTATCTTCATGGAAGACAATATATTGAATACTCTTTTGTAACCTTCTATTTAACTTTCAAGGTAAAACTTCCATCTTCTGGGACTTCTCACAGGTTTGTTTAATACACCTGTCAATCTTCGCTGTCAGGTAGCTCTCTAACACTTTTCTTTTTGAAAGGACTAGTTGTATTTATATGTCAGTGAATTTGAAAAGAACAAACTGAGGGTGACTGGAGTACCGAAAAAAAATTGAATTTTATTAAAGTATGTCTGAAAAAAAAAGGAAAACGTATGTAATCTCAGTGTTACAAAAATACATCATTCTGGATAAACAAGACTCTTAGTAACTCACATTAACTTGTGTGTGTGTGTGTGTGTGTGTGTGTGTGTGTGTATGCATGTGTGTTTTGCTTAGTTAATGCCTTCCTTCAAGGCTAATACCAAAAATATCTCTCCCATATTTTCTGTATTTCTTACAGAATTATTGTGCTCAAAGTTTGCACTGTTAAGTTACTGCTCACAGTATGTTACACAGTGAAAAAAACCCTTACAAACTGCTTTCTGGATCAGACAAAATGTCTTCCTTCTATAGATCTTTCAGTTGCAGGCAATGTGCAGCTTTTTGGTCTAAGCTCAGTTGGAATACTTCCCCCCCCCCCCTTCTGAATATAACTTAAAAGTGAATGTTGGTTTTGGGTTATTTTTTGGTGATGTTTCATGTTTGAACTCTAACTGTCCTCTAGGCCCTGCAAATTAGTTTTGTGGGCTTTCTTTTCTTTTTTCTTTTCCTTCAATCTGTTTTTCAAACATTAGTTTTATTTATTTCTATATAAAAAGTTGTAAAAATTGATTAATCATCTAATGACTGCATATAGTTTAGAATTGTGAAATAAATTATTTTTCTTAATTTGGAAGAGGGCATAAGCAAAGGAAAACATTTTAAAAAAAGATCTCCATTTAGTTATTTTGAAATCCAACATTGTCAACTGGTATGATTAAATTCTGTGGTGTATAAAGCCTGGACATTTCCGGGTTTTGCACCGGATCTGGGTCATGGAGTCTATTTTAATAAGCATTAAAAAGATCCTATCTGAAAGGCTGTATTTAAAGGATCTTTTACGAAGACCTCATCTAAATAAGAAATAAGAAAAAAGTATTTTAAAATGGTTACAGTCATATACAAATGCTAGTCACAGCTGCAATGTGTATATTCATTTTTAGTGGACAGCCATGATAAATATGTGATAAATTTCATTGAATAAGACATAAGCTACAATTTTATTTGTACTTCTCTAAAGAGAAACTCTTTGTGTTGCTCCAGAAGGCATGTGCTTGCATAACTGTTTTGCCTTTTGACTTACAGTCCCTAATGAAAGACATGCAACCAGATAGCCCATATTGATTCTGAGAGAAACTCTGCAGTATATTAAGAAAATAATGTAGGCTTTAATGAGCTAACATTCTCTCTGAACTAAAAAATTGAAAGAGAATTAAGAGATGGCAATCATGGACACTGAAAAGGCAGATGTTTGAGAAGATCAGAGGTAATAAGCTTATCTCAACAATTATTCTCAAATAATCAAAGTGGAGATAGTTCCTTGTTCTGTAACATGCTGACCTAGATCTTCAACTGCCATCAATTGTTTTAGGCTGGATAGTTTCAAGGAGCTGTCCTTACAGCTCAGCTGAGATTTACAGCAGCTGGCTGAGCTCCAAGCACTTATTTGCATCCTATTTTATTGTAGTGTATTATTATTGACAATGCAATCACAATACCTGACTTTCATGTGTAGAAATCTCACAGTCAAGTAATATGGAAGACAATCAAAAATGCCCCATATAGGCTCAGTAAGCAGCAACTTGGAACTGCATAGCTACAACTTCTCTGCTCTCTTTAGATTGAAATTTCAGGAGTGAAAGAACTAAGGTGTGTCAGAATGGCACACTGTGCCTAGATAGACGCCATGTCCTCTTCTGCCAGCCTGTGCATCAAATAAAAAAATAATGTAAAGTACTACAGATCTATCCTACCTAGTTTATAAAACAGATTTTTTAACTCTTGCCAGCTTTTTACACTCAAAATCCTTTCACAACAAAAAGGCACTTTACATATGGAGGCAATAATCCATTTTTAGTCTGATGAAAATCTTAACAGTTTAATTGAAGAATTTTAGTAGCCCAGTTGCAGTGATACCAGTGTTTACAGATCAAATCACATATCATTAAAATGGTATAGAGATGAACTTCCTGAAGTCTATACTTTTCTCTGCTGATGTGCTCTGCCTTTCACTAACCTTCTGGGCTCTAAGGCTGACAGGGATTTCAGTCTCAGGACTATGTGGTATGGCCCATCACCAGTATCCTAAGCCATTTGTAGGGAGAAAGATGAAGCTGATGCTGGTGGTTTTTCTTTTTCACCTAGGATATAAGTGGCCAATTTTGTGCTTGGCAACATACTCTGCAACTTGCTTTTCTTTCACTGATCTGCAAGTCCATGCTTTGCTGTATATTTCTCTCTTTTTCGGATGTTCTTTGTTCTCTTTATTTCCATGGAGTGGTTTTGCCCAGCTCCGAGGGTGACCAGGAATGACTGGTCAGCTACCTATAGCCCAGAACATCCGGTACTGCTCTGTGCTTGGGTTTTGAAGGCCCCTGCTGCCATCTGACTCCTCTGCTTACCTGTGCTGCATTTCTTTCTAAGTCACAGTTATCTCACTCCACATAAGTTAACTACATTATTGCTGTTTTTTCTGCTAAACATGTATCTCTGCATAGCAACAGCTATTTTAACACAGTGTACTTTCAAAGTTGGACAAAACACAGAACAATAGTTAATGGGTCTTTAGACAATTACTGCTAGGCTAAAGTAAAACTTTAGGAAGGCTAAGTGAAATTCAGACAAACCTGTTCAGGGACTGTGCCCTTCATTGTCAGCTTAAGGCAATGCCTGTGGCCTGTTATGGGCACTGACAACACCATCATTATGACATTGCATAGCTACAGATATTTGCCCTGCATAATGTGTAATCAACAGATGGATAAATTTCATTCAGCAGCTATACCCACTTTGTTAGAAACTCTTCCTGAATAGCTACATATTTTTGTGTGCTGGTATCAGTGTTTGAAGCAAGCACGAAGCCTTTTGCATTAACCCAATTCAACTCTGAAGCTATTTATCTTTAAAGGTCTAGTTACCTTGTCACCAGAAGAGGTGGACAGACAACTTTGCATTGAGGTTAAGGATGCATTTTTGTAGATACTGTTAGAAACCACAGTCAATGATACAAACATCTTTGTTTTGGCTATTTAGTATGATGAAAGGACATTCCTTTACTGAAAAAATTATAATCCAGATACCATTATTTGAGAGTCATTGAAACGGTCTCTGCTTGGTGCATGGGATAGCTATCTTCTCTAAAGCCTCTATTCAGTCCTTAAAGAAGGTTTGTGTGCAATTCGGCTAACTTCAGCTTCACACCTTTGTGAATACATAAGTGTAGTCACATCCTTTCTAGCAGCTGACCCTGCTAATGTGAACATGTTCCAATGGTTAAGATTAATGAGTCAATTATTTTTACACAAGCTATCTGTCACGTAGGCTGTTTTCCTTGACTTGATTATTTTAATTAAAAAAAAAAGTGCTCAATTATCTTTTTTATTGATGTTCTTGTGTTAATCAGGAACAATTATTAGTGAGACTTCAGTGGATGGTTGCCTCCAAGTTCCTTAAATGAAAATACAACACTTAAAATTGAACAGAGTTTTGGAAG
>JAWWMO010000096.1:42716704-42727188 GCA_035047845.1 Dendrocincla fuliginosa | reverse complement strand
GACGCTCTTCCGATCTATAGACATATACAGCTTGATGTGATGAATCCTGTACTTGGGCTCTGCAGCTTAACAGCAAGAAGCAGCTTAATTTGTGGATTGTTGTGTCAGATTCTGTCAGTGAAAGGCAAAGAAGAGACTAGAACGTAAAATCAAATTATTCCTTCTTAAATGTAAGAAACAAGGAAAAATTGCCACAGCATTACTCTTCTCTAACTCAGCAGTTTTGAAATTACATAATTAATTTTATAAATACCATATTAATATTTAGAAATCTGCCATGTTAGTATTCCTGGAATATTGAGATGCAGTCACTTTAACTACTTTGTTGTGAAATACTAGCAAGTTAAAGCAACTGGGATGAGTCCTCATGTTTTCCAGTTCTGGTATCCTGTATCTGTGAAACCTGGTATTCTGTTAGATAGGTATCCAGTGGGGTAGGCAGAAGGGTGCGGGAAAACTGTTATAAGGAAGACCACAAACTTGAACGAGCATTTACCTCTGGGCAGTCCAAAGCCTACAAATCTAAAGTTCAAAGCTCAAAACTTCCAAGGGTTTAAAGAGGATGTTTCTAAGACTAGGTGAATTTAATTCAGTTCAAGGGATTTATTTGCAAAAACCAAAAACTACTCCTGCCTTGTGAGGCAGGTCCTAACAGAAGCATATGAGAATGATATTGAAGGCTCATGTATCTTTATGCTACCAGATAACTCCCAGTAGTGCCAAATCTGTAGAAAACAGTTGTGTAACTGGGTTTTTTTTGTTTGGTTGGTTTTTTGTTTTGGTTTGGGTTTGGGGGGGCAGTGTTTGGGGATTTTTTTCTTTTGTTATGTTTTTAATATTTAGATCAGGATTCAGAGTGAGTTGCAAAATGCTACTCTTCTCTAGATCCAGATAATCTCAAAATTTAAATGTCAGCACCAGCCTAACAGTTCCTCCCATGGTAATTACATTAGCTTGTTCTGTGTAGTGCTTTTACTTTTTCCGTTTTGGTACAGTCTCTCTGTAAATCTCCAGGGAAAAAGCACAGTAACAAGCCCAAGCAGATTATCTCACTGACATTTGGGACTTGGAAACTCTGAGTCTTTTGTAAATGTGCAAGGATATAGTTAGTCCCTGCCAGCTTTCCATATCTGGTAGTGGTGTAGGGAGAGCTCTGGAGGTCTCTGGGGAAATAAAAGAAACTAAGTGAACCATGGAAAATTAGGTAACTAGAGTAGAAAACAAAAAAATTAGAATGTTTATTTAGAAGCTGAGCTTCATGGAGGTACTGTGAACCTACAGGTATCAGCTTCTCCAGACATAATATTTGTGCCACTTTCAATTAGACCATTAAGTGAATTACATCTACTGCTCAGAAAAATGTATCCTCTTAATTATGAATTTTTCACTGGTACATTTTCACCAGGTTCTGTATGTTTTGCCTAAAAATAAATATAAAGGAAAATACATGCATACACTTAGATATATATGGGCATTTATATGTATTTATGTGTGTGCATGTATTTATGTGTGTGCATGTATTTCTTCATATCTGTGAAAGCAGACTATAATGTTATATATTTCAAGCATCATTTTTCCTCAGTAAGAAAAAGAAAAGAAATTTAATCCCTTCTAAAGAAGACTTTTGCATTTGCTTCATGAGATTTGTAATTATCCTGCTGGGAAAGTTGGTGACAATAACTATTTCCTCAAAGTTAATGATCAGTTTCACAAGTGGGGAAGAAAGTGAAGAAAATTACTTAGGGGTAGGATATTGTAATTATATACCAAAAATTTCCCTGAAATCTGGTGAATTGTTTTTTAAAAAGTCATACTGTGCCAGGATCTAAATTGCTAAATTAAAAATTAATATCAGTGAGGTATGTTTTCAGTTGTGAGAACATGTGTATTATTTGCTAATTTCTTTAGAAATATAACATTTTGTTTCAATTGTACACGGGCTTTTTAACACCTTGAAATATATATGCATGTTAGAAGCACAACATTGCCAAACAGAAGCAATTTCTTTATGAGAATTAACTTTTAGTCACTCATATTTTCTTATTGTTAAAGTTGTTTTAAATAGATAGCCAAACAAGAGTGGTGATGTTCCCAATTCTAAAAAGAATTACCTTTGTTTTTCATTAATGTAAAAACCCCTACAATTTAAAAAATGCTTTGAGTCTAGTGCCAACTATACTTTAAATGAATGTACAGCAATCCTTGCTGCTGACCTTGGAGGAACCAGCATGTTTCCCTCTCAGATTAAATTACTAAAGATGAGAAAAGCGCAAAGATCAATTAGGTCCCTTGACTAATACTTTTCAGCCAAGTTCATGGTATGCTTTTGGGGCTTTAGAGATGGCTCTATAGCCTAGCACCTATGGTAGCCATAGATTAGCATCCAATCTTGTCAGGAAAATGGCGGACAACTACTCACCACACCTTAAAAGACCAAGACTGTTTCTACAAGGCCTTGCCTTTCTTTTAAATGCAGTTAAGTCAAGGCAACATGACCTGTATAAGAGAGTATCTTCATGGAGGATCTCAGGTGAAACACTGCTAGGAAAGCATGGGCCCTGGCATGCTAGGAAACATTTTTTAACGGGTGACTAGCACTGCTGCTCACCCAAACTAACCAAACTACTTTAGCACCTCTTCCTTTTTCTTCCTGAACTATTTTCTTGCTGCACTGTGGTATGAGGCTTGTGTTCATATCTAGGAGGCAGACCTGCATGTTTTCAGCAAGCTTCTACTTTCAACCAGATGTAGATAGACTAAATATTACCCTAACTTTACTAAAAATAAATCAGAATTTTTACAGTAGTCACCTGCAGCGTGTCTGAGCTGCAGGAGCATGAGCAGACAGGTCAAGATCAGGAACAGTAAAAAGATGTAGGATTTCACAATAAAATAAACACTTGAAATGAGAGTTCCTGATTTTTCTTGGTCTCTGGAAAAAGAGGAAGGACAGCAGCCACAGTGGAAGCAAGAAGAAAGGAAAGAGAAGCTGACATGATAAAAGTGCCTGAGAAAGAGAGATTCTTCAGGAAGGAACCTGTCTACTGTCATGGAAGAAACTCAAGCAATGAAAAATACTTATCAAGAAGAACTGTCTATCGGCAGAGTCAGAGAGCTTTACAAGCAATTTTAAATGACAATAAGCAGTTGAACTTGGATGATCATTTTAAAGTATCATGAGAGAAGAATAAACTCCAATGTAGTCTTTTGACTCTTTTGAAATCAATGCAAGATTTACCATTTGCTTTGTGGCACTAGAACATTCTTGCAGCTGTTGAAGTGTGAACCCAGGTCTGCCATATGACTCTTGTGGGTTTTATCCAGAAGCAAAAGGATTTAAGACTGAGAGAAGTAGATCTCTACTTATGCTAATTTACAACCCAAAATATATTTGTGTTTCATTGCTGACCTTTACAATTGCTTTTCTTTCTATTTTCTGTATGTATAGGATTCCATTTCTACCCTTTCCTGCTACTGGCTCTGCTGTAATGCCCTTTGGCCTGGAGGGAGGAAGAGGAACAGATGGCATGCAGCTAGGCAATTAGACAACATAGTAAAAGTGGTAAACTTCCACATTTAACCTCTCAAGCTATCTCCTCAACTCAACCCCTTGTGTCTACCATGCAAAGTTAATGATTGGAAAATTATTTCCTTACATTTATCTGCAGTCTTAATTGATACTAAAGTGACCAAAGCAATTTTGATTGACATTTGCCGAGGCTCATGAACTAGTTAATTCTGATCATTCATAATTGCCCGTACTGCTACAAGCATTATGTACCTCAGCCAACAAAATAGGCCATTCACCAGCTCCCAAATGTGAACTACTAAATACACAGGCTTCAGAAGCCTGGGAAGCTGGTTACAAAGCAGTATGGGCAGAATTCAAAAGAGAAAAATGAGAGAGAGTGGAATAAACAATAACAAATAAGTGTTCAAAATAAAAAGTATCAAGCTATTTGCATTGTTAATGAGACATCCTCTGAAACCTCAGTGCAGCTACATAGATGCTTAATAACATTTTCCCCACAAAAAAGAAATAAAGAAAAGATGTTGATTTTCTGGAGTAAATGGTTATCCACTGTGTTAGTGGTGGAGAGCAGATTGAAGAAATTATAAAACTAGCGTAAATAGTTTTAAGTGTGCAACAGCATACAACATCAATTTAAATGACTTGGTAATTTGGCATAAACCCAAGGAATCATTCCTTGAGCTGAATTTATGTTGTGTGTTTTCAAAATGCAACCAAAATCCAGTATATAGAGAGATGTTTGGAAGTAATTTCCTTTCCTTTGGAAAAGACCATTAGGCTGTTCTCTTTTTAAAGGGCAGAATTACTAGCTCCAGCAAGGTATTTGCTAATCCTGAAGAGTTTTAGGCATAATCTTAGTTTTCCAGCTGGTTCTGAAGTATGCAAAACACTGCTTTGTAAAGGTGTGGAAAGTAGATACCCAGCTGTAAACAACTCCAGTTTTATTTGTACTTCTTGCCTTTCAAAAATTTAATTAAAGGATGTCTGGAATTCATAGACATATTAGAAATTTTTTTTTTGCTTTGTTTTCCTTTTTACAGTGGCTAGGCTCAAATTCACACAAAACTGCACATGCTAATGTCATACCCTGAAATGATCCAGATAAATGCGAAGTATTGTTTCTGAATTTGTACTGTCAACTCTATTGACAGCTCCTTTAGCCTTTGAGAGACTCATTCCTTCACGTGTTCAGCCTCTGCATTCTGTATGACATTTGATAGCTGAAAACCAGGTGGGGTCACAACACAAAATGCTGTGTTCTCAGGAATTCAGAAACTGCAGGGTTTTCTGAGCATTTCCTTCGTGTGGTTGTGGAATGGAGGCATTCTGTCTGCTTCAAGAGCACAAGAGTTTAGCCACATCTCTTATTCCCTCTTGCAGCCACATAATGTTTTTTAGCAGCTAAAGTTTTTCTCAGAGATTTAAAGGGCAGAAGGGACAAAAGGTCAGTCTCATGTGATCTCCTGTAGTGTGAGATTTTTCCCAAAGGTATATCTTCTAGAAAGCTGGCCAAAGTAAAATTCATGTGGGTGTACATTTACCACATCAATAGTTAGCTGTTCACTTAATACATTCATGTATTCATGTACATTCAATACAGTTTTCTGGTATTTCATTTTCCTGTGTACATTCCTAGAGCTACTTCTTCATAGCTAGCCTTACGAAAAAGATAGTTACGGCATACACATTTAGTCAGGAGGTTCGGATATTTATTTGTAGCCAAAGCAGAAATATGCAAGAGTAAAGGCTGGGTTGGAGATTAGAGATCAGTATAATGGAAATCTGGAAACAAGCACACTCCTACTCCTATGAAGAGTATGGGTTTGTCTTACATGCTACACTAGTTTTCCTGGATCAGACTGTTTCTAAAAAGTGTTGGTCTGGTTTGGGACTGATTCTGGCCCTCTACTCAAAAATGATTAAATATAACAGAAGCACCTACAAAACAAAAGGTGTTGCTGGGAGAATGCAAACTAAGACAGTAATATAAAATATATGGGTCTTTGGCAGTGCTTTGGGAACAAAGGTCACAATCTCGATGTCTCGATGTCGATTGTTGTGTTTAACAAAAAAAAATGGCTAAGCAGTAACAGAAATAAAGATATCTCCATGAGAGACCAACCTTCTTACCATTGAAGAAAATAGTTTATAGCTACCAGAAAGGGAATAAAAATAGGCACAGAGCCTTCTCCTTCTCGTGATCTGGGGAACAATGATTCTTTTCTTTCCATTAGCAATTGTGCTTGGACCAAGCTCAAGGTTATAAAATAATGAGCATAACAGGAACAAATACTATAAGTTGCCTTCCCTCCCACCCATCCATGTATAAATTGAAGCCAAATAATAATAAAACAAACAGGCAGCTGGTGTTTTAAGCTGCCAACTCCGAAGTCCTCATAAAATAAAACTTTCTATTCTTATTTTCTTCTGGTTGTTAATAATTTTTGTTTTGTGCATTTTTAAGTTACATGTTCTTGTTAGCAGACCAAGGAAAACCAGAAACCACAGCAAGCAGCAATTGACAACACACCTGGAATTACAAAGACTTTCTTTTTCCAAGCTCTTTCATTCTTCTCTCCTCATCAATGTCTGCATGTAATGGATGATGTGGCAAACAAAACAAAGCAAACCAAAAAACAAGAAGAGACAGTAAGAGAAAAAAATAATTGAAAGCTCAATATAGAAGGACATGGTCATCATATTCAAAGTGCCATTATCAGAACCAGATTGCAGCATAATCTGTTCCTTGCAATTCAAAATACAGACTTAAAAGATTTAAGAATCTTGGAAAAACATCAAAACACATCTTGCCAAGCCTAGTGGCTATCAAGTCCAAATACACAGGGTTGGAAAAGCGGAAGAAAAAAATATATTCTCATATTTATCAACTTATAAACGGGGAAAAGGGTGATGGGGGAACAGTTTTCAGAATTGCTAAATGATAATTGGATTCCTAAATACTGTTCCCAAATGGAAAGTCCTCCCATAGGAGTTTGTCTAGTTTGTCCTTTTATATATGTAGTTATATGACCATCAGATTTGGTAGAAAAACTGACTCAGATGTTCTTGACAAAAGGGGGCCTATTGTTAAGTAGGGTCACTTTTTTCTTTTTATGTTAATATTATAGTCTAATAAGCAAATGCATTGGCATGGCTGATGAATTAATAACTTTCATCTATGGTAAAAAAAGTAATGGAAGGAATTTTTTTGGTCATCTTTTCTTGGTTTGGGGGGTGGGGGGATAAAAAAAACCCCACCATTGTGTAACTTCATGGCAAGTCTCTCAGCCTTCAAATCATCCATTTCCTTTCTAATGTTTCCTGGTTTGTCTGCTGTAAGTTTTACTAAGATAAATCCAATCACTTAACAATGAATTGTTTAAAAAAAAATCAGCAAAAATCTCATGCTGTGTGTTAGCTTTTGCTCAGCCAGGGCTATGCAGAACTAGAGTCCGAAGAGTCCCAGGCCAACCAAGTTGTGTGATTCTTGGTGTGTATGTGAGAAATTATAACAACAGTAGAAGAGCATAGAGGAATGATAAAAAGGGGCTGTATTTGAAACCCACCTAGTTGACATGACATCTTGTCGCAATGTTAGTCTATTACATGTGGAACATTTTTCATGATATCTTTCTGGTAACAGATACTGAAAACCTATTGGCTCCTGTTAACAATATCCTTTCTAAAATTCTTCAGTTCCTGACTTTTCAAAATTTTTTCTGTCACTTACATTCCTTTGTCACACTTATTCAGCAATAGAAAATACCTGTTTTGAGTCTCAAGAAAATAAACATCTTCTTTACTTAGTAAATGAAGTTATGTTTCCCTCCTTATCATTTAAATGCATATTATTTGAAATTGCATGACTTACATGTGAAATTATAAAAAATATACTTTCGTGTCATTGCTTATCCCGATATCAAGTAAAATCAGACTTGAGATAAATAAAAATCACTTTCTGTTTCATCCTGAAAGATAGCTTAATACTGCTTTTCCTGATTTTGATAACAATTATTTAAAAGTGTAAAATATTCAAGTATCTTCAGATCTATAGCATTTTTTTACAGATATAGTAATAATCAAATACTAGTGTGATAAAACTTACTGACTAAAAGTCAGCTTTCACATAGCTGACTGTGAAAGCCTTATAAATCATTGTGTAGAAGGGAGGGTGTTCATAAATTAGAATTCCCTGTGGACCAAAGTATTGCATCACATTTTACTACATACAGCACTTAATATACACATTTGTAGATACCATATGTTGTGAAGAGGATTAAATTACGGTATTTCCTCACTTACAGAATGTGTTTGCTATGGCTGTTTCATTTTCATTGTACTGAAAATGTGTCATACAGCAATTTTTAAAACATTTTTGTTATTTCAAGACATTGTCTATTTAATTTAAAATGGTGTTGTAATTTGAAATGATGAGAGAACAGTGCACTGAAGTAACTAATATAAACCGAAAAATAAAGGAAATTTTGAATATATAGTTTAAAAAATCAATTTCAAGATTAAAGAACATTGGAAAGGCATAAAAACATGTGCCTTATAATATTAATATCCTTCTTCCTAAATCTTCATGGCATACAGTCCCACCCCAGTTTTCTTGTTACCAAGGGATTGACTGTAACTCTACTAGGATCATCCTGTCCTACGTTTACACCAGTGAGTGACGTTTACACACACTGTTTCCCCTATGAGTACCTCTCCTTTCTTATAGTGACACTGTTCACTAAGAAAGCTTTGGGAAAGCTTTCAGAAAGTATCACAATATTTTGGTGTGCCAGCTAATAAGAAACACACACAGGCACATATATATACACATATATACACCACACTACCTATATATATGCATATGTAATCTATATCTAAACTATATATATGCATACATGCATATATGAGTATCCATAGAGACTAAATACCTCTATCTGTTATTGGATTGTTTAGTAGATCTATCAGTAGTTTCAATCTGTGGTGAAATAAATCACTACATTGCACTTAGAAAACATAAATTTAAATTTCTAATTGGCTTAGAAATTCTCAAAAGGCTTTTTTCCCCCTGAATCTGCCTTTTCACTGCATCAGATAAGAAAAGGTAAATAGGAAGTTGCTGACAAGCCCTAGAAGGTAGGAGTACTCTTAGAAAGTAAAATTCATCTTTGCTGTACCAGGAAACTATAAATAAAGTGATTGCTCTTCAAAAAGATAATAATCAACATAGCAAGATTCAGATAAAATGTTATGACTTTTTTGATTTTCTGATTTTCATTACCAGTTTCACAACATAATTATTCTTCTTTAGAATTTGGTGTGGGTGTGTACACCTCTTTCCCAACACCACCGCTAGGTAGATGCAGCAGTCAGATTACAACTGCCTCTGAAATGTTAGTTAAAATATATATTTGCAGTCTAAAAGTGAGGTAGAGAACATCTAAAATAAAGCACTAACATTTTTATTAGTTACACTTTTAGTACATACAGATAATTTTGGGGTAATTCAGAAGGGTTCCCATGGATTTGGTCACCGTTACACAACCCAAGATGAGATTTTTAATGATGTTGCTGTGTTTAACTTTGATCTTGCTCCTTTCCTCCCTTTCAGCCTGCTGTCAGTTGTCTTTGAGAGAGTATTTAAACACTTTGCATCAGAAGTCTACACACTTAGAAAGAACTAGATCTTCCTTAGCAGCTTCAGATTTATTGGAGTGCTCTTTGTTCTTGTGGCCCTCACTCCAAATCACTCCGTGATATACAAAGTAAAAAGGGAAGTTGTATTCCTTAGTTTTTGTCTTTTTAGCCATGTTTTCACCTTCATTCATACGCAGTTGTGCCTGTGTTTTGGGAGAAAGGTGGAAATGTGTCCACCACCTGTTTTCACTTTAGAATATTTTCTTCATGTGACTATTTTCTTCAACTGCATGGGTATTAAGAAGGTTAAATTCTGAATTTCCCAGTTACCTGCTATTATATTCAAACATGCACATGAGACTGTTTAAAACAGTATATGAACAAGACTTTCTTAAAAAGCAGGACTTCTGTAGGTACATCTGTGGTATGTTGCTATATGACTATCACATAAAAATTTCCAACAATCTCCATGATTCTTCAAGTACCTTGACTGTCAGAGTTTCATGTGCATGAGAGGTTTATGCGTTGTGAATTATGACTGGTAAGTACTGAATTAGTTGTCTGTGGAACTTTATGAAATGTTTTTCCACAAGCTGCCAACTTGAGAGAAATGTCATTATTTTTAAAAAATTTAAAAGGCTAATTATTAACAAAAATACGAAAGGAGGATAGAAAATTCGAAATTGCAGTAATTGAATGTAGAGTTACATGTTGTTGAAAGGCTGAATGCCCTTCTTTTGCCTGTTGATCCACTGACTTACTGGTATTAGCTTACTGTTGCCAAGTTGACTTGCAGAATGCTAATGTTACCTCTCCTGCTGCTCTCTCCATCTGTTTACTGCCCAGTGTTGCCCTTTTGTTTCATAACCTCCACTTTACTAAATGTTATCGTACTGGTTATCGTATGACTGAACCATACTGTAAATGCTCACTTGTTTTCTGCAGCTTGTTTGGTTGAATACACGTTTGCTTTTGGGCTTATTTAAATAGAATTTTAAGCTGTCCAGAGTAAAAAATATGGAGGACACTATATTCATATGTATATATACAGTGTTTTGAAGAGTGTGGAAAAGGAAGGGAAGGTTTGGGAAGGGAAAGTTTGGGAGGGGAATATTTGGGAAGGGAAGGTTTGGGAAGGTTTGAGAAGGGAAGGTTAGGGAAGGGAAGGTTTGGGAAGTTTTGGGAGGGGAAGGTTTGGGAAAGTTTGGGAAGGTTTGAGAAGGTTTGGGAAGGTTTGGGAGGGTTTGGGAAGGTTTGGGAAGGTTTGGGAAGGTTTGGGAAGGTTTGGAAAGGGAAGGTTTGAGAAGGTTAGGGAAGG